>CM026391.1:81065500-81081102 GCA_014843695.1 Archivesica marissinica
ATTCATGCTTTACCACACAGTGTGAATCACACGTCTATACATGTATATATATATATATTCATGCTTTACCACACAGTGTGAATCACACGTCTATACATGTATATATATATATATTCATGCTTTACCACACAGTGTGAATCACACGTCTATACATGTATCTATATATATATTCATGCTTTACCACAAGTGTGAATCACACGTCTATACATGTATTATATATATATATATATATATATATATATTCATGCTTTACCACACAGTGTGAATCACACGTCTATACATGTATATATATTATTCATGCTTTACCACACATGTGAATCACACGTCTATACATGTATCTATATATATATTCATGCTTTACACACAGTGTGAATCACACGTCTTACATGTATCTATATATATATTCATGCTTTACCACACAGTGTGAATCACACGTCTATACATGTATCTAATATATATTCATGCTTACCACACAGTGTGATCACACGTCTATACATGTATATATATATATATTCAGCTTTACCACACAGTGTGAATCACACGTCTATACATGTATATATATATATATTCATGCTTACCACACGTGTGAATCACACGTTATACATGTATTATATATATATTTATAATTATATATATATATATTCATGCTTTACCACACATGTGAATCACACGTCTATACATGTATATATATATATTCATGCTTTACCACACAGTGTGAATCACACGTCTATACATGTATATATATATATATTCATGCTTTACCACACAGTGTGAATCACACGTCTATACATGTATATATATATTCATGCTTTACCACAGTGTGAATCACACGTCTATACATGTATCTATATATATATTCATGCTTTACCACACAATGTGAATCACACGTCTATACATGTATCTATATATATATTCATGCTTTACCACACAGTGTGAATCACACGTCTATACATGTATCTATATATATATTCATGCTTTACCACACAGTGTGAATCACACGTCTATACATGTATCTATATATATATTCATGCTTTACCACACAGTGTGAATCACACGTCTATACATGTATATATATATATATTCATGCTTTACCACACAGTGTGAATCACACGTCTATACATGTATATATATATTCATGCTTTACCACAGTGTGAATCACACGTCTATACATGTATCTATATATATATTCATGCTTTACCACACAATGTGAATCACACGTCTATACATGTATCTATATATATATTCATGCTTTACCACACAGTGTGAATCACACGTCTATACATGTATCTATATATATATTCATGCTTTACCACACAGTGTGAATCACACGTCTATACATGTATCTATATATATATTCATGCTTTACCACACAGTGTGAATCACACGTCTATCTATATATATATTCATGCTTTACCACACAGTGTGAATCACACGTCTATACATGTATATATATATATATTCATGCTTTACCACAGTGTGAATCACACGTCTATACATGTATATATATATATATTCATGCTTTACCACACAATGTGAATCACACGTCTATACATGTATCATATATATATATATTCATGCTTTACCACACAGTGTGAATCACAGTGGGATTTCCTCCCCGCACCCCCAGTGGGATTGCCTCCCCGCATCCCCAGTGAGATTGCCTCCTCACATCTACAGTGGGATTGCCTCCTCGCACCCCCAGTGAGATTGTCTCCTCACATCTACAGTGGGATTGCCTCCCCGCACCCCAGTGAAATTGCCTCCTCACATCTACAGTGGGATATCCTCCCCGCACCCCCAGTGAGATTTCCTCCTCACATCTACAGTGGGATTTCCTCCCCGCACCCCAGTGGGATTGCCTCCTCACATCTACAGTGGGATTGCCTCACCGTACCCCCAGTGAGATTTCCTCCTCACATCTACAGTGGGATTGCCTCCCCGCACTCCCAGTGGGATTGCCTCCTCACATCTACAGTGGGATTGCCTCCCCGCACCCCCAGTGAGATTGCCTCCTCACATATACAGTGGGATTGCCTCCCCGCACCCACAGTGGGATTGCCTCCCCATACCCCAGTGAGATTGCCTCCTCACATCTACAGTGGGATTGCCTCCCCGCACCCCCAGTGAGATTGCCTCCTCACATCTACAGTGGGATTGCCTCCCCGCACCCCCAGTGAGATTTCCTCCTCACATCTACAGTGGGATAGCCTCCCCGCACCCCCAGTGAGATTGCCTCCTCACATCTACAGTGGGATTGCCTCCCCGCACCCCCAGTGGGATTTCCTCCACTCACCCCCAGTGAGATTGCCTCCTCACATCTACAGTGGGATTTCCTCCTCACATCTACAGTGGGATTGCCTCCCCGCACCCCCAGTGGGATTTCCTCCCCGCACCCCCAGTGAGATTGCCTCCTCACATCTACAGTGGGATTATCATATATATATGATGTATAATGTTGCCTTTTAGCTATGGTATTACTATGAAACCACCCTCATTTTAATATCAACACTTATTTCTTCCCTTTTCATTAACTTCCTTATTGTAACAATTTTGAAAATACGTCACGGATTTAAGTATGCCAGCTGGGTAGCCTGTGAAACTCGATAGTATGATGTACGGATTGGTCCAAATGTACCAAATAACTTGTGTAGCCTCATTCTAATTCTGTTACTGCACCCACTTATTATTTGAAATAGTGGATTCATGCATATTTATTTGTAGGTGTCTGTATATATAATTAGAACACCAACATCACGTTGCTCTATATACTATCGATAATGCATATGTGGACGTTATCCAGATGGCATACGGTAGGTCGGTGGTTCTACTCAGGTGCCCGTCCGCACCTGCAATATTGCTCGGAAGGGTACTCGGGTATTCCTCCACCAATACTAGCTTCAGAGTCGCCATATGACCTAAGCTGTTGGTGTGAATTGACACCCCCCCCCCAAACCCACACACAATTATTTCTATAGCGGACCTTTAATGAAATTTTGTAATGATGATTCGTGTCTGTGCTGTTCGTCGTGCATGTAATACAGCCAGGGTAGCCTATGGATACTGGAGCTGTATCACGCTATATTCCCTAAAATGTAAGACTACAAATCTGAGGTACAGACCCAGGGGACAACGGGAGGCAACCGGGTACGACTTATTAACGCATAATGACTTAAATAGTATGTCCTCTGTGGAGTATGCACATGTATGCATAGCACAGTCATCTTTCAGATGGAATCAGGCCCGTAGTAACAGAGTCACATTTAATTTAATTTAAAATTTTCAAAGCAAGCAAAATATAAATTTACAATCGGTTTGGGCCACAAGTTTTAGCACCATTAGACAACGGCCCGCTAACGTTTGATTAAATTACATTACTGAGTTTCTTTCTTGAAAAGAGTACGCAAAATATAATGTAAATATAAATCACTTTCAAATTCCTTATGGAAGTGGCCTGTTGTATGGCTCAGACGCCATGTTGCTTCGAGTTATCTACGCCAACTATCACGCGACTGTATTCCATGTACGCATCTGTATTGGCGTAGATATCTCCATTGTCTACGTCCCCGCGAGGAGTTCGATATTAAAGGAAGATAGATATCTCCATAATAGTCCACATGCACAGAGCTTAAATGAGTACACATTCCTACAACATAATTTTGTTATTTAACTGAGTATTATCGCTGACCAAACTTTGACCCACATTGTGTATATGTCTATATGACGTCACTTATGTGACTGTTTACAAATTTATCGAGGGGCTCTCGGTGGGTAATTTCCAAATGGAGTTTTGTGGTTTATATTTATTTCCTATGGCTGGAGGTGCTTAACCACATGAGGTGGAATTTTTATAAAAATAAGGCCACCAAAAGCATTTCACCTCTATCCTAGGAACCTCTGTGATTTTTTAATATAGAAGATGGAGGGGGGCTAGGATAGAGGTGTGTGTGTATTTTACGTTTATTTATCGTCGCTACCGGTTGCTCATATGAGCGACGCCTCCTGAAAAGATTAGTCATTTTAGATTGTTGGAGGATAGTGCAATGATATACAGAAAGAGACTCATTCTAGAGGTGCAATGCTTTTGGTGTGGCTTGTGTATCAGTGTTTATTTCTAAGGGAGACAACTCTGATAGGATTTGTTACAATGACCAGTGTAAGAGTTGTCTACTTAATTTGGTTACGCTCCTGTGGTTTTTATAATTTACCGAATTGGCTTCTGGGAGAGCAGGTTTTTAATATGGTACGAGAAGCCATTTTATAACAAATGTATTATTTAAATTATCAGTAATCTTCAATGGTTTCAATGTTCTAATAGACACCAGGGTGGAGTTGCGAGAATACGACGGGTACACGTATTCCCATAGCATGAGTGTAAGCTGTAGGCCGTAAGCCTATCACATGTAAATACATGACTTTACAACCCACCCTCAACCCTCAAGATAAGGGGGAACCAGGAAAGCCGGAAGGTTACACTTGCACCTCTAATCTAAGATCACCCGCCTCTATAATGTATTTATAAAAGGTGGGTGGCGGGTCCGTTCCTAGGATAGAGGTACACGGCTTTTGGTAGGTCGGGGCGACTATTATTATTGTTAAAATGATACAAGGGGATCCTAGTATAAAGGTACAATTAAGGCTTTTGTTGGCATATGGATAATAGTTCATGCTCCTGTGGTTGAACATGCATGGAGTGTGAACTCGGCATATGGATAATAGTTCATGCTCCTGTGGTTGAACATGCATGGAGTGTGAACTCGGCATATGGATAATAGTTCATGCTCCTGTGGTTGAACATGCATGGAGTGTGAACTCGGCATATGGATAATAGTTCATGCTCCTGTGGTTGAACATGCATGGAGTGTGAACTCGGCATATGGATAATAGTTCATGCTCCTGTGGTTGAACATGCATGGAGTGTGAACTCGGCATATGGATAATAGTTCATGCTCCTGTGGTTGAACATGCATGGAGTGTGAACTCGGCATATGGATAATAGTTCATGCTCCTGTGGTTGAACATGCATGGAGTGTGAACTCGGCATATGGATAATAGTTCATGCTCCTGTGGTTGAACATGCATGGAGTGTGAACTCGGCATATGGATAATAGTTCATGCTCCTGTGGTTGAACATGCATGGAGTGTGAACTCGGCATATGGATAATAGTTCATGCTCCTGTGGTTGAACATGCATGGAGTGTGAACTCGGCATATGGATAATAGTTCATGCTCCTGTGGTTGAACATGCATGGAGTGTGAACTCGGCATATGGATAATAGTTCATGCTCCTGTGGTTGAACATGCATGGAGTGTGAACTCGGCATATGGATAATAGTTCATGCTCCTGTGGTTGAACATGCATGGAGTGTGAACTCGGCATATGGATAATAGTTCATGCTCCTGTGGTTGAACATGCATGGAGTGTGAACTCGGCATATGGATAATAGTTCATGCTCCTGTGGTTGAACATGCATGGAGTGTGAACTCGGCATATGGATAATAGTTCATGCTCCTGTGGTTGAACATGCATGGAGTGTGAACTCGGCATATGGATAATAGTTCATGCTCCTGTGGTTGAACATGCATGGAGTGTGAACTCGGCATCTTGTTCCGTACCTAGTACACGTAATAATACATTTAATAAAGTTGATCACCAGCGGGGGAGGGTAACACCGGGTCCTTTTCACCCTTGTATGCCTACATTCAACCCATATTTCTATATCTATTATTGCATACCCATTTCCGGAGACACAATTCATATTATATACCCGAGTGAACATGAACACTCACTGCACACAGTTCTATAGTATATATATTGACCGGACGTACAGCTGAAATATTGACATTAACTCATTAAACTGTCACATAATGCGTCGATTTCTTCAAGAGAGGAGGACATCGATTCTCAAAAACCAACTTCTCTTGGATGTCAACTTACTTGGCCTTCTCCGTGTTTTGTATAATGAATTGTATATTGTGCATATGATATGTATGACCTCATGCGCTTTTTAAAAAAGTTCTAACAACTTATATTAATCACTCTTGTTGGCGCGGATGAAAGCGTAAATGTGGTCATTCGTGTGGGAGGAAACCGGAGTACCCGGAGAAAACTCACCTGTGCGAGCTGGCGATAATCGTACCATCATACGCTTTTAGCATACTGGTGTTGAAATAAATTGTCTATCTGTCTGTCTGTATTAATTGTTTTTCCATCTATTCATTCCTAGAGCTTTAGACTATCATTTTGTTTTCAAATAAATCGGATTAATTCATATTTAGGAAGAATGTGTGTTACTTTTAGCTGTGAAATATAGAAAATAATGTACATGCTAATAGCTTTGCTCCGAAATCGGGCAGACAATTTACACATTTTCAACATTTCAAAGGCCCATAACTCTGTTAATACATAGGAACATCCAATTTCAAAACAAATTACACCTCTGTCTTTGTCTTGTCAATACCTTTCCAATGATATATAACACAGATATGAATGTGGAAAAAAAATTATTCATTTTTCTTGTAGATCTAATAAAACTAATTAACTGTACTGTAATCATTATGTTCGTTTATTTGTTTATGCCATCTAATATTGGCGGAGTACCCGCTATTATGGACAAAAGACTACCTTACGATCGGGCAAATTTGCTGAGCCGTGAATAGGTTATCCTCTGTACAATACACACACACTATAATTCCAAATAGGCGTGCTTGTTTATAAATGACCACCGCCCCGCACTTTGTTATACGCTCTGTTTTGTAGATATTCTACGCGGAATTCGGGGTTGTGAGCCCTGTGACATATGTAACGTTAATACATTATTTACAATGGTTTCTGTATTGTGTGTGGCTATAAATACGTAAATGTTTAATGCCAATAAACTCTATGTTATTAACGTTAGCTATTTCTTGGAAATTCCCCCTGTGTGACGTTGTTTCGTCAGCGACGCGTGCAATTTAGCACGAGAAAGTGGGCAATACCAAACTACATATAGAGTCAACTAGAACAGGTGATCAAAGAGATGGGACGGTCCTATAATGGCTATATTAGAGCTTAATTAGCTATAGCGGCATCATTACTATTACGTCATTAGAACAGTATTACGTCATACAATTACAATCCAATTAGTGATCAATTAGCAGACATTTATGACGTCACAAGATAGTATTACGCCACAATAATAGTAAATAAATGTATTCCGTCAAATAAAACTGTAGCTATCGATCAGTTATCGATCAGTAATACAAGCCATTGACACTCACATATTGTGACATGAACGATTTCTATGAAACCTCTATTAACATCTAGAGTCATGGTTTATATAATATCTATAGGTGCTACAGAAGTACTGTTGCTATAACAATCTTACGGAAAACGAATAAGCCTTATGATTTTTGTTTTCCTTGAAAAAGCTTAAATAGATTATATATACATTTTACTTGATGCAGGAATGTAACATCGATGGACATACAGTAAATCTTCAACATCATACTTGTTGTACGGAGTAAAACAATCTACGAAATTGGTACACATTTGATTACTTATCATCTTGTTGTTTACATGAGAAAACCATTGCGTCCGCGTCCGTAGTCGAGTGGTTGCAGTCGCTATGTTGTATGCACTAGCGGGTTAAGGGGGGCGCATCCGGCGCGCCCACCTAAAATCACCGGAGCATAGGTAACTAATGTGCCGTATTTTGCGTTAAAAATGTAATATGCAAAAAAAATCGTACAATATATTTTATAACTGATTTGTTGATAAAAGTGCGCCTACGGTGTCTGCAACAAACATGCCCCTAGATGCTAGCTTTCAAATATGTTGCGCCCCCCTAACGCAAATCCTGTACCCGCCCCTGGTATATCACTGTGTAACCTATCAGCACTGGCGGTCACGGGTTCGAGCGCAGCTCAGACAGAGTCTCTGTATGTATATGAAAAAGCTGGCAGTTTCTTAAGGAGGTTGGTACATCAAGTACTGGTTAACCACCGGTGTCTGCCCAGGAAATGTGTTGTTAACTGCCCATCGTTCAAATGGGTAACCGGTACCGATGTTAAATTAACTTAAATAAAACAAAATCCGATGTGTTAGGGAGTAACATAGGTGTGTGTGTGTTTTACGTTTGTTTATCGTCGCTACCGGTTGCCCATATGAGCGACGCTCCTGAAGAGATTAGTTATTTTAGATTTTGGAGATAGTGCATGATACAGACAGAGACCCATTCCAGAGTCTCCTCGGTTCGTTTACGTGCACAGTGTACAGCACCGCACGAGACCTCGGTTCAACGTCCCATTGAAACGCTGTTAATTTTATTAGGGTCAGACGGGGGATCGAACCTGCGATCCCTGGATTACAAGTCCAGCATGTCTACCACCGGACTACAGATCCGTATGTGAGTAACATAGGTTTATATGATACTTGCATTCATATCTAATCATAGTTGTTATACAAAGTAGTTATTTTGATTGACATTTCAAAGGCATTTGATTGTGTGACCTTTTATTGCTTAAACTTAGATGTTGTGGTATAGCAAACCCTGCCATGTACACGTGCCTACAATTGAAACCTGTTGGCAGTATATATTGATGAAACTTGTTATATTTGTGACGCGATTTACGAAAATGGACCCACTGGGTGGATGAGGTTACGTCGAGAAATGACGTCTAAAGTTACATCACGCAATGAAGACGGCAACGTTAGCCCTATGCATGTGAGTTAAAAATTCATTTTTGGAACAAATCATCTAAACGGAATTACCTTAAATGTAAACTAGTATGTTGAGGCAGGGCCGAAACTAATGTTGTTAAACGTGTGGCCCAACTCTTTTGCTTCTCCATATATATATACATACTGATAATGTTTGTACCATATATCTTATTTATTTCATCCGTAACATGTTTTGTACATTTGAGTTGTATTGTACATTGAATATAAAGAATGCAATAAAATAATTATGATTAAACTAAACCTTAAATGTTGACAAACACTCAAAGCGCATTACATCGGTGACAACGCAAATGTCTGCAGAATGTAATTTCTATTATATGGTATCCTCCCGCCCCCCAACATTTGCCTCAAAAACTGAGTATTTCAACAAATAAACAAGTGTCGTATACGCTGTTTGTTAACATAACACAATAATGTAAATAGGGTCAACATCCATATATTTAGTATTTTATCGGCTCGTACTGTACAGGTTGGTTATAATTGCTGTTGGTACTCGACTGTGACGACACCACCGTCAGATTACCACCTGAAATGTAAAGCAATACATTTTGATGTGACATTGATAAAACTGTGACGACAACATCGAACATTTTGTACGTTACACAATGCAAATCAAAAATTGCAGTACGACATCTAAAATATCCTGAAGAGATTAGTCATTTTAGATTATTGGAGGATATATAGTGCAATGATACAGACAGAGAACCATTCCATAGTCTCCTCTGGTTCTTTTACGTACACGGTGTAAAACACCGACACGAGATTTCGGTTTAAAATCCCATCTGAAAGACTGTTAACAATATTAACTCCAAAAATCTAAAATGACTAATCTCTTCAGGTGGCATCACTCAAATGAGCAACCGATAGCGACGATAAATAAACGTAAAACACACAGGAAATGGCATATCAAAAGTATGCCCACTTGCTTTCCTCTTTGCTATGACCGGCCTAGCAGCATTGTAGTTATACTTGTGATTTGAGTACATTGAAAGAACGATTCAACCTACCTGCACCACCACTATTTCCCATATAACCAGGATTTTGGACGACCACCGTGGTCCTACTACTGCAACAACACTTGTAACAACAGACGCAGCAGCATACCAAGATAGCGACGAACACAATTGATGATACTACAGGCACCCATCTGTAAAACATTTAGCAATTCTAACATGTACGTAAAGTAGTCCGATGTTGAAGTATGTATGGACGCCACAATATCATGTGTGTTGTGTCCGTGTTCCAATGGTAGAGCGTCGGATTTGGAATCGAACGGTCCGGGTTCGATACTCAGTCAATCCACGTATGTAGTGTCATTGAGCAAGGTACCTCACACACATTGCTTAGTACTGGTTAATCGCTATGGTCTGCTAAGCATGCCCAGGAAACTCACACACATAATATAATAATAATCCTTCACACATTGCACTAATGTACCAACTATTTAAGTGCGTACACGTCCAAATTTGCCAATATGTTTCTTCTAAAAGGATACACATCTTACCTCTAACGCAAGTGCACAGTTTCTTGTTGGTGTCAGTATGTATACAGTACATAATAATGAAAACGTAGTAGCTCACACATGGTGCTTCCACCAGAGTTCGCAATAATCACTCCTGGCGTTAGACGGTGCTTGCAAAGTCATATCGTCACAACAATAGTAACCCAGCGTTGGTGCCCCGCAACAATAGTCAACACACCATTGAGGGTCTATCCAGTCGGTCAAAATGTTATAATAGCCTTTACAACATTCACTGCCGTACGTCAGATGAACTAAAATATAAAACACAATGTATATATATATATATATATTTGTAACGGTATGTATATTAACCCAATATGTGAGGTGATATGTAGGCAGCCCGGATAGCTCAGTCGGTAGAGCAATCGCCATGTAAGCGAGAGGTCCCGGACTGGCTGCATGTTTTTCTCACCTGGGTTACACATTATATTATATATACTGCAGGTCACGCATCGGACTGTACAGCCACAGCAGACGGTGCTCATCTGTAGACTCAACGGGCGCTAACTCCATAGTCTGACAAGACTGACGGATGCCGAAGAAGATATATATACATATATACATCATAACCTTCATCCACGAAAGTGGTCGCTCAGAACTTGCTGCACACCGATATATGAACTTGTTATTATCGTATTATGGTTCCATAACACCAGGCCCGTAGCCACACTGAAGCACACCGGGGCAGCTGCCTCTGTTATAAATTCCAAAGCCAAAAAAGAGAAGAAAAATTAAATAAATAAAATGCCAAACATATCCCTTTGCTGCATAAAATGTTAACTGCTAGAGAGCTGAAAGGCCAGCTAGTAGATAAGTATACATCTAAGCTCATTAAATCAGAAAACGCAGGAAATCGCTTGCCCCGGACTCTCTAGATTTCCTCGGTTGAATTTTGCCTCTGGCCACGGTACTGAACATGTTACCCAGTGTTGATTGATGTGAAACTTTTCAAGAGTTTTCTATTTATTAACTGAGTTTTAGATATTTGTTTTTGCGTTATTTATAATATATTCTAACACGACCCAGCTAATAACATACATACTTATAGAGTAAAATCTACCTCGGGTTATTCTGCGATATACCTACCTTGAACTATGCTGCGCGCGCACACCGTGTTTTTGCTATTCCATTTATACAATGCGTGTAAAGTTTTATGAATGAAAGTCACGTGATGTTTGTAAATACTACCTTGGGAATTCGCGGAAGTGAGCTATTTTTAGAATCAGATAATCTCTTGTCCGTCTTGTTTTTCTGTTAAGTAACGTTTCAGTTACTATTCTGACAAAATAAATAAAATTATTGATCAGTTACAATTGTGTTCATTTATGCACTAGATTGATATTTTCCATAAACAATAACATCATCACCCCTTACGCGGGAGGAAATTTCGAAAGCCAAATGCAGCGGAGTAGCTTGAAGAAAATACTCCTTTGATTCTCGTCTAAAATTATTAGAAGTAAGTCGTGTTAGAATCGAAATAATAAGTATCAACCGTGGTATATCGCAGAATAACCCGAGTTTGAAGTTCTTATGCGTAGAAATATATCACTCAGGCCGAAGTTTGAAGTTCTTATGTGTAGAAATATGTCACACTTTCGGCCGTCATGATAATTCCTACGCATAAAACTGGCCTTCGTGGTATATTTCTACGCATAAGAACTTCAAACTCGGGTTATTCTGCGATATACCACGGTTGATACTTATTATTTCTTAAATAAAACACCGCTATGAGCTCCAGAATTAACTACTTAGGTTTAATACGGCCTATGTGGTTAATTCCTGTGCTCCAACTGCAAGTCATGTTTTATTCGCCAGTAAATAACTGAAATGTAAATATTATTTCTTAAATTTATGTTTTCATATTCTCAGTGGTTTAAGCGATATGTGTGCGTTGACGTCATCAGTCTCATCTTTCGACTGGATTGGTTTAGAGAAGTCAAGTACTTTGAGATCTAGTGCCACAACATCTAGACCTCTGGTTCATAATTTATAATGGCGAGGCTGTGATATCCTGTACCGGGAACACTCACTTTCTCCACAACCCCTACACAACCTAATCAGCATTGCATCCCAAATCGGTTTAGCTGCGCTAAATGACTTGTGTATGTCAGAAATAGAAAATAGAGTAGAATTTATTTAAAGTATAGTAGCAGTGTGTGTTTTACGTTTATTTATCGTCGCTACCGGTTGCCCATATGAGCGACGCCTCCTGAAGAGATAAGTCATTTTAGATTTTGGAGGATAGTGCATGATACAGACAGAGACCCATTACAGTGTCTCCTCTGGTTCTTTTACGTGCACGGTACGGTGTAAAGCACCGACACGAGACATCGGTATAGCGTCCCATCTGAAAGATTGATAATTCCATTATGGTCAGACGGGGATCGAAGCCGTGATCCCTGGATTACCAGTCCAGCGTGTTACCACTGGACTACAGATCCGTCTGTAACCGGTAGCATAGAGAGATGGACATATTTATAAGCATACTACTTACCAATTGATAGTAGGATAACAGCCACGTACATCATTGTTTATTCACTGGATTTTATAATTATTCCAACTTTCCAACCCAATTAAACACGAGATGCTAAATTTGACTAGGTCAAGTTATCAAATGAAGTCAAGTTGATATGAAGCCTGGTTGATATGAGATCTACAGCGGATAAATAGCAATGTGGGCCAGTGGTATTTCCCCAAAAACCGTTCTGTTATCAACTTATCAGAGAAAGCGAGCTCCTCATTATATATAGTACGTGATTGTACATTCACGTGAGCGACATGACTAGGTAACGTACCTACAATATTACGTATCATTTCTACGACATATATTCATCATTTCCATACACTGTTGCAGGACCATACACTGATGCAGGACCATACACTGATGCAGGACCATACACTGATGCAGGACCATACACTGATGCAGGACCATACACTGATGCAGGACCATACACTGATACAGGACCATACACTGACGCAGGACCATACACTGATGCAGGACCATACACTGATGTAGGACCATACACTGATGTAGGACCATCAACTGATGTAGGACCATACACTGATGCAGGACCATCAACTGTTGTAGGACCATACACTGATGCAGGACCATACACTGATGCAGGACCATACACTGATGCAGGACCATACACTGATGCAGGACCATACACTGATGCAGGACCATACACTGATGCAGGACCATACACTGATGTAGGACCATACACTGATGCAGGACCATACACTGATGCAGGACCATACACTGATGCAGGACCATACACTGATGCAGGACCATACACTGATGCAGGACCATACACTGATGCAGGACCATACACTGATGCAGGACCATACACTGATGCAGGACCATCAACTGTTGTAGGACAATACACTGATGCAGGACCATACACTGATGCAGGACCATACACTGATGCAGGACCATCAACTGTTGTAGGACCATACACTGATGCAGGACCATACACTGATGCAGGACCATACACTGATGCAGGACCATACACTGATGTAGGACCATACACTGATGCAGGACCATACACTGATGCAGGACCATACACTGATGTAGGACCATACACTGATGCAGGACCATACACTGATGTAGGACCATACACTGATGTAGGACCATCAACTGATGTAGGACCATACACTGATGTAGGACCATACACTGATGTAGGACCATACACTGATGTAGGACCATACACTGATGCAGGACCATACACTGATGTAGGACCATACACTGATGCAGGACCATACACTGATGTAGGACCATACACTGATGCAGGACCATACACTGATGCAGGACCATACACTGATGTAGGACCATACACTGATGCAGGACCATACACTAATGTAGGACCATACACTGATGAAGGACCATCAACTGTTGTAGGACCATACACTCATGTAGGACCATACACTGATGTAGGACCATACACTGATGCAGGACCATACACTAATGTAGGACTATACACTGATGTAGGAACATCAACTGTTGTAGGACGATACACTGATGTAGGACCATCAACTGATGTAGGACCATCAACTGTTGTAAGACCATCAACTGATGTAGGACCATACACTGATGTAGGACCATACACTTGTGTAGGACCATCAACTGTTGTAGGACCATACACTGATGTAGGACCATGCACTGATGTAGGACCATACACTGATGTAGGACAATACACTGATGTAGGACCATACACTGATGTAGGACCATACACTGATGTAGGACCATACACTGCTGCAGGACCATACACTGCAGGACCATACACTGCTGCAGGACCATACACTGATGTAGGACCATACATTGATGTAGGACCATACACTGCTACAGGACCATACACTGCAGGACCATACACTGATGCAGGACCATACACTGATGCAGGAACATACACTGATGCAGGACCATACATTGATGCAGGACCATACACTGATGCAGGACCATACACTGATGCAGGACCATCAACTGTTGTAGGACCATACACTGATGTAGGACCATCAACTGTGTAGGACCATACACTGATGAGGAATACTGATGTAGGACCATACACTGATGTAGGACCATCAAATGCAGGACCATCAACTGATGTAGGACCATACACTGATGCAGGACCATACACTGATGTAGGACCATCAACTGATGTAGGACCATACACTGATGTAGGACCATTCACTGATGCAGGACCATACACTGATGCAGGACCATACACTGATGCAGGACCATACACTGATGTAGGAACATACACTGATGTAGGACCATCAACTGATGTAGGACCATCAACTGTTGTAGGACCATCAACTGATGTAGGACCATCAACTGTTGTAGGACCATCAACTGATGTAGGACCATCAACTGTTGTAGGACCATCAACTGATGCAGGACCATCAACTGATGTAGGACCATCAACTGATGTAGGACCATACACTGATGTAGGACCATACAATGATGTAGGACCATAAACTGATGCAGGACCATAAACTGATGTAGGACCATACACAGATGTAGGACCATCAACTGATGTAGGACCATCAACTGATGTAGGACCATACACTGATGTAGGACCATACACTGATGTAGGACCATCAACTGTTGTAGGACCATACACTGATGTAGGACCATACACTGATGTAGGACCATACACTGATGTAGGACCATCAACTGTTGTAGGACCATACACTGATGTAGGACCATCAACTGATGTAGGACCATAAACTGTTGTAGGACCATACACTGTTGTAGGACCATCAACTGTAGGACCATCAACTGATGTAGGACCATCAATGTTGTAGGACCATCCACTGTTGTAGGACCATCAACTGATGTAGGACCATCAACTGATGTAGGACCAT
>CM026391.1:81082102-81092102 GCA_014843695.1 Archivesica marissinica
CTAGGATTTATACATGAAGAATACAAGGGACTATTAATTAACGTGGGAAAACAGAAGTGCATGCGAGACAGTGTTAGAATTTGGAAATAAGTGAAAGACGTCAACGAATTATTAAATTAATGAAATGGATTAAATTATTGGAAATGTGCAAACTTTGAATATGTGATAAATTATATATTGGATTAACGTACGAGACAGACTTCGGTAAGTACCAGTTTTCTTTTCATAGAGGCTTAATATTATCATTAAAATTATATTAGTGATTTACTTCCTTTTATTGAACTCAATTCTATAATACATTCGGAGATACATTCTGGGGATTAAAAATTTTGGGAAATAAAAAAATAAAATGGCTACAACTAGGAGTGCTAATAAGGAAACTGAGGGGCCGGTTCACCCCGACTTGCAGACAACAGGTGATGAGATATGGGACAAATTAATGAGACTTCCCTTCTTTAATCAGGCAAATCTGGAACGTCAGGGTGAGATTTACCAGAAAGAAAGGGAAGAAATAAAACAAAGAGAAGAAAGAGAGAGAGAAAAAGAAAAACAAAGAGAAGAAAGAGAGAGGAAAAAAGAAAGAGAGAGAGAAAGAGAGAGAGAAAGAGAGAGGGAAGAAGTAAAACAAAGAGGGGAAAGAGAAGAGAAAGAAAGGGACAGGGAGGAAAGAATGCAAAGGGAGAAAATGCAGATGGAGATTCGCCTGAGAGAAATCCAGAGAGATCAGGAATCTCAGCAAAATAACCCCCTCCATACAGATAATAGGCCCTCTAAGACAAACATTTCTGTTCCTATTTGGACCCAGACTATGAGGCCAGATAAATTCTTCGCAACATGTGAGAGACTGTTCGAAGCTAGCCAGGTCGCCAAACAAACATGGTTGGGCCATATTATAGACAAGTTGTCCGACAAGGCCAGAAATATATATTCCACTCTTCCTGTCCAAGACGCTAATAATTACGATACCCTCAAGGCCGCCATCTTGGATGAATATAGACTCTCACCCACTGTATATAGAAAGAATTTCTTCTCTTGGGTAAAGAAACCTCAGCAGACATATTCCGAATTCATTAAGGAATTAAGGGAGCAAATGACTCTATGGACGGAGAACAATGATCCGAGCGAGGTCAACTGGATCGAGCTGCTCTTGAGATATAGATTCGATTCCCAGCTAAGTGATGAGCTTAATTTGTTCATTCTGGATAAGAAAGCATCTACTCTCCAGGAATGTATTTCCCTGGCTGATGAATATAACCTCCATCGCAGATTAGCGCCCAGGACACGGATTAATTCAAATCCGAATGTGAAACCCAGAGATACAGAACACCGACCTCCAGCCCCAAGGCCATATATCCCATCACCCATGTATCGACCCAATATTAGGATAGATAATTCCCAAGCTACCCATAGAACTCCCCGGATAGAAAAATATTGTAGTTATTGTAGGCGTAATGGCCACGGACGAACAGAGTGTTGGGCAGATCCCAATTCACCTAGGTACAGGGGTACTAGAAACCTAGCAAACGGACACCAAGTGTCAAACACTACTCATAGTTCAGCCTTTATAACCAATGAGCCAGTGAACTCATGTGAAAATACCGAGATGGTAAATCCATTACTTGCCAAATATACAGGTCAAGCACGCATAAATAATAACACCGCACAAGTGACGTATTTGAGAGATTCAGGTGCGACAATTAGTTTATTGTCGGCTACTGATCAAACCGCTGATCATTTAGAATACACAGGTGAACGGGTAACAATCCGCGGTGTCAATTATATCCCTGGTAATTATCCGATAGCAAAGATTAGCGTCGATTGTCCAATATACCAAGGAACATTGAAGGTGGCTGTATTAAAACACAGATGCACCGCGGGGGTGGATCTTATAATAGGTAACGACTGTGAAACTGCCCCTGTCACTGATTTGATTACCTGTGGCGTGGTTACACGCTCAAATAAGAAAATTATCCCGTTTGATGAAATTGTCACGTCCAACCCAGACTCAGAAAACACGACCGATACAAATCACAATGTCTTACCTTTTCGGAATACAATTGAGATCAATTCCCCCTCTGAGAAAGCCAGTACAGTTAAACCCCAAAATAGTCCCTCTATTGACGATTTGAGTCCTGATAAATTATTGCAAGAACAGAATAATGACCCGACCTTAGCACCCCTCTGGGAAATGGCTCAAGAAGGAACACCTATTCGGCAAGGATATTACATCCAGCTCGAACCCCGACTACTTATGAGGAGAGAACAACCTCAAGACACGTCCAAAGTTCGACCCTGGAAAATATATGATCAGGTGGTAGTTCCACGGGGATTCCGTGATCATATAACGGGACTCGCCCATGACAGTTTAAGTACGGGACACCAGGGACCTAGTAAGACCCTGAAGCGCATTAAGCGCCGCTTCTTTTGGCCGGGAATCCGCGCAGATGTTAAACGATTCTGCCATAGCTGTGGGCCGTGCCAGAGAGCGGGTAAGGGACAGAAAGCCACTGTAGCCCCATTGAAACCCCTGCCCATTATATCCCAACCATTCAAATTTATATCCGCTGATTTCGTTGGACCCATGAAGAAAACTATAAATGGGAACCAGTATATCTTGAATTTTATTGATCATGCCACTAAATATACGGAATCTTTCCCATGCGCCGCAGCGACAGCTGTTAATGCACAAAAAGCCCTGATCGAGATAATATCTCGACATGGAAAACCCCAGACCCTGTTGACTGACCGAGGAAGCGCTTTCATAGCTGAAACATTCACACGCTTCCTAGCCGAGCACGATATACGTCACTTAACTAGCACGAGTTACAGGCCTCAAACCAACGGATCAATAGAGAAATATAATGGTACATTGAAAACCATGCTTAGAATCCTTGGGGAGAACTCTTTATCGTCTTGGGATGAGATGCTACCCTGGCTATTATTTGCATATAGAAGTGCAGAGCACTCTAGCACAGGATATTCTCCCTTCTACCTTCTATATGGGCGCGAACCTAGAGATAATCTAGATTCCACTTATGATCTCTGGGCTAGAAATGAGCGGGATGAAGGGATCCCCATAAATAACTATGTACAAGAATTATGTCATAGATTAGCTGAAGCGTTACGTGACGCCAGCGAGAATGCACAACAGGCCGCAGATGGTCGTAAAACAAAGTATGACAGAAGTAAGAAAGCGAAAATGCGTGTATTCCAGCGTGGTGAATTAGTGTTAGTACGATTACCGTTAAAAGGTAATAAGCTGAAAAATGCCCTCCAGGGACCGTATCCGGTACACGAAAAGGTAGCGTCGCATACCTATATTATATACATGCCTGATAAGAGAGTAAAATACCGTGTTATGCATGTAAACCAGTTGAAGCCCTGGACAGGTAGGGAGGAGGGTGCAGCTCTAGCTGATAGTAGTCCGGTGTATGAGTCCCAAGACCCTACCCTATTAGATTACCAAGCCCCTACGGACATTGAGAAAGAATTCGATCCTTGCAGTCCTCTTGAATCTGTACCTAAGAAAACCTGGCCGGATATCAGTCATTTAAACCCAGACCACAGGGACGATATTAGTCAGTTATTTGACCGTTACCCCCGTTTATTCTCTGGACAACTGGGACGTTTCCACGATGTTACCCATGATATTGATGTGCAAGGTGCTTCACCCGTAGTCCAGCCTTACTACCGCATGTCTCCAGAAAAGAAACAAATATTAAAAACTGAGCTAGATCAAATGTTGGAGTTAGGAATTATCCGCCCTAGCAGAAGCCAGTGGGCCTCTCCCATAATATTGGTACGCAAATCAGACTCAGAATGGCGACCATGTATTGATTATCGGAAAATTAATGACCTGACTCGAGGAGAAGCCTTCCCCATCCCGAGATTAGACGATCTCATTGATCAGGTCGCAGGTTCGAGTCTGATATCAATTTTAGATCTTAATAAAGGTTACTGGCAGATTCCGCTAACCCCTCGAGCTAGTGAAATTGCAGCGTTCATAACCCCCTGGGGCTTGTTTGAACCATTAACTCTCCCATTTGGTTTAAAAAACGGTGGAGTTACCTTCCAGAGGGCCATAAACGAGATAATCGCTCAATCCCCGACAGAACCCATCCGTGATAGATTTGCCGACGCATATCTGGATGATATTGCTGTTCGATCCAATTTATGGTCACAGCACATAAATCACTTGGATTGGACATTTCATAGACTAGAGGATAGTGGTGTTACTTTGAATCCGAAGAAGTGTAAAATTGGGTCTGGAACAGTCAAGTACTTGGGACATGAATTAGGGTCGGGAAAAATCAAACCAATTTCCAGCAAGGTTGAGTGTATTAGTAATATCTCTCCCCCACAGACCAAGAAACAATTACGAGGATATCTGGGATCAGTAGGATTTTACAGGAAATTCATTCCCCAGTTCGCTGAGATCGCCGCTCCCCTGACTGACTTATTAAAGGGCAAGCGATCAGGGAACATCATAACTCAGTGGAGCGATAAACATCAACTTGCTTTCGAATCCTTAAAGAAAGCTTTAACCAATAAACCCATACTGAAGGCCCCTGACTTTAACCAAGAGTTCGAACTCTATACTGATGCTTCCGATTTGGGAATTTCGGCTGTACTGACTCAGACCGTTGACCAAGTACCACACCCAGTAGCATTTTATTCCCGAAAACTTATTCCACGAGAGAAAAACTACTCTACAATAGAGAAGGAATTATTAGCTATAGTGGCCGGTATCGAACATTTTCGCATATATGTAAGCACAAGCAAAACAATAATTAATTCAGATCATAATCCCCTTGTATGGTTAAGTAGGTCGAAAACGTCCAATCAACGCCTCTTAAGATGGGCACTGTGTCTCTCAGAATTTAATCTGACCATTAAACATATCAAAGGGACTCAAAATGTTCTAGCAGACTTTCTCAGTAGAGTTCAATGACTGTGATGTTTGACTTAGAAAATGTACTTGGTATTATTTCAGTTGTTCAGTAAATAGTTATTGCCTCTATGATTAGAATGTTGGTACCTAGCGAAAGAAATGCTATTTTAGGACATATGATGTATTGATATTATGATTGTTTTCTACTGTATATTCAAAGGAATGAAGATTTGTAAATCGGCCGATAGCGGGCGATGTCAAACTTCTCCCCGGGTAGGGAGGATTGTGCAAAACCCCAATTTGCACGAAATGTTTATTATTGTTATATATAAATAGTAATGTATTATATAAATACATTAAACTGTTTCTATATATGGCCAAATGTTTACCATGTAATATATATATATTTGTATTATGCATAATCGTCTGCTATTATTTTCGCGCCTAAAATTATCAATCTCGCTTCGCGCGGGAAATGACTTAAGATGTTAGGCCTAATCTCAGTTTATCAAGGCCGTGGTTGCAGGTGTCCAGTTATGTAATACAAAGGCACCGAACTGGTTTGATGGTGTAATATTAGATAACAGGCCGTGGTTGCAGGTGTCCAGTTATGTAATACAAAGGCACCGAACTGGTTTGATGGTGTAATATTAGATAACATAACAGATGTTTAGGAATAACAGATGTTTTAGGAATTGTTATATCATATATACACTGATTCAATCATGTATATAAGAAATGGATTTTATTAACATAAATCAGACACACTAGAGCCTAACTCCAGGAGCGAGAAAGGTCGTGATCTCAATCTAGTATATAGAACATATAAACTGTATTTATGATACTTAGATATTATGGACATTATAAGAAATATAACTTATAAAGATTTGTCGAATAATTAAATTGTTCAGCCATAGAAGAAACATAGAGTTTCGGCGAACCATATAGAAGGTGATTAAAAGTTAATCTAATCAGAAACAGTGATTAGATTATAGTGATATTGAGTAATGACGGATTAGAAAGATTGGATGTTAAATATACTGTGTAAGCGCATAGTCGGCTCACACAAATGGATTGTTAAATAAGCTTTTAATGATACGATGTATATATATATAGATCACTGATTATATATATATGGATATTTCTGATGCCAATTTAAACAAGATATTATATAGAAGAAATGTAATACTGTGTTGAGTTATCATTAATACATATAATAACGAAGAAACCCCCTAGACAACTCCAGCGAGTCTACAATAGGATAGACCCTGGTAAGAGCCGTAGCAACCGAGACATATTATTACGAGAAGAAAAAGGAGAGTTTGCGCCACTACACGGAGGGACTGGTGGGGTATATCTGTGATATATCGGTATTTAAATAGACTACACGGAAGGGACTGGTGGGGTATATCTGTGATATATCGGTATTTAAATAGACTACACGGAAGGGACTGGTGGGGTATATCTGTGATATATCGGTATTTAAATAGACTACACGGAAGGGACTGGTGGGGTATATCTGTGATATATCGGTATTTAAATAGACTACACGGAAGGGACTGGTGGGGTATATCTGTGATATATCGGTATTTAAATAGACTACACGGAAGGGACTGGTGGGGTATATCTGTGATATATCGGTATTTAAATAGACTACACGGAAGGGACTGGTGGGGTATATCTGTGATATATCGGTATTTAAATAGACTACACGGAAGGGACTGGTGGGGTATATCTGTGATATATCGGTATATAAATAGACTACACGGAAGGGACTGGTGGGTATATCTGTGATATATCGGTATATAAATAGACTAAATAGACTACACGGAAGGGACTGGTGGGTATACTGTGTATATCGGTATTTAAATAGACTACACGGAAGGGACGGTGGGGTATATCTGTGATATATCGGTATATAAATAGACTACACGGAAGGGACTGGTGGGGTATATCTGTGATATATCGGTATATAAATAGACTACACGGAAGGGACTGGTGGGGTATATCTGTGATATATCGGTATTTAAATAGACTACACGGAAGGGACTGGTGGGGTATATCTGTGATATATCGGTATATAAATAGACTACACGGAAGGGACTGGTGGGGTATATCTGTGATATATCGGTATTTAAATAGACTACACGGAAGGGACTGGTGGGTATATCTGTGATATATCGGTATATAAATAGACTACACGGAAGGGACTGTATCGGCAGTCCAGTATTTCAGTAGTCATATTGTTTTATATTATTTCTACTGTTAAAATGTAAACGTCTTTGAAATTATTGCGTACACACACATAAAATCAGTGTTTTATGCGCATGTCGTACGACTTATGTCGTAGTCGTTGTCGTACTTGAAGTGCCACATTATGAGCTAAATTCCAATGCGAATTAGTCGATATTAATAATTTTGTTGGTGGCCAACGCCAGTAGTTCGGGTTATTTTGACCTATGTACCCGGGTGTTAGCCTGCACCTTTAGTACTGCCATACAATCACTCTGTAGCAAACTTGAGCATCGTCTACGTTCCTGTCCATTTACCACCGTATGTGCTACATGTATAGGACTTCATTCAATCAGATAGTTATGTTTATATCACCAACAAGACTACTGTGTGTGGGTACTAGTGGTAGTGAGTTTTGGCTTCCGACGGGTCTGTGTCCGATTCTCGCTTTGTCGATGTCAGATGCAATTTTGAACCAGTCATTTTACATTTTTAACGTATATTGGGAGAAAAATGGATTGAGGTGAGTACTATATATATATATATGATGTCTCGTGCTGGTCCTATGTTCTTAACAATAGCTACACGTGCTCTTATGGACGACATGTGTGTGAACAGCCTGGGTCAACATCAACCTGTCAGTATGCACAAGCTGATTTAAATTCACGCTACTGGTTATCAAAGTTGATGGATATCTGTTTTAATTTTGTTTATGCCTATTTATTTGAACAATACAAGTTTGTGTGTGTGTGTTTTGCGTTTATTTATCGTCGCTACCGGTTGCCCACATGAGCGACGCCCTCTGAAGATATTAGTCATTTTAGACATTTGCGTGATAGTGAACTGATACAGACAGAGCCCCATTCCAGACGCTCCTCTGGTTCTTTTACATGCACGGTGTAAAGAGGTTTAAAAAGACTCATCCGAAAGACTATGGTATTTTTTAGTATGGTGGTTTTTTTATACTTTATTTATTTTACAACAATTGCAAAGCAAGCTTTGACAACTTATATTAATCACTCTCGTTGGCTCGGATGAAAGCGTATATGTGGTCATTCATGTGGGAGGAAACCGGAGTACCCGGAGAAAACCCACAAGTCCGATCTGGCGACCATCGTACCATCTCACATTAGTATGGTGTAGCGGGTGATCGAACCTTAGGATTACGAGTCCATCGTGTTATCGAACCCCTGGATTACGAGTCAGAGTGTTACCACTGGACCACTGATCCGCTATCAATGGTGTACATCACGTCTTCACATATGTACTCAAAAGCCTGCACAGTTACAATGGAATAATAAAAGTCTGACTGCCATGTGAACGAAATGCAATCATGTATTCAATACCACGTTTTCACACATGTTCTCAAAAACAAAGAAACACTAAAAGTTTGACTGCCATGTGTAGGAAATGCAAACCGCTCACTCATAAGTTCAAACATCATCATCGGAAATGCAAATATAAGTTTCGGCATCACGTTTCCACACAGTTACTGAAAATACTAAGCAGTTACAAAGGAACAAATACAAGTCTGAATGTCATGTGCAAAATATGCGAAGATTTATGTAGTAACAAGTTTTCACACATGTACTCAAAAGACTACACGGTTACAAAGCTGCTATGTTTCAGACATGTCGTGAATTATTCATATAGCAGTCCAAACTAATTAAGCCGGGTTTCAACTTCACCCCAGTCACATATTATGTTAAAAATGTTTGGGTCTACGTCTCGAACCAAACTACCCAATCTTTCAACAGTGTTTCTCACGTCTGTGAATTGCTTCACGTATACAGTCGTGATATATTTCTCTCTTTGCATCAGTAATTGTTCATCGCAGTAGCTGTTGACAAAGGCCGCGTTCAGCAAATCACCACTTACATACTAGTGGTACTTTTCGGGAATAAAATCCCCAATACGTGTGTATGGTGGTCTGGAGTATCCCTCTCCCTTCTACACCGAGGACAGGTCACTGGTATTCTCAATGAAAACCACCTTCGTAGAGGTCGGATAACGAGACAGTTGCTTGTACGCTAGCCATTTACCGCACTTTACCATACATTGAATACACGATGACAGTGGTAGTAATAATTGTTGCAAACACAAGGATCTCCATCTCAGTGCCCCAAATTTCATCCGTTTCCATCTAGGACGATTGTAGATATTGCTTTATTGATTCACGTGTGGCATGTCGCATTATGTTCTGGTTTTCATTCATGAATGATACTAATGTGTCTCTCACTAATACAGATTAAAACTAAAACTGTTCTCTAAAGTGCGCTCAAATTTGTTTGCATATATATCAAGATATGTTGAGTACTAGATAAGTATAGTGTTATCTATGGTCATGTTACCCCTTGTGTTGTTTGTTTTTTACGTTTATTTATCGTCGCTACCGGTTGCCCATATGAGCGACGCCTCCTGAAGAGATTAGTTATTTTAGATTTTGGAGGATAGTGCAATGATACAGACAGAGACACATTCCAGAAACTCCTCTGGTTCTTTTACATGCACGGTGTAAAGCACCGACACCAGACCCTCGGTTTAACGTCCCATCTGAAAGACTGTTAATTTTATTATGGTCAGACGGGGGATCGAACCTGCGATCCCTGGATTACCAGTCCAGCGTGTTACCACTGGACTACATATCCCTCTGTGACCCCTTGTGACTGTATGTACATCTCTATATATATAATGGAGGCAGTCAACATTTCACCTTACATAATTACATGTTATTGATGAATACAAATTATGTCGATTTATTCAGTGTAATACAACCATCACATATGTTCTTATATGTCCACACGTGTAATACCACATGGGATGATACAGATTGCAATACGCAATCCACATTTATATGTTGTTTGTATTCATGCTATT
>CM026391.1:81097102-81103263 GCA_014843695.1 Archivesica marissinica
ATGGTCCGACCTCATACCGGAAGTAGTGATCCGAAAAACCGGAAATACCGATATAAATTCGCTATATAAGCTTTATTATAGGTCTATCTATCCGGGGGTTTCGATAAACGATTATACGTTCCGAGCCTACGATTTTCAAAATGGAGGATAAAAATGGCGGCAAAACACTATCTCGCTTATTAACGGTCCATTCGACTCGGGGTGTGCCATTTCTGTCCGTACCTACCATTAATTCTAATTACGTAGCTAATGTCCGTACACACTCCCTCTACACATTCTCGTTATACCGATTATATTTATTATCTTCATTTCGATCTTAAGATGTTGATATTATATAATACGTATAAGTGCCTAAATATCCTTACACTTTGGCATCCGATACTTAAGTCGCTGACCGTTTCAGGCATATTGCATCAGTCAGTCGTTGGCGTCACGAAATCATGTCCAGACACGTATAGACCTATCCTATAAATGAACTAAGGTGCTATAAATAGAAAAATAGTTGGAACGGGTTATTTATATTCATCCGATCAGAACGTATTGCTATAAATAACAATGACATACGTTACTATAAATAGAAAACTAGTTAGATCCGGTATTGTTATTTTTATTTATCCGAGGAGAGCGTATTGCTATAAATAACAATTAACTACGTTACTATAAATAGAAAACTAGTTAGAACGGGTATTGCTATTTTTATTTATCCAATGACGTTATAACCGACCAATCAGAATCCATGATAGTGACATATACCGATAAAATGATTATATTACTACAATATATACACACTATCTCACCATATTTACGTACATTACTACAAGATACACAAACTATATCACCATATATACACACATTACTACAAGATATACGCGCTGTCTCACCATATCTACATACATTCCTACAATATATATCCACTATCTCACCATATCTACGTACATTACTACAAGATATACACACTATCTCACTATATATACGCACATTACTACAAGATATACACGCCGTCTCACCAAATATACATACATTACTACAATATATACACACTATATCAACATATCTGCATATATTACAACAATATATACACACTATCTCACCATATATACATACATTGCTACTAAATATACACACTTTCTCACCAAATCTACATACATTACTACAAGATATATCCACTATCTCACAATATTTACATACATTACTACAAGATATACACACTATGGCACCATATCTACAAACATTGCTACAAGATCTACACACTATATCACCATATCTACATACATTCCTACAAGATATATCCACTATCTCACCATATCTAAATACATTTCTACAAGATATACACGCTATCTCACCATATATACGCACATTACTACAAGATATACACGATGGCTCACCATATTTACATACATTACTACAATAACACACACTGTCTCCCCATATCTAAATACATTTCTACAAGATATACGCGCTATCTCAACATATCTATATACATTACTACAAGACGTTCACACTATCTCACCATATCTACGTACATTACTACAAGATATACGCACTATCTCACTATATATACGCACATTACTACAAGATATACACGCTGTCTCACCAAATATACATACATTACTACAATATATACACGCTATATCACCATATCTGCATATATTACAACAATATATATCCACCAGCTCACCATATATACATACATTTCTACAAGATATACACACTATCTCACCATATATACATACATTGCTACTAAATATACACACTTTCTCACCAAATCTACATACATTACTACAAGATATATCCACTATCTCACAATATTTACATACATTACTACAAGATATACACACTATGGCACCATATCTACAAACATTGCTACAAGATCTACACACTATATCACCATATCTACATACATTCCTACAAGATATATCCACTATCTCACCATATCTACATTCATTACTACAAGATCTACACACTATATCACCATATCTACGTACATTCCTACAAGATATATCCACTATCTCACCATATTTACATACATTACTACAATAACTACGCGCTGTCTAACCATATCTACATAAATTACTACAAGATATACACACTATCTCACCATATCTACATTCATTACTACAAGATCTACACACTATTTCACCATATATACATTCATTACTACAAGATATACACGCTGTCTCACCATATCTACATAAATTACTACAAGATCGACACACTATAGCACCATATCTACATACATTCCTACAAGATATATCCACTATCTCACCATATTTACATTCATTACTACAAGATCTACACACTATATCAACATATCTACATACATTCCTACAAGATATATCCACTAACTCACCATATTTACATACATTACTACAATAACTACACACTGCCTCACCATATCTACATACATTACTACAAGATATATCCACTATCTCACCATATTTACATACATTACTACAAGATATACACACTATCTTACCATATCTACATTCATTACTACAAGAGCTACACACTATTTCACCATATCTACGTTCATTACTACAAGATATACACGCTGTCTCACCATATCTACATACATTAATACAAGATCTCCACACTATTTCATCATATCTACATACATTCCTACAAGATCTACACACTATTTCACCATATCTACATACATTAATACAATATATACACACTATCTCACCATATCTACATATATTACAACAATATATATCCACTATCTCACCATATCTACATTCATTACTACAAGATCTACACACTATTTCATCATATATACATTCATTACTACAAGATCTACATACTATTTCACCATATATACATTCATTACTACAAGACCTACACACCATATCACCATATATACGTACATTCCTACAAGATATATCCACTATCTCACCATATTTACATGCATTAACACAAGATCTACACGATATATCACCATATCTACATACATTCCTACAAGATATATCCACTATCTCACCATATATACATACATTGATACTAAATTTACACACTATCTCACCATATCTACATTCATTACTACAAGATCTACACACTATATCACCATATCTACATACATTCCTACAAGATATATCCACTATCTCACCATATTTACATATATTACTACAATAACTACACGCTGTCTCACCATATCTGCATACATTTCTACAAGATAAACGCACTATCTCATCATATCTACATTCATTATTGCAAGATATACGCACTATCTCATCATATCTAAGTACATTACTACAAGATATAAGCACTATCTCACCAAATATACGTACATTACTACAAGATATACACGCTGTCTCACCATATCTAAATACATTACTATAATATATACACGTTATATCACCATATCTGCATATATCACAACAATATATATCCACTATCTCACCATATCTACATACATTTCTACAAGATATACACACTATCTCACCATATATACATACATTACTACAAGATATACACACTATCTCACCATATATACATACATTACTACAAGATACACACACTATCTCACCAAATATACGCACATTACTACAAGATATACAAGCTGTCTCACCATATCTACATACACACACTATATCACCATATATGCATATATTACAACACTATATATCCACTATCTCATCATATCTACATACATTTCTACAAGATATACACACTATCACACCATATATACATACATTGATACTAAATATACACACGTTCTCACCAAATCTACATACATTACTACAAGATATATCCACTATCTCACTATATATACGCACATTACTACAAGATATACACGCTGTCTCACCATATATACATACCTTACTACAATATATATATATATATATATATATATATACACACTATATCACCATATCTGAATATATTACAACAATATATATCCACTATCTCACCATATCTACATACATTTCTACAAGATATACACACTATCTCACCATATATACATACATTGCTACTAAATATACACACTTTCTCACCAAATCTACATACATTACTACAAGATATATTCACTATCTCACAATATATACATACATTACTACAAGATATACACACTATGTCACCATATCTACAAACATTGCTACAAGATCTACACACTATACCACCATATCTACATACATTCCTACAAGATATACACACTATCTCACCATATATACACACATTACTACAAGATATACACGCTGTCTCACCATATCTACATACATTACTACAATATATACACACTATATCACCATATATACATACATTACTACAAGATCTAAGCACTATAGCACCATATATACGTACATTATTACAACATATATCAACTATCTCACCATATTTACATACATTACTACAAGACATACACAGTATCTCATTATATCTACATACATTATTACAAGATATACACACTGTCTCACCATATCTACATACATTAATACAATATATACACACTATATCACCATATCTGCATATATCACAACAATATATATCCACTATCTCAACATAACTACATACATTTCTACAAGATATACACACTATCACACCATATCAATGTATATTAATACAATAACTACACACTGTCTCAACATATCTACATACATTACTACAAGATATACACAGTATCTCACCATATCTACATACATTACTACAAGAAAGTATTCACTATATCACCATATATACGTTCATTACTACAATATCTAAACACTATCGCACCATATATACATTCATTACTACAAGATATACACACTATATCACCATATCTACATATATTACTACAAGATATACGCACTATAGCACCATATCTACATAAATCCCGCATATTCCAACACAAAACATGGATCTTACCATAACATTAGGTCGTCAAAACATGTATTACACCGTAGCGTTTCAGTTTTTGTATCTAACGTTTCAATTTTTTGACAGTAACGTTTCAGTTTCTGACACGAGCGTTTCAGTTTTTGACACCATCGTTTCAGTTTTTACCCGTTAACACGTAATTCTCCATAGAGTCCGTTTCAGTTTTTGACACTAGCGTTTCGGTTTCTGACACAAGCGTTTCAATTTCTGACACAAGCGTTGCAGTTTTTGTCATTGTTATTTCAGTTTTTGTCTCCTTCGTTTCGATATGCGAAGCTACAAGCGCATGTTTGTGTCGTTAATCTGATAAAAAAATTAAACGTGTTTAATTTTTTTTATCAGATTAACTACACCAAAATGCGATTGTAGCGTCTTATTTCTTGTAGTAATGTATGTAAATATGGTGAGATAGTTGATATATCTTGTAATAATGTACGTATATATGGTGCTATAGTGCTTAGATCTTGTAGTAATGTATGTATATATGGTGAGATAGTGTGTATGTCTTGTAGAAATGTACGTAGATATGGTGAGATAGTGGATATATATTGCTGTAATATATGCAGATATGGTGATATAGTGTGTATATATTGTAGTAATGTATGTAGATATGGTGAGACAGCGTGTATATCTTGTAGTAATGTGTGTATATATGGTGAGATAGTGTGTATATCTTGTAGTAATGCACGTAGATATGGTGAGATAGTGCGTATATCTTGTAGTAATGTATGTAGATATGGTGAGATAGTGTGTATATCTTGTAGGAATGTATGTAGATATGGTGGTATAGTGTGTAGATCTTGTAGCAATGTTTGTAGATATGGTGACATAGTGTGTATATCTTGTAGTAATGTATGTATATATTGTGAGATAGTGAATATATCTTGTAGTAATGTATGTAGATTTGGTGAGAAAGTGTGTATATTTAGTAGCAATGTATGTATATATGGTGAGATAGTGTGTATATCTTGTAGAAATGTATGTAGATATGGTGAGATAGTGGATATATATTGTTGTAATATATTCAGATATGGTGATATAGTGTGTATATATATTGTAGTAAGGTATGTATATATGGTGAGACAGCGTGTATATCTTGTAGTAATGTGCGTATATATAGTGAGATAGTGGATATATCTTGTAGTAATGTATGTAGATTTGGTGAGAACGTGTGTATATTTAGTATCAATGTATGTATATATGGTGTGATAGTGTGTATATCTTGTAGAAATGTATGTAGATATGATGAGATAGTGGATATATAGTGTTGTAATATATGCAGATATGGTGATATAGTGTGTGTATGT
>CM026391.1:81104263-81150237 GCA_014843695.1 Archivesica marissinica
AGCAGACCATACTAGGTGAATACATCCGCCAAGCACACCAGACAAAGTGAGCAGACCATACTAGGTGAATACATCCGCCAAGCACACCAGACAAAGTGAGCAGACCATACTAGGTGAATACATCCGCCAAGCACAACAAAGTGAGCAGACCATACTAGGTGAATACATCCGCCAAGCACACCAGACAAAGTGAGCAGACCATACTAGGTGAATACATCCGCCAAGCACACCAGACAAAGTGAGCAGACCATACTAGGTGAATACATCCGCCAAGCACACCAGACAAAGTGAGCAGACCATACTAGGTGAATACATCCGCCAAGCACAACAAAGTGAGCAGACCATACTAGGTGAATACATCCGCCAAGCACACCAGACAAAGTGAGCAGACCATACTAGGTGAATACATCCGCCAAGCACAACAGACAAAGTGAGCAGACCATACTAGGTGAATACATCCGCCAAGCACACCAGACAAAGTGAGCAGACCATACTAGGTGAATACATCCGCCAAGCACAACAAAGTGAGCAGACCATACTAGGTGAATACATCCGCCAAGCACAACAAAGTGAGCAGACCATACTAGGTGAATACATCCGCCAAGCACACCAGACAAAGTGAGCAGACCATACTAGGTGAATACATCCGCCAAGCACACCAGACAAAGTGAGCAGACCATACTAGGTGAATACATCCGCCAAGCACACCAGACAAAGTGAGCAGACCATACTAGGTGAATACATCCGCCAAGCACACCAGACAAAGTGAGCAGACCATACTAGGTGAATACATCCGCCAAGCACACCAGACAAAGTGAGCAGACCATACTAGGTGAATACATCCGCCAAGCACACCAGACAAAGTGAGCAGACCATACTAGGTGAATACATCCGCCAAGCACACCAGACAAAGTGAGCAGACCATACTAGGTGAATACATCCGCCAAGCACACCAGACAAAGTGAGCAGACCATACTAGGTGAATACATCTGCCAAGCACAACAAAGTGAGCAGACCATACTAGGTGAATACATCCGCCAAGCACACCAGACAAAGTGAGCAGACCATACTAGGTGAATACATCCGCCAAGCACACCAGACAAAGTGAGCAGACCATACTAGGTGAATACATCCGCCAAGCACACCAGACAAAGTGAGCAGACCATACTAGGTGAATACATCCGCCAAGCACACCAGACAAAGTGAGCAGACCATACTAGGTGAATACATCCGCCAAGCACACCAGACAAAGTGAGCAGACCATACTAGGTGAATACATCCGCCAAGCACACCAGACAAAGTGAGCAGACCATACTAGGTGAATACATCCGCCAAGCACACCAGACAAAGTGAGCAGACCATACTAGGTGAATACATCCGCCAAGCACACAAAGTGAGCAGACCATACTAGGTGAATACATCCGCCAAGCACACCAGACAAAGTGAGCAGACCATACTAGGTGAATACATCCGCCAAGCACACCAGACAAAGTGAGCCGACCATACTAGGTGAATACATCGCCAAGCACACCAGACAAAGTGAGCAGACCATACTAGGTGAATACATCCGCCAAGCACAACAAAGTGAGCAGACCATACTAGGTGAATACATCCGCCAAGCACACCAGACAAAGTGAGCAGACCATACTAGGTGAATACATCCGCCAAGCACACCAGACAAAGTGAGCAGACCATACTAGGTGAATACATCCGCCAAGCACACCAGACAAAGTGAGCAGACCATACTAGGTGAATACATCCGCCAAGCACAACAAAGTGAGCAGACCATACTAGGTGAATACATCCGCCAAGCACACCAGACAAAGTGAGCAGACCATACTAGGTGAATACATCCGCCAAGCACACCAGACAAAGTGAGCAGACCATACTAGGTGAATACATCCGCCAAGCACACCAGACAAAGTGAGCAGACCATACTAGGTGAATACATCCGCCAAGCACACCAGACAAAGTGAGCAGACTATACTAGGTGAATACATCCGCCAAGCACACCAGACGACAAAGTGAGCCGACCATACTAGGTGAATACATCCGCCAAGCACACCAGACGACAAAGTGAGCCGACCGTACCAGGTGAATACATCCGCCAAGCACACCAGACGACAAAGTGAGCAGACCATACTAGGTGAATACATCCGCCAAGCACACCAGACGACAAAGTGAGCAGACCATACTAGGTGAATACATCCGCCAAGCACACCAGACGTGTATTACACGACAAAGTGAGCTGACCATACTAGCTGAATACATCCGCCAAGCACACCAGACATATATTACACGACAAAGTGAGCCGACCATACTAGGTGAATACATCCGCCAAGCACACCAGACGACAAAGTGAGCCGACCATACTAGGTGAATATATCCGCCAAGCACACCAGACGACAAAGTGAGTTGACCATACTAGGTGAATACATCCGCCAAGCACACCAGACATATATTACACGACAAAGTGAGCCGACCATACTAGGTGAATACATACGCCAAGCACACCAGACGACAAAGTGAGCTGACCATATTAGGTGAATACATCCGCCAAGCACGCGAGACATATATTACACGACAAAGTGAGCCGACCATACTAGGTGAATACATCCGCCAAGCACACCAGACGACAAAGTGAGCCGACCATACTAGGTGAATACATCCGCCAAGCATACCAGACGTGTATTACACGACAAAGTGAGCCGACCATACTAGGTGAATACATCCGCCAAGCCAAGCACATCAGACGTATATTACACGACAAAGTGGGCCGACCGTACTAGGTGAATACATCCGCCAAGCCAAGCACACCAGACATATATTATATGACAAAGTGAGCAGACCGTACCAGGTGAATACATCCGCCAAGCACAACAGACAAAGTGAGCAGACCATACTAGGTGAATACATCCGCCAAGCACACCAGACGACAAAGTGAGCAGCCCATTCTAGGTGAATACATCCGCCAAGCTCACCATACAAAGTGAGCAGACCATACTAGGTGAATACATCCGCCAAGCACACCAGACAAAGTGAGCAGACCATACTATGTGAATACATCCGCCAAGCACACCAGACAAAGTGAGCAGACCATACTAGGTGAATACATCCGCCAAGCACACCAGACAGTGAGCAGACCATACTAGGTGAATACATCCGCCAAGCACAACAAAGTGAGCAGACCATACTAGGTGAATACATCCGCCAAGCAACCAGACAAAGTGAGCAGACCATACTAGGTGAATACATCCGCCAAGCACACCAGACAAAGTGAGCAGACCATACTAGGTGAATACATCCGCCAAGCACACCAGACAAAGTGAGCAGACCATACTAGGTGAATACATCCGCCAAGCACACCAGACAAAGTGAGCAGACCATACTAGGTGAATACATCCGCCAAGCACACCAGACAAAGTGAGCAGACCATACTAGGTGAATACATCCGCCAAGCACACCAGACAAAGTGAGCAGACCATACTAGGTGAATACATCCGCCAAGCACACCAGACAAAGTGAATACATCCGCCAAGCACACCAGACAAAGTGAGCAGACCATACTAGGTGAATACATCCGCCAAGCACACCAGACAAAGTGAGCAGACCATACTAGGTGAATACATCCGCCAAGCACACCAGACAAAGTGAGCAGACCATACTAGGTGAATACATCCGCCAAGCACACCAGACAAAGTGAGCAGACCATACTAGGTGAATACATCCGCCAAGCACACCAGACAAAGTGAGCAGACCATACTAGGTGAATACATCCGCCAAGCACAACAAAGTGAGCAGACCATACTAGGTGAATACATCCGCCAAGCACACCAGACAAAGTGAGCAGACCATACTAGGTGAATACATCCGCCAAGCACACCAGACAAAGTGAGCAGACCATACTAGGTGAATACATCCGCCAAGCACACCAGACAAAGTGAGCAGACCATACTAGGTGAATACATCCGCCAAGCACACCAGACAAAGTGAGCAGACCATACTAGGTGAATACATCCGCCAAGCACAACAAAGTGAGCAGACCATACTAGGTGAATACATCCGCCAAGCACACCAGACAAAGTGAGCAGACCATACTAGGTGAATACATCCGCCAAGCACACCAGACAAAGTGAGCAGACCATACTAGGTGAATACATCCGCCAAGCACACCAGACAAAGTGAGCAGACCATACTAGGTGAATACATCCGCCAAGCACACCAGACTAGGTGAATACATCCGCCAAGCACACCAGACAAAGTGAGCAGACCATACTAGGTGAATACATCCGCCAAGCACACCAGACAAAGTGAGCAGACCATACTAGGTGAATACATCCGCCAAGCACAACAAAGTGAGCAGACCATACTAGGTGAATACATCCGCCAAGCACACCAGACAAAGTGAGCAGACCATACTAGGTGAATACATCCGCCAAGCACACCAGACAAAGTGAGCAGACCATACTAGGTGAATACATCCGCCAAGCACACCAGACAAAGTGAGCAGACCATACTAGGTGAATACATCCGCCAAGCACACCAGACAAAGTGAGCAGACCATACTAGGTGAATACATCCGCCAAGCACACCAGACAAAGTGAGCAGACCATACTAGGTGAATACATCCGCCAAGCACACCAGACAGTGAGCAGACCATACTAGGTGAATACATCCGCCAAGCACACCAGACAAAGTGAGCAGACCATACTAGGTGAATACATCCGCCAAGCACACCAGACAAAGTGAGCAGACCATACTAGGTGAATACATCCGCCAAGCACACCAGACAAATACATCCGCCAAGCACACCAGACAAAGTGAGCAGACCATACTAGGTGAATACATCCGCCAAGCACAACAAAGTGAGCAGACCATACTAGGTGAATACATCCGCCAAGCACACCAGACAAAGTGAGCAGACCATACTAGGTGAATACATCCGCCAAGCACACCAGACAAAGTGAGCAGACCATACTAGGTGAATACATCCGCCAAGCACACCAGACAAAGTGAGCAGACCATACTAGGTGAATACATCCGCCAAGCACACCAGACAAAGTGAGCAGACCATACTAGGTGAATACATCCGCCAAGCACACCAGACAAAGTGAGCAGACCATACTAGGTGAATACATCCGCCAAGCACACCAGACAAAGTGAGCAGACCATACTAGGTGAATACATCCGCCAAGCACACCAGACAAAGTGAGCAGACCATACTAGGTGAATACATCCGCCAAGCACACCAGACAAAGTGAGCAGACCATACTAGGTGAATACATCCGCCAAGCACAACAAAGTGAGCAGACCATACTAGGTGAATACATCCGCCAAGCACACCAGACAAAGTGAGCAGACCATACTAGGTGAATACATCCGCCAAGCACACCAGACAAAGTGAGCAGACCATACTAGGTGAATACATCCGCCAAGCACACCAGACAAAGTGAGCCGACCATACTAGGTGAATACATCCGCCAAGCACAACAAAGTGAGCAGACCATACTAGGTGAATACATCCGCCAAGCACAACAGACAAAGTGAGCAGACCATACTAGGTGAATACATCCGCCAAGCACAACAGACAAAGTGAGCAGACCATACTAGGTGAATACATCCGCCAAGCACAACAGACAAAGTGAGCAGACCATACTAGGTGAATACATCTGCCAAGCACAACAAAGTGAGCAGACCATACTAGGTGAATACATCCGCCAAGCACAACAAAGTGAGCAGACCATACTAGGTGAATACATCCGCCAAGCACACCGGACAAAGTGAGCAGACCATACTAGGTGAATACATCCGCCAAGCACACCAGACAAAGTGAGCAGACCATACTAGGTGAATACATCCGCCAAGCACACCAGACAAAGTGAGCAGACCATACTAGGTGAATACATCCGCCAAGCACACCAGACAAAGTGAGCAGACCATACTAGGTGAATACATCCGCCAAGCACACCAGACAGTGAGCAGACCATACTAGGTGAATACATCCGCCAAGCACACCAGACAGTGAGCAGACCATACTAGGTGAATACATCCGCCAAGCACACCAGACAAAGTGAGCAGACCATACTAGGTGAATACATCCGCCAAGCACAACAAAGTGAGCAGACCATACTAGGTGAATACATCCGCCAAGCACACCAGACGACAAAGTGAGCAGACCATACTAGGTGAATACATCCGCCAAGCACACCAGACAAAGTGAGCAGACCATACTAGGTGAATACATCCGCCAAGCACACCAGACAAAGTGAGCAGACCATACTAGGTGAATACATCCGCCAAGCACACCAGACAAAGTGAGCAGACCATACTAGGTGAATACATCCGCCAAGCACACCAGACAAAGTGAGCAGACCATACTAGGTGAATACATCCGCCAAGCACACCAGACAAAGTGAGCAGACCATACTAGGTGAATACATCCGCCAAGCACACCAGACAAAGTGAGCAGACCATACTAGGTGAATACATCCGCCAAGCACACCAGACAAAGTGAGCAGACCATACTAGGTGAATACATCCGCCAAGCACAACAAAGTGAGCAGACCATACTAGGTGAATACATCCGCCAAGCACACCAGACAAAGTGAGCAGACCATACTAGGTGAATACATCCGCCAAGCACACCAGACAAAGTGAGCAGACCATACTAGGTGAATACATCCGCCAAGCACACCAGACAAAGTGAGCCGACGATACTAGGTGAATACATCCGCCAAGCACAACAAAGTGAGCAGACCATACTAGGTGAATACATCCGCCAAGCACAACAGACAAAGTGAGCAGACCATACTAGGTGAATACATCCGCCAAGCACAACAGACAAAGTGAGCAGACCATACTAGGTGAATACATCCGCCAAGCACAACAGACAAAGTGAGCAGACCATACTAGGTGAATACATCTGCCAAGCACAACAAAGTGAGCAGACCATACTAGGTGAATACATCCGCCAAGCACAACAAAGTGAGCAGACCATACTAGGTGAATACATCCGCCAAGCACACCGGACAAAGTGAGCAGACCATACTAGGTGAATACATCCGCCAAGCACACCAGACGACAAAGTGAGCAGACCATACTAGGTGAATACATCCGCCAAGCACACCAGACAAAGTGAGCAGACCATACTAGGTGAATACATCCGCCAAGCACACCAGACAGTGAGCAGACCATACTAGGTGAATACATCCGCCAAGCACACCAGACAGTGAGCAGACCATACTAGGTGAATACATCCGCCAAGCACACCAGACAGTGAGCAGACCATACTAGGTGAATACATCCGCCAAGCACAACAAAGTGAGCAGACCATACTAGGTGAATACATCCGCCAAGCACACCAGGACAAAGTGAGCAGACCATACTAGGTGAATACATCCGCCAAGCACACCAGACAAAGTGAGCAGACCATACTAGGTGAATACATCCGCCAAGCACACCAGACAAAGTGAGCAGACCATACTAGGTGAATACACCAGACAAAGTGAGCAGACCATACTAGGTGAATACATCCGCCAAGCACACCAGACAAAGTGAGCAGACCATACTAGGTGAATACATCCGCCAAGCACACCAGACAAAGTGAGCAGACCATACTAGGTGAATACATCCGCCAAGCACACCAGACAAAGTGAGCCGACCATACTAGGTGAATACATCCGCCAAGCACAACAAAGTGAGCAGACCATACTAGGTGAATACATCCGCCAAGCACACCAGACAAAGTGAGCAGACCATACTAGGTGAATACATCCGCCAAGCACACCAGACAATGTGAGCAGACCATACTAGGTGAACACATCCGCCAAGCACACCAGACAAAGTGAGCCGACGATACTAGGTGAATACATCCGCCAAGCACAACAAAGTGAGCAGACCATACTAGGTGAATACATCCGCCAAGCACAACAGACAAAGTGAGCAGACCATACTAGGTGAATACATCCGCCAAGCACAACAGACAAAGTGGGCAGACCATACTAGGTGAATACGTCCGCCAAGCACAACAGACAAAGTGAGCAGACCATGCTAGGTGAATACATCTGCCAAGCACAACAAAGTGAGCAGACCATACTAGGTGAATACATCCGCCAAGCACAACAAAGTGAGCAGACCATACTAGGTGAATACATCCGCCAAGCACACCGGACAAAGTGAGCAGACCATACTAGGTGAATACATCCGCCAAGCACACCAGACGACAAAGTGAGCAGACCATACTAGGTGAATACATCCGCCAAGCACACCAGACAAAGTGAGCCGACCATACTAGGTGAATACATCCGCCAAGCACACCAGTCAAAGTGAGCAGACCATATAAGGTGAATACATCCGCCAAGCACACCAGACAGTGAGCAGACCATACTAGGTGAATACATCCGCCAAGCACACCAGACAGTGAGCAGACCATACTAGGTGAATACATCCGCCAAGCACACCAGACAGTGAGCAGACCATACTAGGTGAATACATCCGCCAAGCACATCAGACAAAGTGAGCCGACCATACTAGGTGAATACATCTGCCAAGCACATCAGACAAAGTGAGCCGACCATACTAGGTGAATACATCCGCCAAGCACACCAGACAAAGTTACATCCGCCAAGCACACCAGACAAAGTGAGCAGACCATACTAGGTGAATACATCCGCCAAGCACAACAAAGTGAGCAGACCATACTAGGTGAATACATCCGCCAAGCACACCAGACGACAAAGTGAGCAGACCATACTAGGTGAATACATCCGCCAAGCACACCAGACGACAAAGTGAGCAGACCATACTAGGTGAATACATCCGCCAAGCACACCAGACAAAGTGAGCAGACCATACTAGGTGAATACATCCGCCAAGCACACCAGACAAAGTGAGCAGACCATATTAGGTGAATACATCCGCCAAGCACACCAGACAAAGTGAGCAGACCATACTAGGTGAATACATCCGCCAAGCACACCAGACAAAGTGAGCAGACCATACTAGGTTAATACATCCGCCAAGCACACCAGACAAAGTGAGCAGACCATAATAGGTGAATACATCCGCCAAGCACACCAGACAAAGTGAGCAGACCATACTAGGTGAATACATCCGCCAAATACACCAGACAAAGTGAGCAGACCATACTAGGTGAATACATCCGCCAAGCACACCAGACAAAGTGAGCCGACCAATAATAGTTGAATACATCCGCCAAGCACATCAGACAAAGTGAGCCGACCATACTAGGTGAATACATCCGCCAAGCACACCAGACAAAGTGAGCCGACCATACTAGGTGAATACATCCGCCAAGCACACCATACGTATATTACACGACAAAGTGAGCCAACCATACTAGGTGAATACCTCCGCCAAGCACAACAGACAAAGTGAGCAGACCATACTAGGTGAATACATCCGCCAAGCACACCAGACAAAGTGAGCAGACCATACTAGGTGAATACACCCGCCAAGCACACCAGACAAAGTGAGCCGACCATACTAGGTGAATAAACCCGCCAAGCACACCAGACAAAGTGATCAGACCATACTAGGTGAATACATCCGCCAAGCACACCAGACAAAGTGAGCAGACCATACTAGGTGAATACATCCGCCAAGCACACCAGACGTATATTACACGACAGTGAGCCGACCATACTAGGTGAAAATATCCGCCAAGCACATCAGAGGACAAAGTGAGCCGACCATACTAGGTGAATACATCCGCCAACCACAACAGACAAAGTGAGCCGACCATCCTAGGTGAATACATCCGCCAAGCACACCAGACAAAGTGAGCAGACCATACTAGGTGAATACATCCGCCAAGCACAACAGACAAAGTGAGCAGCCCATACTAGGTGAATACATCCGCCAAGCACACCAGACGAAGTGAGCAGACCATACTAGGTGAATACATCCGCCAAGCACATCAGACAATGTGAGCAGACCATACTAGGTGAATACATCCGCCAAGCACAACAAAGTGAGCAGACCATACTAGGTGAATACATCCGCCAAGCACACCAGACAAAGTGAGCCGACCATACTAGGTGAATACATCCGCCAAGCACACCAGACGTATATTACACGACAAAGTGAGCCGACCATACTAGGTGAATACATCCGCCAAGCACATCAGACGACAAAGTGAGCCGACCATACTAGGTGAATACATCCGCCAAGCACACCAGACGTATATTACACGACAAAGCGAGCAGATTGTACACGATGTACACGAAAGGTTGACGATCCCGTTTGCATGTCACGGTATGAATGCTGGTTTTCTTAATATCCTTTGTTACTTTCATGAAATGTTTGCAGGTTGTGAACCAAACTCGAACAATATTTCTTTTGCCTAGCCATCTGTCTGGACTCATATACCACCCCAGTCAGGTTTTCATTCATATGCTTTCCTTCGTAACCGTTCGTCTTTAGCAGCACGCGATTCTTGTAAAACACGTCACGATCACGGCGCTAATTTGACTTTCCCAGTATCCTCTTCGTGTCCGCTCGGTGGGATACGACACTATCTCGTGGGGATAACGTTGACACAATTGCTTTAGCCATATCCAAAACGTGATGGTCGGTATTGCCGTCTTACAATCATCCCTGAAATACGAAGGTTGGCACGCCTTTTGTATGAGAATCATTAGTCAGTTACTGCCCCTGAATACTCCTAAAAGTATATTGGTTCTCTTAATTGGTTTCCTCTGTTTTTATCGTTGTTTACTTTGCACCACATGTTTTCCATTTGTATCGGTATTCTCGTCTTATTATTATGAAATTATTATATCTCAACAGCATGTCCAATGAATACCTTACTGTAAAAATTGCTTAAATTAAAAAAAAAGAAAAAAAGGATTCCAACTAAAAGGACCAATATACATTTAGGGATAAATCTGACTCTGTCTCTCATAGTTATGACTCATCTGCTTTAACCTCCAGAACATCAACTCTATCAGCCAGATCGTCATTGACAGTTTTAAGTTTCATTTTCCGTTTGCAGTTTGTTTATCTGTGACTGGAAACCTGCCACTACACGGACACTAATATCAACTGTAGCTTTAAAAAATGGACATTCTTCAGATTGAAAGTGGCACTTAAGTGCTGATGCTATTGAGCTGATAGCTGTCTGATCAAGGTTAATGATGTTGGATGTTGTGCTGTCGGCGAATAAATGTCTATTGTTCTATTAAGTACTGTTTTCAGAGGAATTGCTGCCGATTCTACTTGATCTTCTGTGGTAGACGCGTCTCTTTTCTTTGTACGTGATATATTTTGGAGTACAAAGTTCCGTCACATAATAAACACCGCCATGTTTTCTGAGCAGTATAGGTGTAACCATTTTGTGCGTGTGGGTTGATTACGGACGCTTTTGTGGGGGGTTTTACAGACGGATCTGTAGTCCAGTGGTAACACGCTGAACTGGTAATCCAGGGATCGCAGGTTCGATCCCCCGTCTGACCCTAATAAAATTAACTCTTTCAGATGGGACATTAAACCGCGGTCTCGTGTCGGTGTTCTACACCGTGCACGTAAAAGAACCAGAGGAGACTCTGGAATGGGTCTCTGTCTGTATCATTGCACTATCTTCCAAAAGTCAAAAAAGAAACGATACCAAACTAAAAATGACGTAAAACGGATAAAACCATAGAAAGGTTTAATATATTATTACGTATCAGTACCGGGTATCTTATTGCAACGTCAGCCAACCATAAACACAGGTAAATAAACACCCGATAATCCTGGAACGCCGAATTTCCGATTTGCACGTGCTCCTCAACAAAGACAACTTCCTACACATGTACAAATCGGAAAACCGGTTTATTGTACTGGTATTGCATTATCATCGAGGAAAAACACCTTACATACCCATTGTTACCTCTAACAAAATGCCTAGGCTAAACCGCAATCAGAGAATGCGTGCCATTGGCATGATTGGCGGCGGTTTACGTCAGCGTGACGTCGCAAATCGACTGGGTTACGCGGATCACGATATCACGTCTACTTCGACGTTATCGAACACATAGATCGGTGGACGACCGTTCACGATCTGGTCGACCACGTGTGACGACGCGTGAACAGGACCGTCACATTTACGTGACCGGTTCCTACCTGCTACGCACACAGCTGCCGTTACTCCTTGGATGACCAACACTCGCATCAGTGCACAAAGTCAGGAACCGGCTCGGTGAACGTGGCATTCGTGCATATCGGCCATACGTTGGACCCATCCTGACACGACGTCACCGTGACGTACGACGGGAATGGACGACGGAACGTGCTCGCTGGACTCGGTTACAGTGGAATTCGGTAATGTTTAGCGATGAATCGCGGTTCTGTTTGCGTCGAGCAGATGGCAGAGAGCGGGTATATCGCAGACGCGGTGAAAGTTACGCCGACGCATGTGTACGTCAGGTCGATCTGTTCGGGGGCGGAAGCGTTATGGCGTGGGGCGGTATCACATTCGGCAGTCGCACTGAACTGTTAGTGGTGGACCTAAACGCCCAGCGGTACTGTGATGAGATCCTTGCGCCAGTTGTTGTGCCGTTCTTTAACGCCAACAGAAACGTCAAACTGTTCCAACAGGACAACGCCAGGTGTCGTACTGCTCGGATTTCCACCACATTATTGGAGCAGAACAATATTGAAACCCTGCCGTGGCCTGCTTTGTCACCAGACTTATCACCCATAGAACATTTGTGGGATACGTTAGACCGCCGCGTCAGACGACGTCAGCCGGTAACGTTAAACCAACTGAGGGATGTTTTGCGTCAGGAGTGGACAAATATTGACCAGCAAGAGATTCAGACACTCTTCCGTTGGATGCGACGGCGGTGCATTGCAGTGAGAGACGTAAATGGTGCCCATACTCGGTATTGACGTCTGTGTGAAAACTCCATTAGACCCCTGTCCGACGAATTACGTCATCACGCAGCAGACAGTTTCGGAGGCTCATTATGCTTTATGTGCTCCTCTTTCAAACATGTTGGACTATCATCTTATGAATTTTCAAAGAATTTTCTTAATAAATGTTGAAATTATAGACGCATAAACACCAGGTATCGTTTCTTTTTTGACTCGGTATGTATGGGCAAACGGTAGCTACGATAAATAAACGTAAAGTACAACACACACGGCCGCTTTTTATCACGGAAATCACGGCTTTTCAAATTCCACACATACTATAGTGAATATAAATAGTAGTGAGTATACAGTCAAATAATTTCAGAAATAAACTAAGCGACGAGGGCGTGGAAATCCGAGCAACTACTACAACATTTTTGTTAAAACATAGATTATTTTATCTTTCCTAATTGTCATTACATAGTTATTGGACAAATGATTTATTGATAGCTATGTTCGCTACTTCTAAATAATCATAGAGCGTCTGCTCATTCTGTTACATCTTCTTGATATAAGGTGAGGGTCGTCACTAATGTTGGTAAAACTTGTGACCCAACCAATTTGCTTCTAAATTATAACAGATTCACTCGTATAATATTCGTTACATTTCATTTGTTGAACAATTAGTGTGCAATCTATGTATATGTATGTTATTTGAAAGCAACAGTTATGTATAACATTTCATACACGTGTTCCTGCTACATTGTCGTGCACTGATGTTTTACAACATCACAACTACACACCATTGACGGTCTTAAATCATTAAAAAGACATGAATGAAATGTAAACAACTGTTGTGACGCCATTTTACCGGATGTCCAATCTACTGACATTCGTCTAGCATGGGAAAGGGCGTCAATATATTCTGCCTTGTCCGTCACATGAATATATATTTTGACACCGATACCATTAATTGATCCGGATTGAGTTTCTGATATCATTTTGCCAGAAGTAAAAAGTGCAAAAATCGACATAGTAAATACTGGGATTACATTTTAAAAACGTATTTTTGTCACATCAAGTCTTGCCAATGTTTATGATACCGTAAAACACTCGTGACGTCATACCTGTGAACTTGCAGTCCACTGTTATTAATATTGACTGCTTTCAAATGGCAGTATTATATCAAAACCTAAGAGTAAATGTACGAAATTTGCAATTTTAGTTTGTAAGATCTTGTTATATAAGTGTGTTTTAAGTAAGATATAAGCCTCAAACGGATCCAATATGTAAAATATTGGCACTGTACTGGCGCCTCACACAGTCCAATATTGTACATATTGGATGTTTTCACCTTATTATCCTATAAATGTGAAAGTTTGGTAATTCTGGGCGTCGACTAATAAAATCTGATACGGATCACCCCCACAATTTAATGGGTTCGTCCTTGACACGTGGCACTCCATTCCAAATTTCACGAAACTCCGTCCTTAACATTAATATGTTGCGTAATTCTGCTCACAAACGAACCCAAAAAAAAACCGGAGGCTAGATCACAACCTCCCCGACGGAGGTAATAAGATGAAGATGGCGAGGTATTAATGATAATCAGTATACATCGTACAGTTCCTACCGGCTGCGTATTTATTTGCCATATCTCATCATTGTGCCAATAGACCTGTAATTGAATCCGCGGTCACATAGACTTGTTCCTGTCCGATTTTCCTCGCCTCTGAATGTAAAAAAAGACTTGCTATTCAACGGGATTCTATGGCTGTTCTTAGACATAGCAAATGAGTTTTCTGCCTCGTTGTTCTCGCCCTCTCCGTGAAGGCTGTAATTTACTTACTTCTGTGACTTGTGAGTAGGTCTTTTGTCGAGAAAATATTGTTATTTATCACTGAAATTGACAGCGAAGTGAAGCCATTGTGAGAAAACAAGATTAACAATGTGATTGGACGAGTGAAATGTGCAGCCAAGTCACGAGGTATACGTCATATTCTGCATTTGTTTGCATATACATCTCACAGAATCCCAATATATAATTGTTTTCCTTTCCAGTGCTGTTGTAGTATTTTAATCTCGAAAAATATAACTTGAAATTAAGTGGGTTTGTTGTTTTTGTTGTTGTTTGTACCCCCCCCCCTCCATTGAAGATATGCCTGCCCACTGGCACTGACAATGGAAGTTCGATTCGGTCGCTCATCCGTTGAGGTTTCACACATACGCGTTTACAAACTAACCAAAATAGTTTTAATTTCGCAAATAAATGGCATATTTACTTCACATTATAAAGTAATTTAAAGGCCTGCAGATTGACCTATATTTGACCTTAAACACACGAGGAATAGCGGTACAAATCTGACGGTTAGGCCTGCAGGTTGACCTATATTTGACCTTAAACACACGAGGAATAGCGGTACAAATCTGACGGTCGACGCACTAAACACACGAGGAATAGCGGTACAAATCTGACGGTCGACGCACATCGTATTTGCCACATGCGAGGCCCTGCATGGTATACATCTAATACATGAGCACCACTTATATCTATTATGACCCACGTACATATCAGAGGTTATGAATTGCTGAAATTGAAGTTCTGTATTTTTATAGTACCTACAACTGGTATAAACAATTCAACTCCACTTATGGCCCAAATAAGGCTGGTTGCGCGGGTTAGGCAGCCAGTTCCTGCATTGCTGTACCACACATGCAGGCATCAGTTCCCTCTTATGCCAAGTACAGTCTCCTCTTCTAGCCGCTACCTTTCTCTCTATATATCTGACATCTTTCCATGCGCCACAATTATATAGCATTGCCCAAAACCTCCTGTATAGAAGCTTTCTCTCATGTGAATTTAGATTATGCGGTGGACGATTATTAGCAGGCCACCAAAGTTGTTTGTTCTGTTCATTTATTATGCAAGGGGAACACAAGCACAGTGGACACTCAGCAACACCTTCAGCATGCTGAGGCATAGGGGGAGGTACGTAAGCAGCCTCTGCAACGGGCATGGCGGTGGCTGTTTCTTCTATTTCCATCTCTACGTCCCAGTTCTTATTTTGCAAGAAAGTCAGCAATTCTTTTCTCTGCTCATCAGTTACATACATTGTTATTTTACTCAATGGCATCTTGTAGAAATCGGCAGAATATGTGTAATACTCGTATGTTCAAGAGATTATAATTATAATATTATACATGTACTCATAGCATTCACTGTGATTATTATGTAGCATCAATATCGGTAAACACACACTGACACAGAGAAATATTTAAAATATAACAGAAAACTTGCGAATAATACTGTAGATATATAATTAAATGAAGTATGAAGGTTACCATATAACGAACACATATAGTTTATTCATATAAATACATACATATTATATACATACATACAAATTATCAGTCTCAGTGATTACGCTACGGCTGATGAGGCACCTACATAACATGTAATCTATGTCCATGGGCTGATCTGGATTATGTAGTTTGAATACTCATAACTATCAATTTTCTTTACAATCAATAATATACGTTTACTTAAATTGTCAGGGCCTCATTTTGACTAATTCTCAGCTCACAGAGTGATCGTGCATATTAACCGTTAGAAAATACCTACATACGCCAAATTATACTGAATGTACTGCTACATTGTTGATACAAGCCACTAATCACATGGAACAGGTAGTAAAGTATAAATCTTTACAATTGGACGGGGTCAAACTGCAGGCCTTTAAGCAATAAAAGGTCACACAATCAAATGCCTTTGAAATGTCAATCAAAATAACTACTTTGTATGTATTTATTTTCATCAAATGGCTTTCTTTCCAGTCAAATATTTCCTTTTTGTATATAACATACGGTGGTCGCCAGATCGGACAGGTGGGTTTTCTCCGGGTACTCCGGTTTCCTCCCACACGAATTACCACATTTACGCTTTCATCCGCGCCAACGAGAGTGATTAATACAAGTTGATAGATTTTGCTTCGCAATCGTTGTAAAAACTATACAGTTTAAACTTTAGCATACCTCAAATGTGTTCATATACGGTACTGGCTTTATTAGTTAGTAACTTTTTCTGTTTTAAAGGTAGGCCCTACATGTTTATCTACAATATTAAAGAATTTATCATTTACAGTCAAACCTGTCTTAAGCAGCCAACCAAGGGAATCAAAGAAAGTGGCTGCTTAGCACAGGTGGCTGCTTAATAGAGGTCAAATGTATAATAAAACAGCAAATTGGGAATCTGGAAACTGGCTGCTTAATACAGGTTGGTTGCTTAATAGAGGTGACCACTAACACAGGTTTGACTGTATATCAAAGTACAACTCATTTACTTTCACATCTTTTGTAAAAGAAGAACATTCATTTTCCATATCCAAATTCAACTGTTCAACATAAAAAGATCCAAAGCTTGTTCATATGTTATATTTCGGGGTTTACGCCTGCATCAGCACCATTTTGGGCTATATCGCCGACGGGCAGTTTACCTAACAACACCTTTCCTGGACAGGCTCCAGCGGTTAACCAGTACTTGGGTGCACCAACCTCCGTAAGAAACTGCCAACTTTTTCATATAAATGAGACACGGTCTGAGCAGGGCTCGAACCCGTGACAATCAGTGATGATAGGTTGGCTTAAACATATTTATTCGTTCATTATGTACAGTACATATCTATTTCATATCTATTTCATAGCTATACAAACGAAAATGGATTTAATCGGAAGCTTAAAGCTTATTGTGATTTAGATGATAGGTTACAGTGGTATACAAGTCAGCGACCGTAACCACTCGACCACGGAGGCAGCTTGTTTAGCAACAGGTACTTGAGCATTTAACTGAGAAATCACCATGTTGTGTAGGTCATCTATCATGCACATGCTTAGCCAATATGTCGATGTTCGATCAGTAGCAACAATCTGGCCATCAGTAATATTATAAAATATATTCTCAGAAAACGTAAGTAATGACGATTTTGTTTCGCATAGTTTGGCTGAACTATAATATTTTTCTTGGAATTGTCTTATTTATATGCCTCCGGATATGATTTGTATGACATATTCCAGAAGCGAAATTGGACAAAATTATACTGCGGGTCATTTATCATCATGTCTGATAAGAGACCTGTCTAGGAAAAACAATGCCGACATTTCGTCCAGTATGTTTGGATAATTTGGTGTCCGGCAGTCGAGCGTGCATAGCATAACTGGCTGATATGTGGTACACTCAAATTACCAATACAATATCTAATTCATATATATATATTATATATGTGTGTTACATATATGTTCTGCATGTAAAAGAACCAGAGGAGATTCTGGAATGGGTCTCTGTCTGTATCATTACACTATCCTCCAAAATCTAAAATAACTAATCTCTTCAGGAGGTGTCGCTCATACGAGCAACCGGTAGTGACGATAAATAAACGTAAAACACAACAATATATGTACGGTCAGTTCATCCGGTGTTAACAACACATGTGCTGGACTCCAACTGCTAACAAGCACTTGGTGCACCAACCTCCGTAAGAGACTGCCAATTTTTTTTATATAAAGAGACACGGGGCTCGAACCCGTGACCAACACTGATGATAGGTTGCAATAGTGTGCAAGTCAGCGGCCTTTACCACTCGACCACGGAAGTGGACACACTGCATATATACATGTATATACACACACACCGGTATATACTCTATGTACAGATTAAGCAGGGGCGTAGCTCCTATAAGGCACTGAAGGCCCGGGCCTGCAGATTATCACAGAAAACCAACTCTAAATAGGCCAAACGTGCAATGACAATGTGGAGTTGGTAGACATATCTATGTAGCCTGGGATCATGTCTGTCGATCTTTCACAAATTTACTTCTGGCAAATATTATCAGAAACTCAATACGGCTCAAGTAATGGTCTCGGTTACGGTGTTAAAATATATTTATATGACTTACCAGGCAAACTATATCGGCGCCTGTTCCCAGGATAATGGCTATGGTATAGAACATAGACCAGCGGTCACGACGCGATCATATATTTATGTTGTTAATTTGACAGTTCATCTCTGTGTATAGCAATATTAGACTCAATTTGGTATCGTATTGAGAAATATATAGACATGGAACGTATAAAAAGTACATTAGGACATTCTACGAATCATAGGGGAGCATGTCACCAGACGCACAAGCACCACCGTAGCTTCGGTAATCAATTTATCAGTCGGGCCTACACATTCAAAAAGGCTAGACACGCCCCTGTTCATGGTACGAACTAGTGCAGTTAAAGATCTCCTCTGTTGTATCCCCTTTTTGTTGATGGCCCCATTACAGCTTATACCTTATTTCCTATGAACGTTTTTACTGGTTACCGTTTACATGTTTCATTATGCTATTTCAGTGTTTTAATTTTGTTGAGGGCCTCATGGTAGATTGGCTTAATTGTTCAAATGAGTTCTCTCGTTAAATAAAGTATTATTATTATTATTTTATTATATTTATTTTTTTATTATTATTTTTATTATTATTATGACATTACTAGTACAGAGTGGCTATGGTATCATCTGTGACGTTTCACCACCGACAGTGGCTGACGATATGGTTCTGGTGTCGCTTTCACTGTTCCGTTTTCAGCTTCCGATTGTTATACGTCACCGCTGCACACACTCTTGGAGATACGAGTATATGTACACATAACCAATCTAAGTATTCTGTATTTTTAATTTCTGTATTTAGTTCAATCAATATTTGTTGATAACATTGTGGAAGTCGTGATAGCGCAATGGTAGCACGCTCGCTTCAGGTGGAAAAGAGTCCGAAATCGCGCCCATGTGTAGCCGTTACGATTGTGCCCTTAGGAAAGTCATTTAATTCCACATGCCCACTTCTCTCTCCCTAGTAGCGATGGATTCCATCAGGAACGAGGTCTCGAGAGTGATTAATATAAGTTGTAAGAATTGATTCGCAATCGAGCTAAAATAAATTTGTATAAACCCAATATTAACGAAGACCGTTTTGTCTGGAAACTCGGTGCATTTGCGCTAAAGGTTACATATATGTATAGGCACCGCGCTATAGAACTCGGTTGTTATTCCAGAGGATCGGTATGGCAACGAAATGTGGAACATTGTATCACACTCCTCCATTATGCAACTGGAACAGTCTCGTCGCCTGTGCGCTAAATCTATGCAGTATCTACCATTATGTGCATCGCCTGTACGCTAAATCTATGCAGTATCTACCATTATGTACATCGCCTGTACGCTAAATCTATGCAGGATCTACCATTATGTACATTGCCTGTGCGCTAAATCTATGCAGTATCTACCATTATGTACATCGTCTGTACGCTAAATCTATACAGGATCTACCATTATGTACATCGCCTGTACGCTAAATCTATGCAGGATCTACCATTATGTACATCGCCTCTACGCTAAATCTATGTAGGATCTACCATTATGTACATCGCCTGTGCGCTAAATCTATACAGGATCTACCATTATGTACATCGCCTCTACGCTAAATCTATGCAGCATCTACCATTATGTACATCGTCTGTGCGTTAAATATATGCAGTATCTACCATTATGTACATCGCCTGTACGCTAAATCTATACAGGATCTACCATTATGTACATCGCCTGTGCGCTAAATCTATACAGATCTACCATTATGTACATCACCTCTACGCTAAATATATGCAGCATCTACCATTATGTACATCGTCTGTGTGTTAAATATATGCAGTATCTACCATTATGTACATCGCCTGTACGCTAAATCTATACAGGATCTACCATTATGTACATCGCCTGTACGCTAATTCTATGCAGCATCTACCATTATGTACATCGCCTGTACGCTAAATCTATGCAGTATCTACCACTATGTACATCGTCTGTGCGTTAAATATATGCAGTATCTACCATTATGTACATCACCTGTACGCTAAATCTATACATGATCTACCATTATGTACATCGTATGTGCGTTAAATATATGCAGTATCTACCATTATGTACATCGCCTGTACACTAAATCTATACATGATCTACCATTGTGTACATCGTCTGTGCGTTAAATATATGCAGTATCTACCATTATGTACATCGCCTGTACACTAAATCTATACAGGATCTACCATTATGTACATCGCCTGCGTAATAAATCGTTGCAGTATCTACCACTATGTACATCGTCTGTGCGCTAAATCTAGGCATGATCTACCATTATGTACATCGTCTGTGCGCTAAATCTATGCAGCATCTACCATTATGTACATCGTCTGTGCGTTAAATATATGCAGTATCTACCATTATGTACATCGCCTGTACGCTAAATCTATACAGGATCTACCATTATGTACATCGCCTGTGCGCTAAATCTATACAGATCTACCATTATGTACATCACCTCTACGCTAAATCTATGCAGCATCTACCATTATGTACATCGTCTGTGTGTTAAATATATGCAGTATCTACCATTATGTACATCGCCTGTACGCTAAATCTATACAGGATCTACCATTATGTACATCGCCTGTACGCTAATTCTATGCAGCATCTACCATTATGTACATCGCCTGTACGCTAAATCTATGCAGTATCTACCACTATGTACATCGTCTGTGCGTTAAATATATGCAGTATCTACCATTATGTACATCACCTGTACGCTAAATCTATACATGATCTACCATTATGTACATCGTATGTGCGTTAAATATATGCAGTATCTACCATTATGTACATCGCCTGTACACTAAATCTATACATGATCTACCATTATGTACATCGTCTGTGCGTTAAATATATGCAGTATCTACCATTATGTACATCGCCTGTACACTAAATCTATACAGGATCTACCATTATGTACATCGCCTGCGTAATAAATCGTTGCAGTATCTACCACTATGTACATCGTCTGTGCGCTAAATCTAGGCATGATCTACCATTATGTACATCGTCTGTGCGCTAAATCTATGCAGTATCTACCATTATGTACATCGTATGTGCGTTAACTATATGCAGTATCTACCATTATGTACATCGCCTGTGCGTTAAATATATGCAGTATCTACCATTATGTACATCGTCTGTGCGCTAAATCTATGCAGTATCTACCATTATGTACATCGCCTGTACGTTAAATCAATGCAGTATCTACCATTATGTACATCGCCTGCGTAATAAATCTTTGCAGTATCTACCATTATGTACATCGCCTGTACGTTAACTCTATGCAGGATCTACCATTATGTACATCGCATGTACGTTAAATCTATGCAGTATATACCAGTATGTACATCGCCTGTACGTTAAATCTATATAGGATCTACCATTATGTACATCGCCTGTACGCTAAATCTATACATGATCTACCATTATGTACATCGCCTGTACGTTAAATCTTTACAGGATCTACCATTATGTACATCGTCTGTACGCTAAATCTATGCAGTATCTACCATTATGTACATCGCCTGTACGCTAAATCTATACAGGATCTACCATTTTGAACATCGCCTGTACGTTAAATATATACAGGATCTACCATTATGTACATCGCCTGTACGTTAAATCTATACAGGATCTACCATTTTGAACATCGCCTGTACGCTAAATCTATACAGGATCTACCATTATGTACATCGCCTGTACGCTAAATCTATATATGATCTACCAGGTATTATGTACATCGCCCGTACGTTAAATCTATGCATGATCTACCAGTATGCACATCGCCCGTACGCTAAATCTATGCATGATCTACCAGTATGCACATCGCATGTACGTGAAATCTATGCAGCATCTACCAGTATGTACATCGCCTGTGCGCTAAATCTATGCAGCATCTACCAGTATGTACATCGCCTGTACGTTAAATCTATGCAGCATCTACCAGTATGCACATCGCCTGTACGTTAAATCTATGCAGCATCTACCAGTATGTACATCGCCTGTACGTTAAATCTATGCAGCATCTACCAGTATGTACATCGCCTGTGCGCTAAATCTATGCAGCATCTACCAGTATGTACATCGCCTGTACGTTAAATCTATGCAGCATATACCAGTATGCACATCGCCTGTACGTTAAATCTATGCAGCATCTACCAGTATGTACATCGCCTGTGCGCTAAATCTATGCAGCATCTATCAGTATGCACATCACATGTGCGCTAAATCTATGCAGCATCTACCAGTATGCACATCACACGTGCACTAAGTCTATGCAGCATCTACCAGTATGCACATCACATGTGCGCTAAATCTATGCAGCATCTACCAGTATGCACATCGCCTGTGCGCTAAATCTATGCAGCATATATCGCCTGTACGCTAAATATATGCAGCATATACCAGTATGCACATCACATGTGCGCTAAATCTATACAGGATCTACCATCATACATATACATCAACTTGACATTTCTCTTCGTGCATTGGGTATACAGGGATACTCTTCGTGCATTGGGTATATAGTGATACTCTTCGTGCATTGGGTATATAGTGATACTCTGCGTGCATTGGGTATATAGTGATACTCTGCGTGCATTGGGTATATAGTGATACTCTGCGTGCATTGGGTATATAGTGATACTCTGCGTGCATTGGGTATATAGCGATACTCTGCGTGCATTGGGTATATAGCGATACTCTGCGTGCATTGGGTATATAGTGATACTCTGCGTGCATTGGGTATATAGTGATACTCTGCGTGCATTGGGTATATAGTGATACTCTGCGTGCATTGGGTATATAGTGATACTCTGCGTGCATTGGGTATATAGTGATACTCTGCGTGCATTGGGTATATAGTGATACTCTGCGTGCATTGGGTATATAGTGATACTCTGCGTGCATTGGGTATATAGTGATACTCTTCGTGCATTGGGTATATAGTGATACTCTTCGTGCATTGGGTATATAGTGATACTCTGCGTGCATTGGGTATATAGTGATACTCTGCGTGCATTGGGTATATAGTGATACTCTGCGTGCATTGGGTATATAGTGATACTCTGCGTGCATTGGGTATATAGCGATACTCTGCGTGCATTGGGTATATAGCGATACTCTGCGTGCATTGGGTATATAGCGATACTCTGCGTGCATTGGGTATATAGCGATACTCTTCGTGCATTGGGTATATAGTGATACTCTTCGTGCATTGGGTATATAGTGATACTCTTCGTGCATTGGGTATATAGTGATACTAAAACATTACAATTCGTTGGTTATTTGTGAAATATGCCAAATCAATGCGTGTCAAAGCAATTTGTATACGATTTAGTAACGCCGATAGTCAAGTTCAAGGTATAATACCGGGCATATACAGACTACTAAGGAAATATATATTTTATGGAAACATTGGTTTAAACATTAATTCGTCATAATATACACATTATACATATACATAATTTACACAAATATATTTGCAATGACTAGTGGATTGAATTGGAAGCTGTAATAGCTTATTAAAATTCTCTCCACACATTCTGGAAACATTGAAAGTGCCATTGCAAGTGGCACAGTTCTTACTATGCATCTGTTAAGCAAGCAGTTTATGGTTGCCATGGTTCACGACGTGACCTAGTTCTAAATACCCGTCTTCGCTTGGGATGTAGCTCGCTCATGATTTGCAGAAGAAATAGTGTTGAATCACCTTATGTTTGTGCAACACCGTTGAAACTGTTTCACACATATTTCAATGTCCAATATATAGTACCCACATACACCAATATCTGTCAGTTCTCCGATGCATTCTAACACTCAACAATTTACTATATGGGGATGAACACTTATCCGTAGAACTTACTAAATGCACCCATGTTTCTGAGTGTCCATAGTTACATATCGCCCACAACGTGTTTCGAGTCATCTTAAGGTCTCCGGTGACGCGCTGGCTAACCTGTTGATCGGTGTGTGGTTTTCAATGTTTGAATGATTATTAAGAATTATTAAGTCAAACTGTACCTCCTTTGAACAGTACTTCTCGCATACATGTATACAGACTATCCGCCTCGGGTATTGTTATGTATATGCACATTTATAATGTGCAAGTTTTCGTTGGAGAGGAAATAATATATACATTGTATACGTTTTATGAAAACTTAAGTTTTCCAATCGAAATTATTCAAAATTTGTAAAAATTGTAAGATTCCTATATTTTATGTTCCTAATTTTTGGAATACATACCGTTTAACTCTTTCACCGCCAATGTCGCATAAAAGCGACTATGTAAAAAAAGTAGAGAACCCGATCGGACAGAACAGAACATGCCGTCTGATCATGCTATATGCCGATTGCTCTTCAGACAGTGGAGCTGAAGCACCTGTCCGAATAGCAAACAACATAGATCCTGATCAGACGCGGCGTTACGCCGCGGCTGATCTGGATCTATGTTGTATGCACATGCTCTGAATTTATTCGGCGCTGAAAGAGTTAAACTAAAACAATACGCTCTTGACGTCATCGGAAATATATGTATTATATAGCGTTACTTATAACGATGAATAAATTCCAATCAATCAGACCAGAATATAGTAAACTTCTTTTGAACAGATCAGATTGTGTTGCAGGGATATATGCAGACGATTTGTGCGAGCTCTCAGTCAAAGAAGCATCATTTGCTTGTATTAAGAAAATATAAGGATATTGTCAAGAACTAATATTAAATACGGGGTGGCGTGAATAAATAGGTTATCAAGAAAGAAAGACAAACTAATTAGTTATATTTTCCCCACAGTCTAATATTATAGTTTCATTTATCATAAATTGCCTGTAGTAAATTTTCAAAGAACTAACGAGATCTCTAGAGAACATTAAAGGCAAGCAATGTGTTTCTCGCGAGAGGATTCTGCCAGATAGAGATAAGATGGATATGATATGCAAGCACTATATGTTTGTTTAACTCATATGTGGATAAATGGTTAGTGTACTAATTTTATTATTTTAACTAAATTTAAAAAAACGGTGTGTATAAATTCTACAGTCGAAACAACTTGAAAGTACATGTACATACTTTACTTTAAAATGAACGGTACGGTAAATACCCAGTTGGTTCCCTAAACTACCGTCTACCTTTACAAAAAAAACAAAAAATCATTCTGTACAAAAGCACATGCATTGATGTTGAAAATAGGATCACTTCTATTCATCCGAATATCGTATAATAAGAAGGGCTACCCGCACACCAAAACCTCGGGGCAATCTGTTAAGTCATTTTATACCAAGAAACACAATTGGATACGTTGTACATACTGTTGACGAAGATTATATGTTATATTTCGGGTTTACGCCTGCATCAGCACCATTTCGGGCTATATCGCCGGCAGGCAGTTTACCTAACAACCAACACCTTTCCTGGGCAGGCTCCAGCGGTTAACCAGTACTTGCACCAACCTCCGTAAGAAACTGCCATCTTTTTCATATAAATGAGACACGGCCTGAGCGCGGCTCGACCCCGTGACCATCAGTGATGTGTTGACGAAGAACCATTTTGTTTTTGCTCCTGACTTTCTTCTTCTCCAGAACGTCTAAGGCGTTTGCTGCTAACTTTTAGGCGCAGGTATAGATGCTGATCCGCTGCGTGTGCATTACCATTTAGTCATTTGATCACATTTGTGCCCGGCTCTGCACAGCCGAATAAATTACGCAAACTGACACCGGTGTCCATACAATAGGACCCTGACCACAGCGAAGACAATTAATTTTTGGTTTTCATTTGTAATTTTCCCCGTACAAACAGGTGATAGGGACTCTAGATCACCGTCGTTTGATGTGCGTGTGCTGCGACAAAGAACGGCCGTTGAAATGTGTTGTACGCGATTTGTTTTGTGTAGAGTCGTTTGACACCCACTGAAGGCATTGGTTCCGGTTCGCCGTACCGTGATTTGTTTTTGTGGTTCCGTGTCGTTGTACCGCGATTTGTTTGTGTGTAGAGTCGTTTGACTCACACTGAAGGAATTGGTTCCGGGTTGCTGTACCGTGATTTGTTTTTGTGGTTCCGTGTCGTTGTACTGTGATTTGTTTTTGTGTATAGTCGTGTGACCCCACTGATGGAATTGGTTCCGTGTCATTGTACCTTAGAAAGTAGTTTTTACAATCAAGCAGACCATAATTTGATGATGTTTTACTGTAGAACCAGAGACTGTTAGCATTTCTTATTGTGATTGTAGTGCAACTGTGGCATTTGTGTTCATTTGCAGAAGACGTTTTTGTGAATTTATTTCAACATTACTTGCTCCAGCGCATTGATGAGTAAACAACACTACATGACAGCTAGGATCCCTACGCGTTCCATTTTGAACCGGTGTTTGTTTACATGAGGAAATCGTGAACAACTTTCATGGCGATTACATTATTTACTGGTGTCTAACGTCAAGCAGAAGTCCGGGAGTTTACAGAACTGCATGCGTTATAAGTGTATTCTTGTTTGGAACTGAGAATTTGACTGACAGTTCATCGATTTACCATAGCACGAAGAAGGAGAAAATACAGTGGTGTGCTTCCTAGTGCCAAGCCTATGGTGTCCTTAATGTTTATACAAATTTAATTTAGCTCGATTGCGAAACAAGTTATTACAACTTATATTAATCACTCTCGAGACCTCATTCCTGATGGAATCCATCGCCACGAGGGAGAGAGAAGTCAATCGCCACGAGGGAGAGAGAAGAGGCAATGTTGAACTTAAATGCCTTGCAAAAGTGCACAATCGTAACGGCTCCAGCGGGGCTCGAACTCCAGGCCTATGTTTGGACCAGGACCACACACACCTGACCCTGGGAATCAATGCTGCCAGGTCGCATATAGTGCACATATTGAATATGTAATGGAGATAATCTCAATAAGCTCTAACCTTTCGATTAAATCCATTTTCATTCTGTATACAATGTATATGTACTGTATATTATGAATGAATGAATACATGAATACATATGTTTAAACCAATGCCCAGGCCCCAAATGTAAGTGGCTCGATGCGTTAACTACCGCAACATCTCTTATATCATCGTTTCGTTACAGTTTGTCCTAGTGTAGTATTTCTTTGTATTTTACGGCTGTTTATGTCTTTCGAATAGCCAGTATTCATTATTATATCAACAGGTTCGCGACCCTATGATTAATTCTTTCATTCAAGGCAAATTTGTATGAAATCACTATAAATTCCCTAGATTCCAAATCGATGTAAATCAAATCGTCTTTTCATCCAAAATAGCGACGAGGGAATAGAATTAGAAAACTGCGTCTGACGAACTTTGCTTGTCAAAATGATCAGTAAGCAGTAATTTGATTCTTTGGAATTGTGACATTTTACACCGCGCAGGGATTGTCCTGACGCTAAACAGGCGTAGACATGTTACGCATACCGAATACGTTTATGTTGTTGAATACGCGCATGTAATATGGTTGCTTAACCCATTCAACCCCCAAGTAGCTGACATGGACTGGTCCATGATATATTTAGACCAATAAATGAATAAGAAAATTACATTTGGACCAGTTCATTTATTAAACTGGGTAATTTTGTCTAAAAATAGTAATATTACTGGTAAAGTGTGTAGATCCTGATGAGACGGTACACCTCATGTACACCTAATTAGCGATATGTAGTGTTGAAAGGGTTAAAGTCAGATTAGATCTGTTTTTACTTTGAAGTATTGCGTTTTGTTTCTTCATCTGTAAAGATAATACTATAATGCATATGCAAATTTATTCATGTATTAACTTTAATAGTGAACCACCATTTACAGAGATATTTGTGAGTTGTTAAAAAATATCCATAAAAGGTTTTTTTGTTTTTTTTTAAATAAATTAAAAAAATAAAATAAATAAAAGGTATGTAGTTTCACAAAAGCCGGTTCTCGTTTGTCGCTACATTTTCCAAATGACCGTAATACTTTATTGAAAAATGAAAATATAAGCCAATAATCAAAGAATTTAATGGTGTGCAGCACATTCGAAGTAAACGCATAATGGCGCTTTAAGCAAATTAAAAAAAAGCATCTTCCTGCGCAAAACCCGCCCAGAGATCAGAGACAATTAGCGTGAAAACTATCATATAAATAGGCATGGAACATATACTGATTTAAGGCGATTTTACTATTCCACTAAACGTTTTGATGTATATCGAAACTAGTAGCACATATTAATGGTTTTGCTAGCTTGAATAAAAAAAACTTGATAAAAATAAATCCGTTCCAAGAAGTGCGCTCAAGAAGTGCGCAAAGAGTGCTCAAGCAACCCCAAAGAGAGTTCAAGAAGTGCGCAAAGAGCGCCCAAGAAGTGAGCAAAGAGCGCTCAAGAAGTGAGCAAAGAGCGCTCAAGAAGTGCACAAAGAGCGCTCAAGAAGTGAGCAAAGAGCGCTCAAGAAGTTCACAGAGAGCGGAGCAAAGAGCGCTCAAGAAGTGCGCAAAGAGCGGCGCAAAGAGTGCTCAAGAAGTGCGCAAAGAGCGCTCAGAAAGTGAGCAAAGAGCACTCAAGAAGTGCGCAAAGAGCGCTCAAGAAGTGAGCAAAGAGCACTCAAGAAGTGAGCAAAAAACGCTCAAGAAGTGAGCAAAGAGCGCTCAAGAAGTGAGGAAAGAGCGCTCAAGAAGTGCGCAAAGAGCGCTCAAGAAGTTCACAGAGAGCGGAGCAAAGAGCGCTCAAGAAGTGAGCAAAGAGCGCTCAAGAAGTGCACAAAGAGCGGCGCAAAGAGCGGCGCAAAGAGCGCTCAAGAAGTGCGCAAAGAGCGCTCAAGAAACCCCAAAGAGAGTTCAAGAAGTGCGCAAAGAGCGCTCAAGAAGTGAGCAAAAAACGCTCAAGAAGTGAGCAAAGAGCGCTCAAGAAGTGCGCAAAGAGCGCTCAAGAAGTGCGCAAAGAGCGCTCAAGAAGTGCGCAAAGACCGCTCAAGAAGTGAACAAAGAGCGCTCAAGAAGTTCACAGAGAGCGGGGCAAAGAGCGCTCAAGAAGTTCACAGAGAGCGGAGCAAAGAGCGCTCAAGAAGTGCGCAAAGAGCGGCGCAAAGAGTGCTCAAGAAGTGCGCAAAGAGCGCTCAGAAAGTGAGCAAAGAGCACTCAAGAAGTGCGCAAAGAGCGCTCAAGAAGTGAGCAAAGAGCACTCAAGAAGTGAGCAAAAAACGCTCAAGAAGTGAGCAAAGAGCGCTCAAGAAGTGAGGAAAGAGCGCTCAAGAAGTGCGCAAAGAGCGCTCAAGAAGTTCACAGAGAGCGGAGCAAAGAGCGCTCAAGAAGTGAGCAAAGAGCGCTCAAGAAGTGCACAAAGAGCGGCGCAAAGAGCGGCGCAAAGAGCGCTCAAGAAGTGCGCAAAGAGCGCTCAAGAAACCCCAAAGAGAGTTCAAGAAGTGCGCAAAGAGCGCTCAAGAAGTGAGCAAAAAACGCTCAAGAAGTGAGCAAAGAGCGCTCAAGAAGTGCGCAAAGAGCGCTCAAGAAGTGCGCAAAGAGCGCTCAAGAAGTGCGCAAAGACCGCTCAAGAAGTGAACAAAGAGCGCTCAAGAAGTTCACAGAGAGCGGGGCAAAGAGCGCTCAAGAAGTTCACAGAGAGCGGAGCAAAGAGCGCTCAAGAAGTGAGCAAAGAGCGCCCAAGAAGTGCGCAAAGAGCGGCGCAAAGAGCGCTCAAGAAGTGCGCAAAGAGCGCTCAAGAAACCCCAAAGAGCGCTCAAGAAGTGCGCAAAGAGCGCTCAAGAAGTGCGCCTAGAGCGATCAAGAAACCCCAAAGAGCGCTCAAGAAGTGCGCAAAGAGCGCGCAACAAGTGAGCAAAGAGCGCTCAAGAAGTGAGCAAAGAGCGCGCAAGAAGTGAGCAAAGAGCGCTCAAGAAGTGAGTAAAGAGCGCTCAAGAAGTGCGCAAAGAGCGCTCAAGAAACCCCAAAGAGCGCCCAAGAAGTGAGCAAAGAGCGCTCAAGAAGTGAGCAAAGAGCGCTCAAGAAGTGCACAAAGAGCGCTCAAGAAGTGAGCAAAGAGCGCTCAAGAAGTTCACAGAGAGCGGAGCAAAGAGCGCTCAAGAAGTGCGCAAAGAGCGGCGCAAAGAGCGCTCAAGAAGTGCGCAAAGAGCGCTCAAGAAGTGAGCATAGAGCACTCAAGAAGTGCGCAAAGAGCGCTCAAGAAGTGAGCAAAGAGCACTCAAGAAGTGAGCAAAAAACGCTCAAGAAGTGAGCAAAGAGCGCTCAAGAAGTGAGGAAAGAGCGCTCAAGAAGTGCGCAAAGAGCGCTCAAGAAGTGTGCAAAGAGCGCTCAAGAAGTGCGCAAAGAGCGCTCAAGAAGTGCGCAGAAGTGCGCAAAGAGCGCTTAAGAAGTGCGCAAAGAGCGCTCAAGAAACCCCAAAGAGCGCTCAAGAAGTGAGCAAAGAGCGCTCAAGAAGTTCACAGAGAGCGGAGCAAAGAGCGCTCAAGAAGTGAGCAAAGAGCGCTCGAGAAGTGCACAAAGAGCGGCGCAAAGAGCGCTCAAGAAGTGCGCAAAGAGCGCTCAAGAAACCCCAAAGAGAGTTCAAGAAGTGCGCAAAGAGCGCTCAAGAAGTGAGCAAAAAACGCTCAAGAAGTGAGCAAAGAGCGCTCAAGAAGTGCGCAAAGAGCGCTCAAGAAGTGCGCAAAGAGAGCTCAAGAAGAGCGCAAAGAGCGCTCAAGAAGTGCGCAAAGACCGCTCAAGAAGTGAACAAAGAGGGCTCAAGAAGTTCACAGATAGCGGGGCAAAGAGCGCTCAAGAAGTTCACAGAGAGCGGAGCAAAGAGCGCTCAAGAAGTGAGCAAAGAGCGCCCAAGAAGTGCGCAAAGAGCGGCGCAAAGAGCGCTCAAGAAGTGCGCAAAGAGCGCTCAAGAAGTGCGCCTAGAGCGATCATGAAACCCCAAAGAGCGCTGAAGAAGTGCGCAAAGAGCGCGCAACAAGTGAGCAAAGAGCGCTCAAGAAGTGAGCAAAGAGCGCGCAAGAAGTGAGCAAAGAGCGCTCAAGAAGTGAGTAAAGAGCGGCACAAAGAGCGCTCAAGAAGTGCGCAAAGAGCGCCCAAGAAGTGAGCAAAGAGCGCTCAAGAAGTGAGCAAAGAGCACTCAAGAAGTGAGCAAAAAACGCTCAAGAAGTGAGCAAAGAGCGCTCAAGAAGTGAGGAAAGAGCGCTCAAGAAGTGCGCAAAGAGCGCTCAAGAAGTGTGCAAAGAGCGCTCAAGAAGTGCGCAAAGAGCGCTCAAGAAGTGCGCAAAGAGCGCTTAAGAAGTGCGCAAAGAGCGCTCAAGAAACCCCAAAGAGCGCTCAAGAAGTGAGCAAAGAGCGCTCAAGAAGTGCACAAAGAGCGGCGCAAAGAGCGCTCAAGAAGTGCGCAAAGAGCGCTCAAGAAACCCCAAAGAGAGTTCAAGAAGTGCGCAAAGAGCGCTCAAGAAGTGAGCAAAAAACGCTCAAGAAGTGAGCAAAGAGCGCTCAAGAAGTGCGCAAAGAGCGCTCAAGAAGTGCGCAAAGAGCGCTCAAGAAGAGCGCAAAGAGCGCTCAAGAAGTGCGCAAATACCGCTCAAGAAGTGAACAAAGAGCGCTCAAGAAGTTCACAGAGAGCGGGGCAAAGAGCGCTCAAGAAGTTCACAGAGAGCGGAGCAAAGAGCGCTCAAGAAGTGAGCAAAGAGCGCCCAAGAAGTGCGCAAAGAGCGACGCAAAGAGCGCTCAAGAAGTGCGCAAAGAGCGCTCAAGAAACCCCAAAGAGCGCTCAAGAAGTGCGCAAAGAGCGCTCAAGAAGTGCGCCTAGAGCGATCAAGAAACCCCAAAGAGCGCTCAAGAAGTGCGCAAAGAGCGCGCAACAAGTGAGCAAAGAGCGCTCAAGAAGTGAGCAAAGAGCGCGCAAGAAGTGAGCAAAGAGCGCTCTAGAAGTGAGTAAAGAGCGGCGCAAAGAGCGCTCAAGAAGTGCGCAAAGAGCGCTCAAGAAACCCCAAAGAGCGCTCAAGAAGTGCGCAAAGAGCGCCCAAGAAGTGAGCAAAGAGCGCTCAAGAAGTGGGCAAAAAGCGCTCAAGAAGTGAGCAAAGAGCGCTCAAGAAGTGAGCAAAGATAACTAGAAAATAAAAACAGGTCTAAGCGAGACAGAAGAGTGAATATATTCATTAGGAAGAGGTCTAGATGATCTAGAGCAATATGACAGACGAACATCGATTCGGTTTCCTCGTGTTCTCGTCAATTCACCAGCGTAAAGAACAATAGTTCAAAGGATGCCAGTGATCAATCAGATTCAAGAATCAACAACGCCTCATCCCATCTAAGACTAGGCGATAAGAAAACTCAAGCCAGACACTGATCAAATCGTGGTAAATACTTGCAACAATATGATGAACCCATTTCCGCATTTACATGTAGACGACATTGAGCCCGCATTTACATGTAGACGACATTGAGCCATCTCATACAAGTGGTTCTGTGCATGATGGTTATTGTACACATTCTATGCACATTCAAGGGCTGGAAAACTAAGAACAGACTATATACGAGCAGAACCCAGTTGAAAAGCCATAACTCTGACAAATGCAAGGTGCTCATTACAGAAGATCTTACTCGCAAGAGGCAATTCATTGTCAAGCATCTTGAATTTGCAAGGAGAAATAAGATCATCGACAGTTTCTGGACCAGTGATAGACGTATACAGGGGCGGCTTAAGGTTGCATGGGGTCCCTGGCTGTAGCTCACACAGGGGCCCTTTAATACTAGTGTAAGCAAACAAGAACATTCTATTGAATAAACCTTTCTCACATTTGTTTATACTTTATTTATTTTACAACGATAGCGAAGCAAGTTTTAACAACTTATATTAATCACTCTCGTTGGCTGGGATGAAAGCGTATATGTGGGCATTCATGTGGGAGGAAACCGGAGTAACCGGAGCAAACTCACCAGTCCGATCTGGCGACAATCGTACCATCTCACATACTTCCCTGTCCGAGGATCGAACCCGTGTCGCATTGGTGAGAAGCGAGCGCGCTAACCCCTGCGCTAATCGGACAGCTCACATTACCTCCCGCTTGACCGAAATTACGGCTTTCCGCTATCACATTGGTTGTTAAGAAGATACTTCACATGTCGACGCGTATTGCGGGACTATTAGACTCGGGGGAACAGTGCACTATACGTTATTGCTGCAATCGACTAAACTCAATATATTATTAAAGTCATACATCGTTGGAAAGCTCAGGATATCTTCTAAGTTCTATCTATTGATATAGTCATTTAAAAAATGTCGTTACATTTTATTCAGTTAATTACAGATTTAAAAAATACTAATTGGAGGTCCTAAATATCGGGGGCCCCTGGCTTCAGCCCTCCCATTAAACAGCCACTGGACGTATACTGTACAGAACTAGCCCTACAAGTAACGCGAGATCCATAAGAAGGACGAGTGTCATCGATGAGCTGCTACCAGACAACATTATGGGGAAACCGTAGGATTAAGACAACCCATGCATGGTTCAATGTGCAGTTAACACCAAGGGGGAGTGTACGGTAGACTTATCAGTGTCTGGTACAGTGATGTGCTATCTCATATTAACTAGATGCTAGGACATATTGTCCCATCGTACTGTTTTACTGACGAAAACAATTTAATATACATAATTTTATTGTCTGCGTTGTGTTCTTGGTAAATCATGTTTATCAAGAATTCAATCTTATTACATTAAACTGAGGATGTTATAACTAAATGACGAAACTTTGATTTATACAAATTATGTTTAGCTCGATTGCGAAACAAGTTCTTACACCTTATATTAATCACTCTTAAGACCTCATTCCTGATGGAATCCATCGCCATTAGGGAAAGAGAAGAGGCAATGTGGAATTTAAATGCCTTGCTGCCTAAAGGTACAATCGTAACAGCTACAGCCGAGTTTCCACGCGTTGCCTTTCGCACCTGAAGCAAATGCATACCACTGCGCTATCACTGCGTTACCACTGCGCTACCACTGCGCTACCACTGCGCTACCACTGCGCTACCACTGCCCTACCACTGCGCTACTACTGCGCTACCACTGCGCTACCACTGCCCTACCACTGCGCTATCATGACTATCATGACGAAGCTTTACAGATTATACTCCAACAACGAACTAATTACTTATATCAAAGGTTATCGCCCCTTGAAATTAAAATGTCACTTACCCGAAATTAGGTCAATTCAATGGAGGTAATTTTACCCATTCTGAGTTTCGAAAGTCCGATAGTGTTAGCAAACTCGTTCATTCTTACTCGATGGCTTGCTTCTCACCAATGCAACCCGGGTTCGACCCTCGGACCGGGAAGTATGTGAGATGGTACGGTGGTCACCAGATCGGACAGGTGGGTTTTTTTCTCCGGGTACTCCGGGTTCCTCCCACACGAATAACCACATTTATGCTTTCATCCGCGCCAACGAGAGTGATTAATATAAGTTGTTAAAACTTGCTTAGCAATAGTTGTAAAATAAATAAAGTTTAAACTTTGATGTATATGTTAATATATACACTAAAACCGACCACAGCATTATTCACTCTTAACACCACATACCTCTATATAGGCTTACAAAAAGTGTAGATCCAGATGAGCCGGCTCGTGACGAGCCGCATCAGGATCTGCACTTTTTGCAAGTAGTATTACTAATTTTAGACAAAATTACCCATCTTGATAAATGAACTGGTCCAAATATAATTTTTGTTATTAATGTATTGGTCTAATAATATCAAGGAACAGTCCATGTCAGTTACTTGGTGTTGAATGGGTTAATTATCTGCGCAATAAATCGATATATATAGCATAACCCCAGTTGACAAACACATTTTATGACACTGTACATGCCATTTCAAATATGGCGGCAACAGTTTTGCTTGTTCGAGGTTAATCTATTAAAGGTTTATACCTCCTTATTTAGATCTATGTTAAATAGTGTTCCTGCATTAAAATTATATATAATCCGACTATTTTTCTTTTCCAAACTGATTCATGATCTTTTCCCCCCAAAATACTAGATTGTAAGCTAAGTTGTGCAAATACTAAAATTGGTGATTACTAATATAAAAGTAAAATGAAGAAGAAAATTAGCCAAGTATAGATAGGAATTTAGAACAAAAAAACAAAAACAACTAACAATACCATCACAAAGGGATTAAGAAATGCAAATTGATTATTATAGCTACTCCAATAAAGTGCCCATCATACAAAGTTCCCCAGCCAGCCACACCAGTCACCATTCCCTGAATTATAATAGTCGCTAGCGCAGAACAGCCAAAATATATACACACATAAAATATACAGATCATGTATTTATTGCTGAAAGGGCCGTAAGTAATATTGTTAAAACTTGTGGCCCAACCCATTTGCTTCAACATTTATTGACAATTCCTGTGCACAACAACGGCATAACTCGTATATACTATGCATACTAATACAAGTGTGTTCATTTGTTTTGTTCTGTACATTGTATAATTATATAGAATTAATGCATTAAATATGATTCTAACACGACCCAGCTAATAACATACATAATTGTAGAGTAAAATCTATCTCGGGTTATTCTGCGATATACCTACCTTGAACTATGCTGCGCGCGCACCGTGTTTTGGCTATTCCATTTATACAATGCGTGTAAAGTTTTTATGAATGAAAGTCACGTGATGTTTGTAAATACTATCGTGGGAATTCGCGAAAGTGAGCTATTTTTAGAATCAGATAATCTCTTGTCCGTATTGTTTTTCTATTAAGTAACGTTTCAGTTACTATTCTGTACAGTTTTATTTGACAAAATAAATAAAATTATTGATCAGTTACAACTTTTGTTCATGTATGCACTAGATTGATATTTTCCATAAAAAATAACGTCATCACCCCTTACGCAGGAGGAAATTTTGAAAGCCAAATGCAGCGGAGTACAACGGCGTTTGAAGAAAATACTCCTTTGATTCTTAAAATTATTAGAAGTATGTCGTGTTAGAATCGAAATAATAAGTATCAACCGTGGTATATCGCAGAATAACCGTGGTATATCGCAGAATAACCGTGGTATATCGCAGAATAACCCTAGTTTGTATAACCGTGGTATATCGCAGAATAACCGTGGTATTCGGCCTGAGTGATATATTTCTACGCATAAGAACGACAAACGAGGGTTATTCTGCGATATACCACGGTTGATACTTATTATTTCTTAATTAATCTATTGATACTTTTCATGGAAAGATATGCATAGTTACTGAATATCGACACTTAAAGCGATACCACATCGCAAAAAATAAAATAAAATGCAGTATTCTCACGTATAATGTATTGCTACTACACATTCTTCTGAATACATCGAACACTAACATTGAATCAATTTAACAATGTTTTTGTGGTATACACACGTGAAAGTAGGATTTCATATAACGGTCATCCAGGCTCCTGAATTGGCGTTTGTTGTCATTGTAGTCAATACTAAACACACGATACTTTCGTTTAGAGGTAATTTAATTAAGATTAGTCTACAAATAAATATGCATAGGCACACATGTGAGATGTCACGGTAAATATGTAGCATAACTCGTGTTATTCAGGATAAACGCTTTGTATTACGCATGAATGTCGACCCTATTTACATTATTTTGTTATGTCAACAAACCGCGTATACGATGTTTGTTTATTTGTTGAAATACTCAGTTTTTGAGGCAAATATCTGGGGGGAAATTATACCATATAATAGCAAATTACATTCTGCAGACATTTGCGTTTTCACCAATGTAGTGTCGTTTTAATTTGGAGCACCAGAACGATCGTATAAGTATATGTTGGATGCAAAATTAGACTGAAGCTTACTATATAAATTATAAACCTGTATGTTTAGGATAAGATACATTTCAACGTTTAACCGAATTATTTTCTGTTTGTGATACCAACTGTACTGGTCCAACGCGATATGTGAAATATGTATATAAACAGAAAACAAACACGATATAGGTGATCCAGGTAGTTGGTATCGACCAGATATAATGAAATACAATCACTTACTAGTCGAAACAAAATCGTGTTTCCAATCCATTTCAGATATCCTGTAGTATTTATATACCGTATATATATTGAATGAACTGAATAAAATATGTTTAAACTAAAATCGTGTTTCACTATATCGTAGTGTAATGGTATCGTGTTTCTGTATTCTGATTATGTGTGATTGTTCAATATGTATTATATTGGGAAATAAAGTATGTTTAAACTAATGGTATCGTCCTCAATATCGCGTTAGTTAGTTTAAACATATTTTATTCAGTTCATTCAATATATATACGGTATATAAATACAACAGGATATCTGAAATGGATTGGAATATCGCGTTGCATTTATACATCAGTTTCCTTTTTAAAATATGTTTCGTTTATTTTAATAACAAATGCATTTGTATCAGAATACGTCGTTGCCGGTAGGCGATATATGTGCCATTCTGATCGTGCACCTTTAGTCTCCTTTGTATTGTTGTCACGCAAAAGGCATGCCAATAGTAAGAATGTAACATTGATTTGTTCAGAATGTTATATTTATAACTTGTATCTGTTTTTAGAAAATTTGAATCGGTTTATCTTGCCCGATACGTAATTGATCAGTATCGTTAGACCATTCAGGACGTATAAATGCAACGCGGTATATTTTTATATTTATATTGTATACTTTATTAAACGCTAGATAATGTCGTTTAGAGATAATTTAACTAAGACTATTCTACAAACATATACAAATCATGCTATTCAGGATATACTAGTTGTAGTACGCATGGCTGTTTACATTAATATGTTGTTATGTCAACAAACCGCGTATACGACGTTTGTTTATTAGTTGAAATATGTACTATGTATTTGAGGCAAATAATATTATTTGGAAAACAATTATACCATATAATAGGAAAATACATTCTGTAGAAATTTGTGTTTTCACTGATGTAGTGTCGCTTTAAGCTATCATACATGCGTCCCATATTAGACTATTCCTTCACGGAATGGGACGGGTGTACTGGGTACGAAAAACAATCGCTCGAACAATTTCAACATGAAGCCGCTCGAATCGTCCCGGTTTAACTAGGTCCGTTTCTATAGAACGTTTATGTATAGGATAGATCATATCATATTATAAGACGGGCCAATGAGTTGATCTATCCGACTTAAACAACCTACATAAGTAGGTCGCATCTATACGATTTAGAAGCGAGAAATGTGGCATTTTCATTGGACCATGTGACTTAGTCGTTGTCTAATAATGACATTGGATGGGTTTCACTTTCGAAGACAGGCGGATCTGTAGTCCAGTGGTAACACGCTGGACTGGTAATCCAGGGATCGCAGATTCGATCCCCCGTCTGACCCTAATAAAATTAACAGTCTTTCAGTTGGGACGTTAAACCGAGGTCTCGTGTCGGTGTTTTACACCGTGCACGTAAAAGAACCATATTAGACTCTGGAATGGGTCTCTGTCTGTATCATGCACTATCCTCCAAAAATCTAAAATGACTAACCTCTTCAGGGGGCGTCGCTCATATGGGCAACCGATAGCGACGATAAATAAACGTAAAAACACACTCACTTTCGAATAGACGCAACATACATAAACTAGTTGTGGTATAAAAAGTGCGTAATGGACATTTACCCGAAAACTTGGCAAATATATTCCAACCATTAATTTCCGAAACAACCCGTTATCCTCTGAGATACAATGCCAATTATACAGTTGTAGCCAGACGCACCCAGTTGTACAATGCATCATTCTTACCACCGTCTATATATTTATGGAATAATCTCGAGGTTGAAATATGAAACTAGTCATCCCTAATTATTTTTAAATTTTAACTTGAGAAACTTAAATTCAAAAACCGCATAACACATAATGACTCGAATCATTTCGTAGGCGTATTATGACGATAAATAGATAACTGCTAATTTATTTGTATATGCTTTTAACCCTGCGTTCTACATTTTGTAATATTTTCATTTTTATTGTTATGTATGTGTTATGTTACATGTTTATGCAAAGCGCTTTTGAACGTGTAATTTTTATATGATAAGGGCGCTCAATAAGAATAGTATAATAATAATAATGTGTAAATATTCCGACAATAACTAGAGTTTGAATTAAATTGAGTTGGCTATAACACTACTCGCAATTCTACAATAAACACATCTTTAAAATAAACATTCCACTTATATTCTTCTTGAATAATGAACTACGGTTCTTCAAGCATGGATCGTGTTTACTTCAGCTACCGTACTTGGGCGTATGCTGATTGATGAACTGCTCTTCCGTCTGCCCCCCTGTCTGTCAATGAACTGTCTAGTGATGTAGAGTTGATTGTGTCTGAGAATATGCTCAAGTAATTCACACTATTACTCATTCATTGAATTCCAAAGGTGTCTGGTTTGTTGTTCTCAACAGGTCTTGATTTGAAAAAAACCTATCAGACTCAGATCGTGAATGCAAATTCTATGAAATGCTATCTGATACTTACTATATGTCTGAGAGACGTGTTTTGTGACCCGATACCTACGATCTGCCAGAGACCACAGCCGCTTGAGGTCTGGACACATGTATGTATGTATGTTCCTTTAATGTCAAACCCCTAGCGGGAACTTAGACATGTTTTCCTGGGCAGGCTTAGCCGACCTAAGCGATTAACCAGTACTAAGCAATGTGTGTGAGGTGCCTTGCTCAATGACACTACATACGTGGCCTGACCGAGTATCGAACCCGGGACAGTTCGATTCCAAATCCGACGCTCTACCACTGGACCACGGACGCCACACATGTGTGCAGGTTCAAAACCACAACACTTTTTTTATTTGGTTTTAAAGGACACTATGATACACTATTTGGCTTGACACTATACATACAATGTGTTTTTACACCGTTCCAAGCAAGTTTTAATATGACACCCCGTCACTATTAAGGCTATGTACTGAAAGATACCCAGGTCGCAAATGTAAACAAATCGCGTGAAACACATTTAAAGTGTTTATATTAATCACTCTCGAGACCTCATTCCTGATGGAAACCATCGCCACACAACGTGGAATTTAAATGCCGTGCCTAAGGGCACGATCGTAAAGTATCCAGCGGGGCTCGAACTTCGGACATTTCGCACCTGAAGCGAATGCGCATCCACTGCGCTATCACGACTTCCATCGCTGTTGTATCTTAAGGCGTCATTTATTGTAATGAATTATATGTATCTTCATTAAAACATTACCAAAAACAGTAACGTTAATTACTCACTTTCGTTTCTGTTGCTAGTTTGTTTTTGTTTGTGACACCACAGCTAGTCAATACACCACTGGAAAACTAGTAAATCAAGAACACTAGTCAGCTGTTATGCCAAGGAAAGAAGAGCCTGTGAAGACAGTTTACGCATGATATAGGTATAGTGCATGATATAGGTATAGTGCATAGTACATGATATAGGTATAGTGCATGATATAGGCATAGTGCATGATATAGGCATAGTGCATGATATAGGTATAGTGCATGATATAGGCATAGTGCATGATATAGGTATAGTGCATGATATAGGCATAGTGCATGATATAGGCATAGTGCATAATATAGGCATAGTGCATGATATAGGCATAGTGCATGCTATAGGCATAGTGCATGCTATAGGTATAGTGCATGCTATAGGTATAGTGCATGCTATAGGCATAGTGCATGATATAGGTATAGTGCATGATATAGTGCATGATATAGGCATAGTGCATGATATAGGCATAGTGCATGATATAGTGCATGCTATAGGTATAGTGCATGATATAGGCATAGTGCATGATATAGGCATAGTGCATGATATAGGCATAGTGCATGATATAGGTATAGTGCATGATATAGGCATTGTGCATAATATAGGCATAGTGCATGATATAGGCAGAGTGCATGCTATAGTGCATGCTATAGGTATAGTGCATGCTATAGGCATAGTGCATGCTATAGGCATAGTGCATGATATAGGTATAGTGCATGATATATTGCATGATATAGGTATAGTGCATGATATAGGCATAGTGCATGATATAGTGCATGATATAGGTATAGTGCATGATATAGGTATAGTGCATGATATAGGCATAGTGCATGATATAGGCATAGTGCATGATATAGGCATAGTGCATGATATAGGCATAGTGCATAAATAGGCATAGTGCATGATATAGGCAGAGTGCATTATACTGTATAGGATAGTGCATGTATAGGCATAGTGCATGCTATAGATAGTGCATATAGTATAGTGCATGATAAGCATAGGTATAGTGCATGATATAGGCATAGTGCATGATATAGTGCATGATATAGGTATAGTGCATCTATAGTATAGTGCATGATATAGGCATAGTGCATGATATAGGATAGTGCATGATATAGAACAGAATAGGCATAGTGCATGATATAGGTATAGTGCATGATATAGGCATAGTGCATGGATATAGGTATAGTGCATGATATAGGCATAGTGCATGATATAGGTATAGTGCATGATATAGGTATAGTGCATGATATAACAGGATAGTGCATGATAAAAAGGTATAGTGCATGATATAGGTATAGTGCATGATATAGGCATAGTGCATGATATAGGTATAGTGCATGATATAGGCATAGTGCATGATATAGGTATAGTGCATGATATAGGCATAGTGCATGATATAGGTATAGTGCATGATATAGTGCTATAGGTATAGTGCATGATATAGGTATAGTGCATGATATAGGCATAGTGCATGATATAGTGCATGATATAGGTATAGTGCATGATATAGGTATAGTGCATGATATAGGCATAGTGCATGATATAGGCATAGTGCATGATATAGGCATAGTGCATGATATAGGCATAGTGCATGATATAGGCATAGTGCATGATATAGGCATAGTGCATGATATAGGCATAGTGCATGATATAGGCATAGTGCATGATATAGGTATAGTGCATGGTATGGGTATAGTGCATGATATAGGTATAGTGCAAATAGTGCATGATATAGGTATAGTGCATGATATAGGCATAGTGCATGATATAGGCATAGTGCATGATATAGGTATAGTGCATGATATAGGCATAGTGCATGATATAGGCATAGTGCATGATATAGGCATAGTGCATGATATAGGCATAGTGCATGATATAGGTATAGTGCATGATATAGGCATAGTGCATGATATAGGCATAGTGCATGATATAGGCATAGTGCATGATATAGGCATAGTGCATGATATAGGTATAGTGCATGATATAGGTATAGTGCATGATATAGGCATAGTGCATGATATAGGTATAGTGCATGATATAGGTATAGTGCATGATATAGGCAAGTGCATGATATGGCTAGTGCATGATATAGGCATAGTGCATGCTATAGGCATAGTGCATGATATAGGCATAGTGCATGATATAGTATAGTGCATGCTATAGGTAGTGCATGATATAGGCATAGTGCATGATATAGGTATAGTGCATGATATAGGCATAGTGCATGATATAGGTATAGTGCATGATATAGGTATAGTGCATGATATAGGCATAGTGCATGATATATGCATAGTGCATGATATAGGTATAGTGCATGATATAGGTATAGTGCATGATATAGGCATAGTGCATGATATAGGTATAGTGCATGATATAGGTATAGTGCATGATATAGGCATAGTGCATGATATAGGCATAGTGCATGATATAGTGCATGATATAGGCATAGTGCATGATATAGGTATAGTGCATGATATAGGTGCATGATATAGGTGCATGATATAGGCATAGTGCATGATATAGGCATAGTGCATGATATAGGTATAGTGCATGATATAGGTATAGTGCATGATATAGGTGCATGATATAGGTATAGTGCATGATATAGGTATAGTGCATGATATAGGCATAGTGCATGATATAGGTATAGTGCATGATATAGGTATAGTGCATGATATAGGTATAGTGCATGATATAGGCATAGTGCATGATATAGGCATAGTGCATGATATAGGTATAGTGCATGATATAGGCATAGTGCATGATATAGGTATAGTGCATGATATAGGTATAGTGCATGATATAGGCATGATATAGGTATAGTGCATGATATAGGTATAGTGCATGATATAGTGCATGATATAGGTATAGTGCATGATATAGGATAGTGCATGATATAGGTATAGTGCATGATATAGGCATAGTGCATGATATAGGTATAGTGCATGATATAGGTATAGTGCATGATATAGGCATAGTGCATGAAATAGGTATAGTGCATGATATAGGCATAGTGCATGAAATTGGTATAGTGCATGATATAGGTATAGTGCATAGTACATGATATAGGTATAGTGCATGATATAGGTATAGTGCATGATATAGGTATAGTGCATGATATATGTATAGTGCATGGTATAGGCATAGTGCATGATATAGGTATAGTGCATGGTATAGGTATAGTGCATGATATAGGTATAGTGCATGGTATAGGTATAGTGCATGATATAGGTATAGTGCATGGTATAGGCATAGTGCATGCTATAGGCATAGTGCATGCTATAGGTATAGTGCATGCTATAGGCATAGTGCATGATATAGGCATAGTGCATGATATAGGCATAGTGCATGATCTAGGCATAGTGCATGATATAGGTATAGTGCATGATATAGGCATAGTGCATGATATAGGCATAGTGCATGATATAGGCATAGTGCATGATATAGGCATAGTGCATGATATAGGTATAGTGCATGATATTGGTATAGTGCATGATATAGGTAGTGCATGATATAGGTATAGTGCATAGTACATGATATAGGTATAGTGCATAGTGCATGATATAGGTATAGTGCATGCTATAGGTATAGTGCATGATATAGGAATAGTGCATGATATAGGCATAGTGCATGATATAGGCATAGTGCATGATATAGGTATAGTGCATGGCATAGGTATAGTGCATGGTATAGGTATAGTGCATGCTATAGGTATAGTGCATGATATAGGTGCATGATATAGGCATAGTACATGATATAGGTATAGTGCATGGCATAGGTATAGTGCATGGTATAGGTATAGTGCATGGTATGGGTATAGTGCATGATATAGGTATAGTGCATGGCATAGGTATAGTGCATGGCATAGGTATAGTGCATGGTATAGGTATAGTGCATGGCATAGGTATAGTGCATGATATAGGTATAGTGCATGTTATAGGTATAGTGCAGGATATAGGTATAGTGCATGCTATTGGTATAGTGCATGATATAGGTATAGTGCAAAGTACATGATATAGGTATAGTGCATAGTGCATGATATAGGCATAGTGCATGATATAGGCATAGTGCATGATATAGGTATAGTGCATGCTATAGGTATAGTGCATGATATAGGTATAGTGCATGATATAGGTATAGTGCATGATATAGGCATAGTGCATGGTATAGTGCATGATATAGTGCATGATATAGGCATAGTGCATGATATAGGCATAGTGCATGATATAGGTATAGTGCATGATATAGGTATAGTGCATGATATAGGTATAGTGCATGATATAGGTATAGTGCATGATATAGGTATAGTGCATGATATATGTATAGTGCATTGCATAGGCATAGTGCATGAAATAGGCATAGTGCATGATATAGGTATAGTGCATGTATAGGTATAGTGCATGATATAGGCATAGTGCATGGTATAGGCATAGTGCATGATATAGGCATAGTGCATGATATAGGCATAGTGCATGATATAGGTATAGTGCATGATATAGGCATAGTGCATGATATTGGCATAGTGCATGATATAGGCATAGTGCATGATATAGGCATAGTGCATGATATAGGCATAGTGCATGATATAGGTATAGTGCATGATATAGGTATAGTGCATGGTATGGGTATAGTGCATGGTATAGTGCATGATATAGGTATAGTGCATGATATAGGCATAGTGCATGATATAGGATAGTGCATGATATAGGCATAGTGCATGCTATTGGTATAGTGCATGCTATGGCATAGTGCATGATATAGGCATAGTGCATGATATAGGCATAGTGCATGCTATAGGCAGAGTGCATGATATAGGCATAGTGCATGATATAGGTATAGTGCATGCTATAGGCATAGTGCATGATATAGGCATAGTGCATGATATAGGCATAGTGCATGATA
>CM026391.1:81151237-81177503 GCA_014843695.1 Archivesica marissinica
CGCACTGATCCTGTACTTTACTATGGAAGTCAATGTGACCGCACTGATCCTGTACTTTACTATGGAAGTCAATGTGACACTTCATGACCGCCCTGATCCTGTACTTTACTATGGAAGTCAATGGCACACTACGTGACCGCCCTGATCCTGTACTTTACTATGGAAGTCAATGTGACACTTCATGACCGCCCTGATCCTGTACTTTACTATGGAAGTCAATGTGACACTTCATGACCGCCCTGATCCTGTACTTTACTATGGAAGTCAATGTGACACTTCATGACCGCCCTGATCCTGTACTTTACTATGGAAGTCAATATGACACTTCGTGACCGCCCTGATCCTGTACTTTACTATGGAAGTCAATGTGACACTTCATGACCGCCCTGATCCTGTACTTTACTATGGAAGTCAATGTGACACTTCATGACCGCCCTGATCCTGTACTTTACTATGGAAGTCAATGTGACACTACGTGACCGCCCTGATCACTGCATTCACCGAGGTCATGTAAAATGATATCATTTTCAATATCCATATATATATAATTATAATGTTGTACTGTTTAGGTAATGTCATTGTCTCTGGAATGCAACACATATATAACCGGCATCATTATGCAGTTTAATATCGCAGTGTATATATAGTTTCTATTTCAAGAAGTCAACTTTCAGGTTTGTGATATTTCCTGTTGCAACTTCCTTGCACTCTATGTTTATTTCTGTCCCTCCGAAGATAATTCTCACCGATACTGTCCTACCAACACCACTTCCGGAGACTGGAACAGAGAACGTACCAATTTTGCTGCATCCCGCATCATCTATATATTCTGGATTCATCTGTAAAGTTGTGTAAATATTCATACCCATGGTTGTTTGGTCCTCGAATCTGGTTGTATAAATGTTCTCTTTTTGAGCTTCTCCGACTACCAAAGTCTGACCTGCCTGGACAAGCATTGAAAATACACCCTCACATCTTACTGAACCATCTGTTGCTAAATTCCTTCTGTTGGGTGCGTGCTCGGAAGAGTCATACAACACGGATACGGCTATTCCGTAGGTGTATTTACTGACTCTCTTTGCAATGGACGATGGGCAATGTCCATAGATAACCGCTCCCTTAAGCACCGCTAACCCAGCTTCATCTGGTACAATAATCTTCAATTCTGGAAATAAAAACAGAGGATGTAAAATTCATACGTGCATAGTAGAACAAATACTGCAAATACTGACTTTGTGTAGTGTTGAAAAATTATGTCTCGGTCTATACATGTCTGTGATATGTACAGGTTCTGTTCCAGCCGGGGACGAGTCCATTATATAGTTGCCGGGTGTTTTTCAAGATGGTAGCTTTGGAGAGGTTATCGATATGATACTGGAATGAAATGCATTTTCTCTGCAGGACATTATTCTGTGTAAAGTGTTACGTTATGCGGGAATAGGACTCGCCATGGAGGTCCCCTGTTTTATAAGGATCTGCTGTGTTAGGGAATGTTGAACCTGAGGTTGGCAGTGGATGGGCATGTATACACAGTAGTGACTACTGGATATTTGATTAGATGTTCCTTGGATTCGAGGTATATATTGTTTGACCTGATGGGTGTGAGGGAATGTTGAACCTCAAGTTGGCAGTGGATGGGCATGTATACACAGGAGTGACTACTGGATATTTGATTAGATGTTCCTTGGATTTTAGGGATATATTGTTTGACCTGATGGGTGTGAGGAGGATGGTTGGATTTAACAATACATGTATTGGGTACCATAACGGTGTGTGGCTACAAGAGAAATTAAGGGTTATTCTATTCAGTACGAAAGCACTGGGACCTCATCAGCTTATGTAATTTATTCAATGAGAGAATTGTGTTTAGTGTGTAACGAGGGTTCCTTGGACTGCTATGATAGAAACAGAGCTTGATACATCATTGTTCATTGAGCATGTATCTGGAATAGCATTGGGATGTATGTGCATTGCTATTGTTAATATGTATGTATGTTCCATTAATGTCAAACCTCTTGCGGGGAAATAGACATGTTTTCCTGGGCAGGCTTAGCCGCCCGAAGTGGTTATATTAACCAGTACTAAGCAATGTGTGCGAGGTGCTTTGCTCAATGACACTACATACGTGGCCTGACCGAGTATCGAACCCGAGCTATCACGACCTCCACAAATTGTGATTTGACAGTTCATGTAATGAAAACAAAACAACAATATATCAATTTGAATAGACAAGTACTAGCATCCAACAGTATTAACCCTTTCCCCCTTAGTAGCGCCCCTCGACGACAATGCCTATTGACATAGATCGACACATTAGTAGTCAAACAAGCTATAATAAAGATTGGAACTACATAGTGTATACAACACTTATTAATTCCTAGTAACTTCTATGAAGGTGAAGTAGGCAAGTTCACAGCTTATCCATTGCGTACGATTTTTAAATTACAGCCAAATGTATGAAATAAAACTACATCTCCAGGGGGGAAAGGGTTAACACAAACCATGCATGATATCATGTTACCTATACTGATATGCAGTGTCGTAGCCAAATTCTAACCGAGGCGAGTTCCTCATTGTGTGTGGCTACGGGCATGTGATATGAAACTAGCTTCCTAATAAACTGTAAGTATTGGGTTAGGGTTGCATTTATCACCTGGAAACGTGCTTCTAGCGGTTTCCTGTAACATCGGTGATTCCGAGAACCCACCAACCATAAGGATCGCTTCAACGTTGTGGTTGCTGGAATTGTTTAGCAAGTCCTGGACATGTTTGACAATACTGTTTACCGACGGTTCAAAGAAGCCCTGTACAACACTAGCATCTATACGTAGCTTGTCTCCCGTCAGTTTTACCTGCAAATATATACAGGGCTTATATGGAACGCTTGAATGCACCGCCTATTAGTACTGCAGCAACTAGCCAATAACTAGCATATTTCAGGGGGTACCCGCACCCACTTTACCATTCTACATTCCTTTAGTACTGCTCCATCACGTATTCTACATTCCTTTAGTACTGCTACTTCACGTATTCTACATTCCTTTAGTACTGCTCCATCACTTATTCTACATTCCTTTAGTACTGCTCCTTCACTTATTCTACATTCCGTTAGTACTGCTCCATCACGTATTCTACATTCCTTTAGTACTGTTCCTTCACTTAATCTACATTCCTTTAGTACTGCTCCTTCACTTATTCTACATTCCTTTAGTACTGTTCCTTCACTTATTCTACATTCCTTTAGTACTGCTCCTTCACTTATTCTACATTCCTTTAGTACTGTTCCTTCACTTATTCTACATTCCTTTAGTACTGCTCCTTCACTTATTCTACATTCCTTTAGTACTGCTCCTTCACTTATTCTACATTCCTTTAGTACTGCTCCTTCACTTATTCTACATTCCTTTAGTAATGCTACTTCACTTATTCTACATTCCTTTAGTACTACTCCTTCACTTATTCTACATTCCTTTAGTAATGCTCCTTTATGTACTCTACATTCCTTTAGTACTGTTCCTTCACTTATTCTACATTCCTTTAGTACTGTTCTCTCACTTATTCTACATTCCTTTAGTACTGTTCCTTCACTTATTCTACATTCCTTTAGTACTGCTCCTTCACGTATTCTACATTCCTTTAGTAATGCTCCTTCACTTATTCTACATTCCTTTAGTACTGTTCCTTCACTTATTCTACATTCCTTTAGTACTGTTCTCTCACTTATTCTACATTCCTTTAGTACTGTTCCTTCACTTATTCTACATTCCTTTAGTACTGCTCCTTCACGTATTCTACATTCCTTTAGTACTGCTCCTTCACTTATTCTACATTCCTTTAGTAAAGCTCCTTTATGTACTCTACATTCCTTTAGTACTGTTCCTTCACTTATTCTACATTCCTTTAGTACTGTTCTCTCACTTATTCTACATTCCTTTAGTACTGCTCCTTCACTTATTCTACATTCCTTTAGTACTGCTCCTTCACTTATTCTACATTCCTTTAGTACTGCTCCTTCACTTATTCTACATTCCTTTAGTACTGCTCCTTCACGTATTCTACATTCCTTTAGTACTGCTCCTTCACGTATTCTACATTCCTTTAGTAATGCTCCTTCACTTATTCTACATTCCTTTAGTACTGTTCCTTCACTTATTCTACATTCCTTTAGTACTGCTCCTTCACTTATTCTACATTCCTTTAGTACTGCTCCTTCACGTATTCTACATTCCTTTAGTACTGCTCCTTCACGTATTCTACATTCCTTTAGTACTGTTCTCTCACTTATTCTACATTCCTTTAGTAATGTTCCTTCACTTATTCTACATTCCTTTAGTACTGTTCTCGCACTTATTCTACATTTCTTTAGTAATGTTCCTTCACATATTCTACATTCCTTTAGTACTGCTCCTTCACGTATTCTACATTCCTTTAGTACTGTTCTCTCACTTATTCTACATTCCTTTAGTAATGTTCCTTCACTTATTCTACATTCCTTTAGTACTGCTCCTTCACGTATTCTACATTCCTTTAGTAATGCTCCTTCACTTATTCTACATTCCTTTAGTACTGTTCCTTCACTTATTCTACATTCCTTTAGTACTGTTCTCTCACTTATTCTACATTCCTTTAGTACTGTTCCTTCACTTATTCTACATTCCTTTAGTACTGCTCCTTCACTTATTCTACATTCCTTTAGTACTGTTCTCTCACTTATTCTACATTCCTTTAGTACTGCTACTTCACTTATTCTACATTCCTTTAGTACTGTTCCTTCACTTATTCTACATTCCTTTAGTACTGCTACTTCACTTATTCTACATTCCTTTAGTACTGTTCTCTCACTTATTCTACATTCCATTAGTAATGTTCCTTCACGTATTCTACATTCCTTTAGTACTGCTCCTTCACGTATTCTACATTCCTTTAGTACTGTTCCCTCACTTATTCTACATTCCTTTAGTAATGTTCCTTCACTTATTCTACATTCCTTTAGTACTGCTCCTTCACGTATTCTACATTCCTTTAGTAATGCTCCATCACTTATTCTACATTCCTTTAGTACTGTTCCTTCACTTATTCTACATTCCTTTAGTACTGTTCTCTCACTTATTCTACATTCCTTTAGTACTGTTCCTTCACTTATTCTACATTCCTTTAGTACTGCTCCTTCACCTATTCTACATTCCTTTAGTACTGCTCCTTCACGTATTCTACATTCCTTTAGTACTGCTCCTTCACGTATTCTACATTCCTTTAGTACTGCTCCTTCACTTATTCTACATTCCTTTAGTACTGTTCCTTCACTTATTCTACATTCCTTTAGTACTGCTCCTTCACTTATTCTACATTCCTTTAGTAATGTTCCTTCACTTATTCTACATTCCTTTAGTACTGCTCCTTCACGTATTCTACATTCCTTTAGTACTGCTCCTTCACGTATTCTACATTCCTTTAGTAATGCTCCTTCACTTATTCTACATTCCTTTAGTACTGTTCCTTCACTTATTCTACATTCCTTTAGTACTGCTCCTTCACTTATTCTACATTCCTTTAGTACGGCTCCTTCACGTATTCTACATTCCTTTAGTACTGCTCCTTCACGTATTCTACATTCCTTTAGTACTGCTCCATCACGTATTCTACATTCCTTTAGCACTGCTCCTTCACTTATTCTACATTCCTTTAGTACTGTTCTCTCACATATTCTACATTCCTTTAGTACTGCTCCTTCACGTATTCTACATTCCTTTAGTACTGCTCCATCACGTATTCTACATTCCTTTAGCACTGCTCCTTCACTTATTCTACATTCCTTTAGTACTGTTCTCTCACATATTCTACATTCCTTTAGTACTGTTCCTCCACTTATTCTACATTCCTTTAGTACTGCTCCTTCACTTATTCTACATTCCTTTAGTACTGTTCATCACTTATTCTACATTCCTTTAGTACTGCTACTTCACTTATTCTACATTCCTTTAGTACTGCTCCTTTATGTATTCTACATTCCTTTAGTACTGCTCCTTCACTTATTCTACATTCCTTTAGTACTGCTCCTTCACTTATTCTACATTCCTTTAGTACTGCTCCTTCATTTATTCTACATTCCTTTAGTACTGCTACTTCACTTATTCTACATTCCTTTAGTACTGTTCCTTCACTTATTCTACATTCCTTTAGTACTGCTCCCTCACTTATTCTACATTCCATTAGTACTGTTCCCTCACCTATTCTACATTCCTTTAGTACTGTTCCTTCACTTATTCTACATTCCTTTAGTACTGCTCCCTCACTTATTCTACATTCCATTAGTACTGTTCCCTCACCTATTCTACATTCCTTTAGTACTGTTCCTTCACTTATTCTACATTCCTTTAGTACTGCTCCCTCACTTATTCTACATTCCATTAGTACTGTTCCCTCACCTATTCTACATTCCTTTAGTACTGTTCCTTCACTTATTCTACATTCCTTTAGTACTGCTCCCTCACTTATTCTACATTCCATTAGTACTGTTCCCTCACCTATTCTACATTCCTTTAGTACTGTTCCTTCACTTATTCTACATTCCTTTAGTACTGCTCCATCACTTATTCTACATTCCTTTAGAACTGCTCCATCACATATTCTACATTCCTTTAGTACTGCTACTTCACTTTTTCTACATTCCTTTAGTACTGCTCCTTCACTTATTCTACATTCCTTTAGTAATGCTCCTTCACTTATTCTACATTCCTTTAGTACTGCTCCTTCACTTATTCTACATTCCTTTAGTACTGCTCATTCACTTATTCTACATTCCTTTAGTAATGCTACTTCACTTATTCTACATTCCTTTAGTACTGTCTCCTTCACTTATTCTACATTCCTTTAGTACTGCTCCTTCACTTATTCTACATTCCTTTAGTACTGCTCCTTCACTTATTCTACATTCCTTTAGTACTGCTACTTCACTTATTCTATATTCCTTTAGTACTGCTCCTTCACTTATTCTACATTCCTTTAGTACTGCTCCTTCACGTATTCTACATTCCTTTAGTACTGCTCCTTAACTTATTCTACATTCCTTTAATACTGCTCCTTCACTTATTCTACATTCCTTTAGTACTGCTCCTTCATTTATTCTACATTCCTTTAGTACTGCTACTTCACTTATTCTACATTCCTTTAGTACTGTTCCTTCACTTATTCTACATTCCTTTAGTACTGCTCCCTCACTTATTCTACATTCCATTAGTACTGTTCCCTCACCTATTCTACATTCCTTTAGTACTGTTCCTTCACTTATTCTACATTCCTTTAGTACTGCTCCCTCACTTATTCTACATTCCATTAGTACTGTTCCCTCACCTATTCTACATTCCTTTAGTACTGTTCCTTCACTTATTCTACATTCCTTTAGTACTGTTCCTTCACTTATTCTACATTCCGTTAGTACTGCTCCTTCATGTATTATACATTCCTTTAGTACTGTTCCTTCACTTATTCTACATTCCTTAATACTGTTCCCTCACCTATTCTACATTCCTTTAGTACTGTTCCTTCACTTATTCTACATTCCTTTAGTACTGTTCCTTCACCTATTCTACATTCCTTTAGTACTGCTCCATCACTTATTCTACATTCCTTTAGAACTGCTCCATCACATATTCTACATTCCTTTAGTACTGCTACTTCACTTTTTCTACATTCCTTTAGTACTGCTCCTTCACTTATTCTACATTCCTTTAGTAATGCTCCTTCACTTATTCTACATTCCTTTAGTACTGCTCCTTCACTTATTCTACATTCCTTTAGTACTGCTCATTCACTTATTCTACATTCCTTTAGTAATGGTACTTCACTTATTCTACATTCCTTTAGTACTGCTCCTTCACTTATTCTACATTCCTTTAGTACTGCTCCTTCACTTATTCTACATTCCTTTAGTACTGCTCCTTCACTTATTCTACATTCCTTTAGTACTGCTACTTCACTTATTCTACATTCCTTTAGTACTGCTCCTTCACTTATTCTACATTCCTTTAGTACTGCTCCTTCACGTATTCTACATTCCTTTAGTACTGCTCCTTAACTTATTCTACATTCCTTTAATACTGCTCCTTCACTTATTCTACATTCCTTTAGTACTGCTCCTTCACTTATTCTACATTCCTTTAGTACTGCTCCTTCACTTATTCTACATTCCTTTAGTACTGCTCCTTCACTTATTCTACATTCCTTTAGTAATGCTACTTCACTTATTCTATATTCCTTTAGTACTGCTCCTTCACTTATTCTACATTCCTTTAGTACTGCTCCTTCACGTATTCTACATTCCTTTAGTACTGCTCCTTAACTTATTCTACATTCCTTTAGTAATGCTCCTTCACTTATTCTACATTCCTTTAGTACTGTTCCTTCACTTATTCTATATTCCTTTAGTACTGCTCCTTCACTTATTATACATTCCTTTAGTACTGTTCCTTCACTTATTCTACATTCCTTTAGTAATGCTACTTCACTTATTCTACATTCCTTTAGTACTGCTCCTTCACTTATTCTACATTCCTTTAGTACTGTTCTTCACTTATTCTACATTCCTTTAGTACTGCTACTTCACTTATTCTACATTCCTTTAGTACTGCTACTTCACTTATTCTACATTCCTTTAGTACTGTTTCTTCACCTATTCTACATTCCTTTAGTACCGTTCCTTCACTTATTCTACGTTTCTTTAGTACTGTTCCTTCACTTATTCTACATTCCTTTAGTACTGTAAGTCATAATAGCACAGTGGTAGCGCGTTTGCTTCAGATTTGAAAGGCCCACTGGAGCCATTACGAGTGTGCCCTTAGGCAAGGCATTTAAATTCCACGTTAACTCCTCTCTCTCCCTCGTGGTGATGGATTCCATCAGGAATGAGGTCTCGAGAGTGATTAATATAAGTTTTAAGAACTTGTTTCGCAATCAAGCTCAAATAAATTTATATAAACTAATTAAGGATTAGTAAATCATATATTTAACCCGTCAATACAGGTACATAGAATGAATACAGTCGGGTTCAATTTGGTGGCTGAAAACTATACAACAGGCCACAGACAGATCTGTTATGTTATATGTTATATTTTGGGTTTTACGCCTGCATCAGCACCATTTCGGGCTATATCGCCGGCGGGCAGTTTACTTAACAACACCTTTCCTGGGCAGGCTCCAGCGGTTAACCAGTACTTGTGTGCACCAACCTCCGTAAGAAACTGCCAACTTTTTCATATAAATGAGATACGGCCTGAGCGGGGCTCGAACCCGTGACCATCAGTGATCTGTAGTCCAGTGGTAACACGCTGGACTGGTAATCCAGGAATCGCAGGTTCGATCCCCCGTCTGATCCTAATAAAATTAACAGTCTTTCAGATGGGACGTTAAACCGAGGTCTTGTGTCAGTGCATTACACCGTGCACGTAAAAGAACCAGAGGAGACTCTGGAATGGGTCTCTGTCTGTATCATGGCACTATCCTCCAAAATCTAAAATGACTAATCTCTTATGGAGGTATCGCTCATAAGGGTAACCGGTAGTGACGATAAATAAACGTAAAAACACGCAAACAGGCCAGTTCAATAGGGAATATGAAATTATACAACAAGCGGATTAACACATTGAATGACGATAGTGGTGTGAGTTGGGAATTGTGTACTGTACACGTGTCTGCAGAGACGTGTGTGTTTTACAAATTCTTAGGAAAAAATGGGGTCCCCAGTGGGCGAAGTCAGGGTCCCTAGGGCGACTATTTCACAACAGTCACCATCTCGAATGATCCCTATGTCTTGTAAATTCTGTAGCTTTAGATATATACCTGCTTAGAATAGCGGGACATTGCAATTGTCTCCTGCAATGTTAATCCTTCCCTCATGTTTTCAACAAGCTGTGCAAGGGCTGTAGGCACCCTGAATGTCACTGTAGTATCCGTCTGTGGGCTAATGACTCTTTTCTTTATTTCGAAATCTCGGGACAGGTCAATATAATCTTCCATGTGTTTCAATTTGAATTGTTCTATCACCGACTTTCCTGTGTGCAAAATGTACATAAAATACAATGAGCACACATATGCAATGGGCGCACATGTACAATGAACAATGGGCACACAAATGCAATGGGCACACATGTACAGTGAACAATGGGCACACATGTACAATGAACAATGGGCACACATGTACACTGCACAATGGGCACACATGTACAATGAACAATGGGCACAAATGTACAATGAACACACATGTACAATGAACAATGGGCACACATGTACAATGAACAATGAACACACATGTACAATGAACAATGGGCACACATGTACAATGATCAATGAACACACATGTACAATGAACAATGAACACACATGTACAATGAACAATGGGCACACATGTACAATGAACACACATGTACAATGAACAATGGGCACACATGTACAATGAACACACATGTACAATGCACAATGGGCACAAATGTACAATGGGCACACATGTACAATGAACAATGGGCGCACATGTACAATGAACAATGGGCACACATGTACAATACACAATGGGCACACATGTACAATGAACAATGGACACACATGTATAATGGGCAATGTGCACACATGTATAATGGGCACAAATGTACAATGAACAATGGGCACGCATGTACAATGAACAATGGGCACACATGTATAATGGTCACACATACACAATGAACAATGGGCACACATACAATGAACAATGGGCACACATACACAATGAACAATGGGCACACATACAATGAACAATGGGCACACATACACAATGAACAATGGTCACACATACACAATGAACAATGGGCACACATGTACAATGAACAATGGGCACACGTGTACAATGAACAATGGGCACACATGTACAATGCACAATGGGCACACATGTACAATGGAACACATGTATAATGGGCACACATGTATAATGGGCACACATACACAATGAACAATGGCCACACATGTACAATGAACAATGGGCACACATGTATAATGGGACAATGAACAATGGGCACACATGTACAATGCACAATGGCACACACAAACAATGAACAATGGGCCACATGTAAAATGAACAATGGGCACACATGTACAATGCACAATGGGCACACATGTACAATGAACAATGGCACACATGTATAATGGGCAACACACATGTAAATGGGCACAATACAATGAACAATGGGCACGCATGTACAATGAACAATGGGCACACATGTAAATGGCACACATACACAATGAACAATGGGCACACATACAATGAACAATGGGCACACATACAATGAACAATGGGCACACACAATGAACAATGGGCACACATACACAATGAACAATGCACACATACAATGAACAATGGGCACACATGTACAATGAACAATGGGCACACGTGTACAATGAACAATGGGCACACATGTACAATGAACAATGGGCACACATGTACAATGACAATGGGCACACCTGTATAATGGGCACACATACACAATGAACAATGGGCACACATGTACAATGAACAATGGGCACACATGTATAATGGGCACACATACACAATGAACAATGGGCACACGTGTACAATGAACAATGGGCACACATGTACAATGCACAATGGGCACACATGTACAATGGGCCACATGTATAATGGGCACACATGTATAATGGGCACACATACACAATGAACAATGGGCACACATTACAATGACAATGGGCACACATGTACAATGAACAATGGGCACACATGTACAATGGGCACACATGTAAATGGGCACACATGTACAATGGGCACACATACACAATGAACAATGGGCACACATGTACAATGAACAATGGGCACACATGTACAATGAACAATGGGCACACATGTACAATGAACAATGGGCACACATGTACAATGAACAATGGGCACACATATACAATGAACAATGGGCACACATGTACAATGAACAATGGGCACACATGTACAATGCACAATGGACACACATGTATAATGGGCAATGGGCACACATGTACAATGAACAATGGACACACATGTATAATGGGCAATGGGCACACATGCACAATGAACAATGGGCACACATGTATAATGGGCAATGGGCACACATGTACAATGAACAATGGGCACAAATGTATAATGGGCAATGGGCACACATGTATAATGGGCACACATGTACAATGAACAATGGGCACGCATGTACAATGAACAATGGGCACACATGTATAATGGGCACACATACACAATGAACAATGGGCACACATGAACAATGAACAATGGGCACAAATGTACAATGAACAATGGGCACAAAGGTATAATGGGCACACTTACACAATGAATAATGGGCACACGTGTACAATGAACAATGGGCACACATGTACAATGCACAGTGGGCACACATGTACAATGGGCACACAGGTATAATGGGCACACCTGTATAATGGGCACACATACACAATGAACAATGGGCACACATGTACAATGCACAATGGGCACACCTGTACAATGAACAATGGGCACACATGTACAATGAACAATGGGCACACATGTACAATGAACAATGGGCACACATGTACAATGAACAATGGGCACACATGTACAATGAACAATGGACACACAAGTACAATGAACAATGGGCACACATGTACAATGAACAATGGGCACACATGTACAATGCACACACATGTACAATGAACAATGGACACACATGTACAATGCACACACATGTACAATGTACAATGGGCACACATGTACAATGAACAATGGGCACACATGTACAATGAACAATGGGCACACATGTACAATGAACAATGGGCACAAATGTACAATGGACACACATGTACAATGAACAATGGGCACACATGTACAACGGGCACACATGTACAATGCACACACATGTACAATGAACAATGGACACACATGTACAATGAACAATGGGCACACATGTGCAATGAACAATGGGTACACATGTACAATGAACAATGGGCACACATGTATAATGGGCACACATACACAATGAACAATGGGCACACATGTACAATGAACAATGGGCACACATACACAATGAACAATGGGCACACGTGTACAATGAACAATGGGCACACATGTACAATGAACAATGGGCTCACATGTATAATGGGCACACATACACAATGAACAATGGGCACACTTACAATGAACAATGGGCACACTGTACAATGAACAATGGCACACATGTACATGAACATGGGCACACTTACAATGGCACACATACACAATGACAATGGGCACACATGTACTGTATAATGGGCACACATACACAATGAACAATGGGCACACATGTACAATGAACAATGGGCACACCTGTACAATGAACAATGGGCACACATGTACAATGAACAATGGGCACACGTGTACAATGAACAATGGGAACACATATGCAATGTACAATTGGCACACATGTACAATGGGCACACATACACAATGAACAATGGGCACACATGTACAATGGGCACACATACACAATGAACAATGGCACACACAAAACAACACACATACACAATGAACAATGGGCACACATACAATGAACAATGGGCACACATGCACAATGAACAATGGACACACATGTACAATGAACAATGGACACACATGTACAATGAACAATGGACACACATGCACAATGAACACACATACACAATGAACAATGGGCACACATGTACAATGAACAATGGACACACATGTACAATGAACAATGGACACACATGTACAATGAACAATGGACACACATGAACAATGGGCACACATGTCAATGAACAATGGGCACACATGTAAATGCACAATACAATGAACAATGGGCACACATATACAATGAACAATGGGCACACGTGCACGATGGGCACACATGCACAATGGGCACATACACAATGAACAATTGGCACCCATGCACAATGAACAATGGGCACACATGTACAAACACAAAAAAACAAACAAAACAATGGGCACCAACACAAACAAACAACACAAAACAACAAAAATGGGCACACATGAACAATGGACAATTGGCACACATGTACAATTGACAATGGGCACACATGCACAATGGGCACATGCACAATGGGCACATACACAATGAACAATTGGCACCCATGCACAATGTACAATGGGCACACATGTACAATGGTCACACATGACTACAATGAACAATGGACAAACATATACAATGTACAATGGGCACACATTTACAATGAACAATGGACACACATATACAATGAACAATGGACACACATATACAATGAACAATGGGCACACATGTGCAATGAACAATGGGCACACATGTACAATGAACAATGGGCACACATGTACAATGAACAATGGACACACATGTACAATGAACAATGTGCACACATGTACAATGAACAATGGGCACACATGCACACTGAACAATGGGCACACATGCACAATGAACAATGGGCACACATGCACAATGAACAATGGGCACACATGCACAATGAACAATGGGCACACATGCACAATGAACAATGGGCACACATGTACAATGGGCACACATGTACAATACACAATGGGCACACATGTACAGTGAACAATGTGCACACATGTACAATGAACAGTGGGCACACATGCACAATGAACAATGGGCAGACATGTACAATACACAATGGGCACACATGTACAGTGAACAATGTGCACACATGTACAATGAACAATGGGCACACATGCACAATGAACAATGGGCACACATGTACAATGGGCACACATGTACAATGCACACACATTTACAATGTACAATGGGCACACATGTACAATGAACAATGGGCACACCTGTACAATGATCAATGGGCACACATGTACAATGAACAATGGGCACACATGTACAATGGACAATGGACACACATGTACAATGAACAATGGGCACACCTGTACAATGGGCACACATATGCAATGAACAATGGGCACACGTGTACAATGAACAATGGGAACACATATGCAATGTACAATTGGCACACATGTACAATGAACAATGGGCACACATACACAATGGGCACACATGTACAATGGGCACACATACACAATGAACAATGGACACACATACAATGAACAATGGGCACACATACAATGAACAATGGGCACACATGCACAATGAACAATGGGCACACATGTACACTGAACAATGGACACACATGCACAATGAACAATGGACACACATGTACAATGAACAATGGACACACATGTACAATGAACAATGGACACACATGCACAATGAACACACATATACAATGAACAATGGGCACACATGCACAATGGGTACACATGTAATGAACAATGGGCACACATATACAATGAACAATGGGCACACATGCACAATGGGTACACATGTAATGAACAATGGGCACACATATACAATGAACAATGGGCACACGTGCACGATGGGCACACATGCACAATGGGCACATACACAATGAACAATTGGCACCCATGCACAATGAACAATGGGCACACATGTACAATGGGCACACATGAACAATGGACAATGGGCACACATGTACAATGGGCAATGGGCACACATGCACAATGGGCACATGCACAATGGGCACATACACAATGAACAATTGGTACCCATGCACAATGTACAATGGGCACACATGTACAATGGGCACACATGTACAATGAACAATGGACAAACATATACAATGTACAATGGGCACACATGTACAATGAACAATGGGCACACATGTACAATGGGCACACATGTACAATGAACAATGGACACACATACAATGTACAATGGGCACACATGTACACTGAACAATGGACACACATATACAATGAACAATGGTCACACATATACAATGAACAATGGGCACACATGTGCAATGAACAATGGGCACACATGTTCAATGAACAATGGGCACACATGTACATTGAACAATGGGCACACATGTACAATGCACAATGTGCACACATGTACAATGAACAATGGGCACACATGCACACTGAACAATGGGCACACATGCACAATGAACAATGGGCACACATGTGCAATGAACAATGGGCACACATGCACACTGAACAATGGGCACACATGCACAATGAACAATGGGTACACATGCACAATGAACAATGGGCACACATGCACAATGAACAATGGGCACACATGCACAATGAACAATGGGCACAAATGTACAATGGGCACACATGTACAATACACAATGGGCACACATGTACAATGAACAATGTGCACACATGTACAATGACAATGGGCACACATGCACAATGAACAATGGGCACACATGCACAATGAACAATGGGCACACATGTACAATGGGCACACATGTACAATGGGCACACACGTACAATGGGCACACACGTACAATGGGCACACACGTACAATGGGCACACATGCACAATGTACAATGGGCACACATGTACAATGGGCACACATGTACAATGCACACATGTACAATGGGCACACATGCACAATGAACATTTATCCGCAGACAGTGTGTTTCTCATTCCATGTTACATACGTCCACTTTGTGAAACATTTAGATAGATACACTACTCACATGGTTGTTCTTACCTGCCAATTGCGATATTCATTAATTTCCAATAAATTGAATAGTGATGTGATATATGTATATTAAAGCATGTGCGATATGTTAAATATCAGAACTGTTGTCATCTATGTGGTTGTGATTTGTAGTTATTATGTGTGGTTGCTATGTGTGGTTACTATGCATGGTAGTTATGCATGGCTACCATGCATGGTTGCTATGCGTGGTTGCTATGCATGGTTACTATGCACGGCTACACTGTGTAGCTACTATGCATGATTGATATGTGTGGTTGCTATGCATGGCTACTATGCGTGGTTGCTATGTGTGGTTGCTATGCATGGCTACTATGCATGGTTGTTATGTGTGGTTGCTATGCATGGTTACTATGCGCGGTAGCTAGCTTCAGATTGTATGTAGTGGAACCTCCATTGTGCAGTGGATACCCCGTCCGCCTCGTAGCCGAAGAGTTTTGAGTTTCAGCCCCACCAAACCTACGGTGATGGTGTCCTTAGACAAGATAATTACATCCCCATTTCTTCCTCTCCGCCCCACCCTCCTTAAAACTCTAAGACATACCTCTTTGATCAGTGCCAGTAATAGCAGAAAGAAAGGCAAAGAAAGCGTCATCAACTTTGGTCCCACCCCAAGCCCCGCCACTGGCCTTGTCTAGTTCCTTCAGTTTACCTCCACGCATAACTTCATGTACAGTGATATCCACTGTTCCGCCTGAAATGATGGACACAAAATATCTTACGTTTGTACAAAAGTCAGCAATCAATCTTAGGTTTGTTCATGTGTGTGTTGCTGATTGATGGTCATCTGCACTAATGTACCCTGGATTAATCTTGATCTTGTAGAAGAAGACATCAAGTGCCCCATCCAAGCAGTAAGCATAAATCAATGAGGTATGTTTGCTAAAATACACAAGGCAAAGTACGGTGCCTTATGTATTTTATATTCATTACTGTTAGAAATTCCTTCATGTAACTTAAGCTCAGTTTTTGAGTTATATTGTTGTAATTTTGAGAATCACCAATCTTGCTATCTTGTTAAAGTTGATTTATTTATTGACTTTACTGATGTGCATCAGGGATCTGTGTCTATTTATTGACTTTACTGATGTGCATCAGGGGTCTGTGTCTATTTATTGACTTTACTGATGTGCATCAGGGATCTGTGTCTATTTATTGACTTTACTGATGTGCATCAGGGATCTGTGTCTATTTATTGACTTTACTGATGTGCATCAGGGATCTGTGTCTATTTATTGACTTTACTGATGTGCATCAGGGATCTGTGTCTATTTATTGACTGTACTGCTGTGCATCAGGGATCTGTGTCTATTTATTGACTTTACTGATGTGCATCAGGGGTCTGTGTCTATTTATTGACGTTACTGATGTGTATCAGGGATCTGTGTCTATTTATTGAATTTACTGATGTGCATCAGGGATCTGTGTCTATTTATTGACTTTACTGATGTGCATCAGGGATCTGTGTCTATTTATTGACTTTACTGATGTGCATCAGGGATCTGTGTCTATTTATTGACTTACTGCTGTGCATCAGGGATCTGTGTCTATTTATTGACTTTACCGTGTGCATCAGGGGTCTGTGTCTATTTATTGACGTTACTGATGTGCATCAGGGATCTGTGTCTATTTATTGAATTTACTGATGTGCATCAGGGATCTGTGTCTATTTATTGACTTTACTGATGTGCATCAGGGATCTGTGTCTATTTATTGACTTTACTGATGTGCATCAGGGCTCTGTGTATAGTTATTAGCTGCCTGGCTTGTTGGATTGAAGGGTGACTCCATATGTGTATGGTAACATCACTCGTCGGCTATCCTCATAAATATTAGGGGTTACCCTTGTCTATCATCACTATGGTAACGCTCCAAATGTGGCGAGGAAACAGCTTTCTGTATAAAAATCCCAACTCAGGACATGCAGGGAGGATCTGTAGTCCAGTGGTAACATGCTGGATTGGTAATCCAGGGATCGCTGGATTGGTAATCCAGGGATCGCAGGTTTGATACCCCGTCTGACCCTAAGAAAATTAACAATCTTTCAGATAGGACTTTAAACCGAGGTCTTGTGTCGGTGTGTCATCGTGCACGTAAAAGAACCAGAGGAGAATCTGGAATGGGTATCTGTCTGTATCATTGCACTATCTTCCAAAGATCAAAATGACTAATCTCTTCAGGACGCGTCACTCAAATGGGCAACCGGTAGCGACGATAAATAAACATAAAACACACACACGTTTTGCTAGTTCATACACATATAATAATTGCAAATATTTTTTTATTTTACTTTTGTCGCCAAAATGAGAAATTATTGGCCGAAATGGAAAATAGGCATGTTAATAAAAAAACCGAAGTCATTAGCATATCAATTTTATTTCATATTTTGGTTAGCAATACATAGTACTAGTGCTGTACCAAATATGAACACATTCTATTATTGTAAACATTTTTTACAAAACTGTAGAAAACGCCTTTAAATAATATATTTTTTCACTCAGACAAATTTTCATCAAACATTTTCTTATCTATGATTTAAGATTGTCTCCCTTGCTACATAAAGCAAAAAGTGACATTTTAAGTTTATGTGTAAGTCCGCCTCCGTGGTCGAGTGGTTAAGGTCGCTGACTTGTATATCACTGTAACCTATCATCTCTGATGGTCACGGGTCGAGCCCCGCTCAGACCGTGTCTCTTTTATATGAAAAAGTTGGCAGTTTCTTACGGAGGTTGGTGCACCAAGTACTGGTTAACCGCTGGAGCCTGCCCAGGAAAGGTGTTGTTAGGTAAACTGCCCGTCGCTCAAATGGGAAACCAGTATAGCGACGTTAAATAAACTTAAATAAAATAAAATAATAAAAAAAAAGTTTATGTATTACATTTACTCATGCTGTGTTGTATTTAAGTTAGAAATATATATTAGTCTCACTAGAAATAATTGTAGCAAAAGTGTCATAATTATAGGATACCAAAAGATCACTTTCCTCTCGGGCGCACACCAATACTGGACTTACCTCCTGCATCCAGAACAAGGTATTGTTTCCCGGGACTGAATGTAGAAAGTGACAATGAACCGCCCCCAGACTTCTCTACCGGTAGATGGCGACAGTATAGACTGGCTGCTTCTGGTTCCAATGCAATGGTCAATTTGCTATCCGGTATCCCAGCCTAGTATGAAACATATAGACTATGATGTCCTAGTATGATTGTGATATTCATTACATGTTGATATAGTTTGATTGAGACACAATTTTAGATGACTCTGAAATATATATTGCTTACAGTACAGCTAAACATGTTTATAAAGACCATCCGTAGGATATTAAACACGAGCCACGGAAATAGCAAACTTTACTATAAAGACCATCCGTAGGATATTAAACACGAGCCACGGAAATAGCAAACTTTACTATAAAGACCATCCGTAGGATATTAAACACGAGCCACGGAAATAGCAAACTTTACTATAAAGACCATCCGTAGGATATTAAACACGAGCCACGGAAATAGCAAACTTTACTATAAAGACCAGACGCCGCATATATATCAAACCTATGGTGACCAGCCACGTATATAGCAAACCTATGGTGACCAGCCATGTATATAGCAAACCAATGGTGATCAGCAGTCGCATATATAGCAAACCTGTGGTGACCAGCCATGTATATAGCAAACCTGTGGTGACCAGCCATGTATATAGCAAACATGTGGTGATCAGCCATGTATATAGCAAACCTATGGTGACCAGCAGTCGCATATATAGCAAACCTGTGGTGACAAGCCACGTATATAGCAAACCTGGGTCCATGCTGCTTCCAATTCAGTAGTGGGGCGACCATCCCCTACCCAGCGGGTCCTCAGGTGGCGGATAGGGGAAACGGCCCTCAGATATGGGGGTTAGCTGTGAATCAAATAAGCAGTCCCGGACCATATGGCGGTGTACCTACCAGGACGGGGCAGGATAGCACATGGCAAAGCTACTCCTATTAAATACTCCACGTGTCCCACAACCAACGTTGGCAATCGACCGGTCAATAAGAGTATTGACCGGGCCGGTGGTCAATACTGGTCAATACCGGTCAATACTGGTCAATATCGGTCAATACCGGTCAATACTGGTCGATTGAAAATTTGGCTCAAATATGCACTTACAGTGTCCACTTAATTATTCTTAAAGTGTTAGTAGTGTGTTGTAGTTTATTTTCTTATATAGTAAATCATAAAATATTGATCATTGAATGTTTTTTAGTGAATATTGTTAAATATAATTAAATACTTTTTAGTGAATAGCAATATTATAGCATATACCAATTACCATATACTTATTTGTTCAGTGGTCAATACTTGTGCACATGGTCATAACTATGCCTAAGATGCTAGTTAATATACTCACAAGGTATGTAAAATAGCTATACAAGCAGTGGGACCAATTTATTTAAGCTCGATTGTGAAAGAAGTTCTAAGATTAATCAAGCTCAAGTCTCAACGCTTGCTTCACTTGCTTGAGTTGCTTCTGCATGACACATTTAATGATTTTAGTAATGATCAGCAATCGACCACCTGAATCGACCAGCAAATATATGCCACTTTGTGAGTATTGACCATACCCAAGAGGGTATTACAATCACATGAACAGCCCAAAGGTAGCAACACACATTATTGCACAATGCAGAGTATAATGATTGACTAAAATCATAAATTCTTTGTTGAATTTAGTATTGACCACCAATTGACCAGTATTTACCACTTTGTGAGTATAATATTATTGACCACTTCGTGAGTATAGAGTACAATAATCACATAAATATATTCTCAATACAACCCAAAGTTAGTAACATACATTATAGCACAATGCAGAGTATATAAAACCATTAAATAATGTTTTATTTAATATTGACCACCAATCGACCAGTATTGACCAGTATTGACCACTTTGGGAGTATTGACCGGGGCGGTTTTAACCGGTTAAAACCGGCGGTTTAAACCGCCCCTCGAATCGACCGGCCAACGTTGCCCACAACGGGTGCATCAGGCGAATATATGGACCGCCTTAAAAGTCCTAGCCTAAGGCTGAGGTAACCCCAACAGAAACCTCGAATGCTGAAGCCGGAAGTACTGGGCCGCACGGCGCATTCTAATAAACCACGGTACTACGCATAACGCAAAATGAATCACAATGACAGAAAGAGTAAACCGAGATGGTGCTGGACCTGTGAAGACCCGCCAGGCAGGTACAGTGCCGGGTTCCATACCTCGAACGAACCCATCCTTAGCTACTGGAGGTCACCCTAAGCAGCCCTGTGGAGCCAGGGGACGGCGAAGGACAGCTACTGGCCGAAACGTGAAGCAGAAACCTCTTGTGCTCATGCAGTGGAATGCTGAAGGAGTCTTTAACAAAAAGACTGAACTTGAGCAAGTACTACAGCACAAAGAGGTAAGTGTTTACTGCATACAGGAAACACACCTGAACAAAGACAAGACGTTCAAAGTACACACCACCCCACAACCGACAAGACAGACACAAGGGTGGTGTGCTCACTCTAGTCCGGAACAACATCAATGCGAGCGAAGTGAAAACCTACCTTGAAGGAGCGGAATACCAGGAGTTCAAGATCAAGACCAAATCAACTGAGTTGAACCTCGTCAACTACTACTGCCCAAATGACAAAGCCCTTGCCCTTGACACTATTGGAGTTTCAAACAGTCGATACATGGTTGTTGGTGACTTCAATAGTCATTCCCAGAGTTGGGGATATGCACAGTCTGATAGGCGTGGGGATGGAGTGGAGGACTGGCAGGATGAGCAAAACTTGATTCTCGTCAAACAGCCCTATGATGTACCAACCTTCTACTCTAGGCGATGGCACACTACTACCTCTCCAGATGTAGCATTCTGCACAGAGGACATCCAGAAAGGTACGGTTAGAGAAGTTGGCGATCAACTTGGTGGAAGTGACCACAAACCAGTGTTCCTCACACTCAGCAGTGAAGTGATACAGACAGACCATCCCTACCCTAGATGGAACTACAAGAAAGCCAAGTGGAGTCTATTTGCTATTCGGTCCAATTCTCTTACTCGAGGCATACAGGTACAAGGAAGAGATGTTAACAACGTGGTGAAAGAGTTCAACAGCTACATACTCAAAGCTGCCCATGAAACCATCCCTAGAGGTGCGAGAAGAGAATACAAGCCCTAATGGACCAATCAATTGCAGACCCTCCAAGATGAACTCACTGAAGCAAGGAACAGGGCAGAACAACAGCCATCACAAGAAAACCATGAACAACTTCAGAAAGCAAAGGCACAGTTTCAAAAATCTAAACTGGAAGCTACACGACGAAGTTGGAGGGAGAAAACTGCTACTCTGAACCTTGAGAAGGACGGGAGGAAGTTGTGGAGGCTCACCACGAAACAGCTAAATGATGAAGAAAATAACAGACAGAAAATCACGTTGGATGAGGATGGGAAACTGTTGACCGGCAAAGAGACTGCAGACTGTCTCGCCAAAGCCTACCAAAAAGAGGGCAACATCAAAGTCACACGCCAACAGCAAAGAGAGGCACGGAAAGAACAGAAGGATAGAAGTAAATGGCATACGGACCAAGACTCCATGAAACTTCCACTTACATACCAGGAACTGTACACAGCGCTCAGACAACTGAAAAAGAGGAAGTCACCTGGACCAGATGGAATCTCCAATGAGATGCAAACTCATCTTGGATGCTCAGCCATGCTGAAACTTCTTGACATCTTCAATCTTAGCTGGAAAGAAGGCATAGTTCCGCAGATCTGGAAGGAAGCCAATGTTATCCCAATCTACAAGAACGGCAAGGATAGAAAGAAAGCTTCCAGCTATCGTCCTATTAGTCTCACTCAGAAAACCTCCTATCCAAGGAACAAGCAGGATTCCGACAGTTCAGATGCACAGAGGACCAGGCAACATACCTCGCTCAGGAAGTTGAGGATGCATTCCAAGGCCAGAAGGTAGTTTTTGCAACCTGGATAGACCTCCAGAAGGCTTTTAACAAAGTCTGGACTGATGGGCTGCTGGTCAAGATGCAACGATGCGGAATTGCCGACAAGATGCTCCGATGGACCAAATCCTTCCTACACAATCGCAGAGCCAGTGTACTTGTTGACAACCAGAAGAGCAAGAAATTCCTCATCCGACACGGTGTTCCTCAAGGAAGAGTGATCTCGCCTACGCTGTTCCTCATCTTCATCGATGACTTGCTTGCAGAGCTGCCACATGGTATCAAAGCAGCACGCTATGCTGACGACTTGGTCATGTGGTGTGTTGAAGAACATGCAACGACTGCCACATACATAATGCAGATGGCCGCAGACAAGCTCACAGCATGGGCAGAAGACTGGTGCATCTCTATTAATAAGGAGAAGTCGTCAACCACACTCTTCACACTTTCCACCAAACAGAAAGCTGAAACCATCAAAGTCGGTGGAACTGCCTTGAAGACGGACAACGAGCCAACATACTTGGGGGTGACATTTGACAGACGGCAGACATGGAAGCCACATATCCAGAAAGCAGAAGCCAAAGCCAAGCGCAAGCTTGTAATCCTTCGGAAGCTTGCTGGCACCACACGGGGTGCCAATGATTACATCCTGAAGACTCTATACCAAGGTGTGGTCAGGCCTCACCTGGAATATGGATCCACCGCTTGGACATCATCAGCCGAGACCAACCAACAGACACTCGACAAGGTTCAGAACAAGGCTCTCAGGCTGATCACAGGTGTAATGAAGAGCACTACAATCAAGGCCAAGGAGAAAATTACTTCCATCCAGCCACTGCAAGAACGTCGCGACACAAAAATTCTTCTACAGACAGAGAAGTTTCGATGTCAGGAAGAACAACCGATGAAGCAGAGAGTTGAGGCACTAACGAAGAATCGTCTAAAGCGAAGCAGTTTCATCCACCAGTCCAAGAAGTTTGCTCGAAGTCACACCAGCCATCTCCCAGCCAAGACATTGCCTCCAACGCCATTTCTATCCAAGCCATGGTTGACTAGCGATGAATCCAAGGTTACCATATGCAGTACAATCCCATACATGACATCCAGAGATAGACAACATGATGACGTCAAACGTGCCCTCACACTAGCACACATCGACACGAGTTATCCTTGAGAAGCATGGCTACAAGTCTACACAGATGGTTAAGCCACAAGAACAGTAGCAAACGGAGGAGCAGGCGTGTATGTCCGACACCCAGATGGACACACACAGTCAGTTGCTCTACCTACTGGAGTACACTGCAGCAACTATGGGGCAGAAGTACAGGCCCTTGAAACAGCAGCATCTCTAGTACACAACACTGTGGAGTGTGCCCAGGTTGTCTTCCTGACTGATGCGCTCTCAGTTCTGGATGCCCTGTCTAACAACAAAGAACCCCATCTGATGGAAGCCAAGCAAGGTTCTACCGAGAGGCAACCAGACAAAGATTTGACTTACAAGGAGAAATGCACCATAATCAAATCTGCATCAAAGCCAACAGTCGAGAAGGATGACTACCACCTTCTCACCAGACAGGAGCAAGTCACGATTTTCCGGCTTAGAACAGGGCATAACCGCCTGAACTTCCATATGTGTCGGAAGCTTGGACTAGCTCCATCAACTGCCTGCAGCTGCAAACTAGGGGAACAGACTGAAGAACACATCCTCCAGGAGTGTCCCAATCTTCATGGGCTGAGGAAAACAACCTGGGCAACAGATACTTCTCTCCAGACGAAGTTACATGGCTGCCGGGTGGATCTGAGGAGGACGGCCCATTTCGTGTTTGCTGCCGGCTTGTCCATGTGATTCGCGAACGACAAGAAGAAGAAGAAGTATATAGCAAACCTGTGATGACGAGCCATGTACATAGCAAACATGTGGTGACCAGCCGTGTACATAGCAAACCTGTGGTGACCAGCCACGTATATAGCAAACCTGTGGTGACCAGCCACGTATATAGCAAACCTATGGTGACCAGCCACGTATATAGCAAACTTTATGGTGACAAGCCGTTTGTAAATAGCAACATATGGTGACCAGCCGTGTACATAGCAAACCTGTGGTGACCAGCCGTGTACATAGCAAACCTGTGGTGACCAGCCACATATATAGCAAACCTGTGGTGACCAGCCGTGTACATAGCAAACCTGTGGTGACCAGCCACGTATATAGCAAACCTATGGTGACCAGTCACGTATATATCAAACCTATGGTGACCAGCCACGTATATATCAAACATGTGGTGACCAGCCATGTATATATCAAACCTGTGGTGACCAGCCACATATATATCAAACCTGTGGTGACCAGCCACATATATAGCAAACCTATGGTGACTAGCCACGCATATAGCAAACCTGTGGTGACCAGCCACGTATATATCAAACCTATGGTGACCAGCCATGTATATAGCAAACCTGTGGTGACCAGCCACGTATATAGCAAACCTGTGGTGACCAGCCACATATATATCAAACCTGTGGTGACCAGCCATGTATATATCAAACCTGTGGTGACCAGCCACATATATATCAAACCTGTGGTGACCAGCCACATATATAGCAAACCTATGGTGACCAGCCACGCACATAGCAAACCTGTGGTGACCAGCCACGTATATATCAAACCTATGGTGACCAGCCATGTATATATCAAAC
>CM026391.1:81178503-81241445 GCA_014843695.1 Archivesica marissinica
CAACTGTTTCAGGACCATACACTGATGCAGACCATACGCTGATGTAGGACCATCAACTGTTGCAGGACCATACACTGATGCAGGACCATACGCTGATGTAGGACCATCAACTGTTGCAGGACCATACACTGATGTGGGACCATCAACTGATGTAGGACCATCAACTGTTGTAGGACCATCAACTTATGTAGGACCATCAACTGTTGTAGGCCCATCAACAGATGCAAGACCATCAACTGATGTAGGACCATCAACTGATGTAGGACCATCAATTGTTGAGACCATACGATGCAGGACCATCAACTGTTGTAGGCCCATCAACTGATGTAGGACCATCAACTGTTGTAGGATCATCAACTGATGTAGGACCATCAATTGTTGTAGGCCATCAACAGATGCAGGACCATCAACTGATGTAGGACCATCTGATGTAGGACCATACTGTGAGACCATACTGATGAGGACCATTTGTGGTTGTGCAGGACCATACACTGATGTAGGACCATCAACTGTTGCAGGACCATACACTGATGCAGGACCATACACTGATGTAGGACCATCAACAGTTGCAGGACCATACGCTGATGTAGGACCATCAACTGTTGTAGGACCATACACTGATGTAGGACCATACACTGATGTAGGACCATACACTGATGTAGGACCATACACTGTTGCAGGACCATCAACTGATGTAGGACCATACACTGATTCAGGACCATACACAAATGTAGGACCATACTCTGATGTTGGATCATAGACTGATGTTGGACCATACACTGATGCAGGACCATACACTGATGTAGGACAATACACTGATGCAGGACCATACACTGATATAGGACCATACACAAATGTAGGACCATACACTGAGGTTGGACCATACACTGCAGGACCATACTCTGATGTAGGACCATACACTGATGTAGGACCATACACTGATGTTGGACCATACACTGATGTTGGACCATACACTGATGTAGGACCATACACTGATGTAGGACCATACACTGATGTTGGACCATACACTGTTGTTGGACCATACACTGATGTAGGACCATACACTGATGTAGGACCATACACTGATGTAGGACCATACACTGATGTAGGATCATCAACTGATATAGGACCATCAACTGATGTAGGACCATCAACTGATGTAGGACCATCAACTGTTGTAGGCCCATCAACTGATGCAGGACCATCAACTGATGTAGGACTATCAACTGATGTAGGACCATCAACTGTTGCAGGACCATCAACTGTTGTAGGACAATCAATTGTTGTAGGACAAACAACAGATGTAGGACAATCAACTGATGTAGGACCATACACTGCTGTAGGACAATCAACTGATGTAGGACCATACACTGATGCAGGACCATACACTGATGTAGGACCATACACTGATGCAGGACCATACACTGATGCAGGACCATACACTGATGTAGGACCATACACTGATGTAGGACCATACACTGATGCAGCACCATACACTGATGCAGGACCATACACTGATGCAGGACCATACGCTGATGTAGGACCATACACTGATGCAGGAGCATACACTGATGCAGGACCATACACTGATGTAGGCCCATCAACTGATGCAGGACCATCAACTGTTGTATGCCCATCAACTGATGCAGGACCATAAACTGATGTAGGACCATCAACTGTTGCAGGACCATACACTGATGTAGGAACATAAACTGTTGTAGGACCATACACTGATGCAGGACCATACGCTGATGTAGGACCATACACTGATGTAGGACCATACACTGATGTAGGACCATACACTGATTTTGGACCATACACTGATGTTGGACCATACACTGCAGGAACATACACTGATGTAGGACCATACTCTGATGTAGGACCATACACTGATGTAGGACCATACACTGATGATGGACCATACACTGATGGATGTTGAACCATACACTGATGTAGGACCATACACTGATGTAGGACCATACACTGATGTTGGACCATACACTGTTGTAGGACCATACACTGATGTAAGACCATACACTGAAGTAGGACCATACACTGATGTAGGACCATACACTGATGTAGGACCAAACACTGATGTAGGACCATCAACTGTTGTAGGACCATCAACTGTTATAGGACCACCAACTGTTGTAGGACCATCAACTGTTGTAGGACAATCAATTGTTGTAGGACAAACAACAGATGTAGGACAATCAACTGATGTAGGACCATACACTGCTGTAGGACAATCAACTGATGTAGGACTATACACTGATGCAGGACCATACACTGAGGTAGGACCATACACTGATGCAGCACCATACACTGATGCAGGACCATACACTGATGCAGGACCATACACTGATGCAGCACCATACACTGATGCAGGACCATACACTGATGCAGGACCATACGCTGATGTAGGACCATACACTGATGCAGGACCATACACTGATGCAGGACCATACGCTGATGTAGGACCATACACTGATGCAGGACCATACACTGATGCAGGACCATACGCTGATGTAGGACCATCAACTGTTTCAGGACCATACACTGATGCAGAACCATACGCTGATGTAGGACCATCAACTGTTGCAGGACCTTACACTGATGCAGGACCATACGCTGATGTATGACCATCAACTGTTGCAGGACCATACACTGATGTGGGACCATCAACTGATGTAGGACCATCAACTGTTGTAGGACGATCAACTGATGTAGGACCATCAACTGTTGTAGGCCCATCAACAGATGCAAGACCATCAAGTGATGTAGGACCATCAACTGATGTAGGACCATCAACTGTTGCAGAACCATCAACTGATGCAGGACCATCAACTGTTGTAGGCCCATCAACTGATGCAGGACCATCAACTGATGTAGGACCATCAACTGTTGCAGGACCATACACTGATGTAGGAACATCAACTGTTGCAGGACCATACACTGATGCAGGACCATACGCTGATGTAGGACCATACACTGATGCAGGACCATACACTGATGTAGGACCATCAACTCATGTAGGACCATCAACTGATGTAGGACCATCAACTGTTGTAGGACCATCAACTGTTGTAGGCCCATCAACTGATGCAGGACCATCAACTGATGTAGGACCATCAACTGATGTAGGACCATCAACTGTTGCAGGACCATACACTGATGCAGGACCATACACTGATGTAGGACCATCAACAGTTGCAGGACCATACGCTGATGTAGGACCATCAACTGTTGTAGGACCATACACTGATGTAGGACCATACACTAATGTAGGACCATACACTGATGTAGGACCATACACTGTTGCAGGACCATCAGCTGATGTAGGACCATACACTGATGCAGGACCATACACTGATGCAGGACAATACACTGATGCAGGACCATACACTGATGTAGGACCATACACTGATGTTGGACCATACACTGATGTTGGACCATACACTGATGTTGGACCATACACTGATGTAGGACCATACACTAATGTAGGACCATACACTGATGTTGGACCATACACTGATGTAGGACCATACACTGATGTAGGACCATACACTGATGTAGGACCATACACTGATGTAGGACCATACACTGATGTAGGATCATCAACTGATGTAGGACCATCAACTGATGTAGGACCATCAACTGATGTAGGACCATCAACTGTTTTAGGCCCATCAATTGATGCAGGACCATCAACTGATGTAGGTCTATCAACTGATGTAGGACCATCAACTGTTGCAGGACCATCAACTGTTGTAGAACAATGAATTGTTGAAGGACAAACAACAGATGTAGGACAATCAACTGATGTAGGACCATACACTGCTGTAGGACAATCAATGTGTGGCATACACTGATGCAGGCCATACACTGATGTAGGACCATACACTGATGGTTGTGGGTTGTGGGTTGTGTAGGACCATACACTGATGCAGCACCATACACTGATGCAGGACCATACACTGATGCAGGACCATACGCTGTGTGGTACTGATGCAGGACCATACACTGATGTAGGACCATACACTGATGTAGGACCATCAACTGATGCAGGACCATCAACTGTTGTAGGCCCATCAACTGATGCAGGACCATCAACTGATGTAGGACCATCAACTGATGTAGGACCATCAACTGTTGCAGGACCATACACCGATGCAGGACCATACACTGATGTAGGACCATCAACAGTTGCAGGACCATACGCTGATGTAGGACCATCAACTGTTGTAGGACCATACACTGATGTAGGACCATACACTGATGTAGGACCATACACTGATGTAGGACCATACACTGTTGCAGGACCATCAACTGATGTAGGACCATACACTGATGCAGGACCATACACTGATGCAGGACAATACACTGATGCAGGACCATACACTGATGTAGGACCATACACAAATGTAGGACCATACACTGATGTTGGACCATACACTGAGGACCATACACTGATGTAGGACCATACACTGATGTAGGTCATACACTGTTGTAGGCCCATAACAGATGCAAGACCATCAACTGATGTAGGACCATCAACTGATGTAGGACCATCAACTGTTGCTGGACCATACACTGATGTAGGAACATCAACTGTTGCAGGACCATACACTGATGCAGGACCATACTCTGATGTAGGACCATACACTGATGCAGGACCATACACTGATGTAGGACCATCAACTCATGTAGGACCATCAACTGATGTAGGACCATCAACTGATGTAGGACCATCAACTGTTTTAGGCCCATCAACTGATGCAGGACCATCAACTGATGTAGGACCATCAACTGATGTAGGACCATCAACTGTTGCAGGACCATACACTGATGTAGGACCATCAACTGTTGCAGGACCATACACTGATGCAGGACCAAACACTGATGTAGGACCATCACCCATTGCAGGACCATACGCTGATGTAGGACCATCAACTGTTGTAGCACCATACACTGATGTAGGACCATACACTGATGTAGGACCATACACTGATGTAGGACCATACACTGATGCAGGACCATACACTGATGTATGTTGAACCATACACTGATATAGGACCATACACTGATGTAGGACCATACACTGATGTTGGACCATACACTGTTGTAGGACCATACACTGATGCAGGACCATACACTGATGTAGGACCATCAACTCATGTAGGACCATCAACTGATGTATGACCATCAACTGATGTAGGACCATAAACTGTTGTAGGCCCATCAACTGATGCAGGACCATCAACTGATATAGGACCATCAACTGATGTAGGACCATCAACTGTTGCAGGACCATACACTGATGTAGGACCATCAACTGTTGCAGGACCATACACTGATGCAGGACCATACACTGATGTAGGACCATCAACAGTGCAGGATCATACGCTGATGTAGGACCATCAACTGTTGTAGGATCATACACTGATGTAGGACCATACACTGATGTAGGACAATACACTGATGTAGGACCATACACTGTTGCAGGACCATCAACTGATGTAGGACCATACACTGATGCAGGACCATACACTGATGCAGGACAATACACTGCTGCAGGACCATACACTGATGTAGGACCATACACAAATGTAGGACCATACACTGATGTTGGACCATACACTGATGTTGGACCATACACTGATGTAGGACCATACACTGATGTAGGTCCATACACTGTTGTAGGCCCATCAACAGATGCAAGACCATCAACTGATGTAGGACCATCAACTGATGTAGGACCATCAACTGTTGCTGGACCATAAACTGATGTAGGAACATCAACTGTTGCAGGACCATACACTGATGCAGGACCATACGCTGATGTAGGACCATACACTGATGCAGGACCATACACTGATGTAGGACCATCAACTCATGTAGGACCATCAACTGATGTAGGACCATCAACTGATGTAGGACCATCAACTGTTTTAGGCCCATCAACTGATGCAGGACCATCAACTGATGTAGGACCATCAACTGATGTAGGACCATCAACTGTTGCAGGACCATACACTGATGTAGGACCATCAACTGTTGCAGGACCATACACTGATGCAGGACCATACACTGATGTAGGACCATCAACCATTGCAGGACCATACGCTGATGTAGGACCATCAACTGTTGTAGCACCATACACTGATGTAGGACCATACACTGATGTAGGACCATACACTGATGTAGGACCATACACTGATGCAGAACCATACGCTGATGTAGGACCATCAACTGTTGCAGGACCTTACACTGATGCAGGACCATACGCTGATGTAGGACCATCAACTGTTGCAGGACCATACACTGATATGGGACCATCAACTGATGTAGGACCATCAACTGTTGTAGGACCATCAACTGATGTAGGACCATCAACTGTTGTAGGCCCATCAACAGATGCAAGACCATCAACTGATGTAGGACCATCAACTGATGTAGGACCATCAACTGTTGCAGAACCATCAACTGATGCAGGACCGTCAACTGTTGTAGGCCCATCAACTGATGCAGGACCATCAACTGATGTAGGACCATCAACTGTTGCAGGACCATACACTGATGTAGGAACATCAACTGTTGCAGGACCATACACTGATGCAGGACCATACGCTGATGTAGGACCATACACTGATGCAGGACCATACACTGATGTAGGACCATCAACTCATGTAGGACCATCAACTGATGTAGGACCATCAACTGTTGTAGGCCCATCAACTGATGCAGGACCATCAACTGATGTAGGACCATCAACTGATGTAGGACCATCAACTGTTGCAGGACCATACACTGATGTAGGACCATCAACTGTTGCAGGACCATACACTGATGCAGGACCATACACTGATGTAGGACCATCAACAGTTGCAGGACCATACGCTGATGTAGGACCGTCAACTGTTGTAGTACCATACACTGATGTAGGACCATACACTGATGTAGGACCATACACTGATGTAGGACCATACACTGTTGCAGGACCAACAACTGATGTAGGACCATACACTGATGCAGGACAATACACTGATGCAGGACAATACACTGATGCAGGACCATACACTGATGTAGGACCATACACAAATGTAGGACCATACTCTGATGTAGGACCATACACTGATGTAGGACCATACACTGATGTTGGACCATACACTGATGTTGGACCATACACTGATGTAGGACCATACACTGATGTAGGACCATACACTGATGTTGGATCATACACTGATGTAGGACCATACACTGATGTAGGACCATACACTGATGTAGGACCATACACTGATGTAGGACCATACACTGATGTAGGATCATCAACTGATGTAGGACCATCAACTGATGTAGGACCATCAACCGATGCAGGACCATCAACTGATGTAGGACTATCAACTGATGTAGGACCATCAACTGTTGCAGGATCATCAACTGTTGTAGGACAATCAATTGTTGTAGGACAAACAACAGATGTAGGACAATCAACTGATGTAGGACCATACACTGCTGTAGGACCATACACTGATGTTGGACCATACACTGATGTATGTTGAACCATACACTGATATAGGACCATACACTGATGTAGGACCATACACTGATGTTGGACCATACACTGTTGTAGGACCATACACTGATGCAGGACCATACACTGATGTAGGACCATCAACTCATGTAGGACCATCAACTGATGTATGACCATCAACTGATGTAGGACCATAAACTGTTGTAGGCCCATCAACTGATGCAGGACCATCAACTGATATAGGACCATCAACTGATGTAGGACCATCAACTGTTGCAGGACCATACACTGATGTAGGACCATCAACTGTTGCAGGACCATACACTGATGCAGGACCATACACTGATGTAGGACCATCAACAGTTGCAGGATCATACGCTGATGTAGGACCATCAACTGTTGTAGGATCATACACTGGTGTAGGACCATACACTGATGTAGGACAATACACTGATGTAGGACCATACACTGTTGCAGGACCATCAACTGATGTAGGACCATACACTGATGCAGGACCATACACTGATGCAGGACAATACACTGATGCAGGACCATACACTGATGTAGGACCATACACAAATGTAGGACCATACACTGATGTTGGACCATACACTGATGTTGGACCATACACTGATGTAGGACCATACACTGATGTAGGTCCATACACTGTTGTAGGCCCATCAACAGATGCAAGACCATCAACTGATGTAGGACCATCAACTGATGTAGGACCATCAACTGTTGCTGGACCATACACTGATGTAGGAACATCAACTGTTGCAGGACCATACACTGATGCAGGACCATACGCTGATGTAGGACCATACACTGATGCAGGACCATACACTGATGTAGGACCATCAACTCATGTAGGACCATCAACTGATGTAGGACCATCAACTGATGTAGGACCATCAACTGTTTTAGGCCCATCAACTGATGCAGGACCATCAACTGATGTAGGACCATCAACTGATGTAGGACCATCAACTGTTGCAGGACCATACACTGATGTAGGACCATCAACTGTTGCAGGACCATACACTGATGCAGGACCAAACACTGATGTAGGACCATCAACCATTGCAGGACCATACGCTGATGTAGGACCATCAACTGTTGTAGCACCATACACTGATGTAGGACCATACACTGATGTAGGACCATACACTGATGTAGGACCATACACTGATGCAGGACCATACACTGAAGTAGGACCATACACTGATGTAGGACCATACACTGATGTAGGACCATACACTGATGTAGGACCATCAACTGTTGTAGGACCATCAACTGTTATAGGACCATCAACTGTTGTAGGACCATCAACTGTTGTAGGACAATCAATTGTTGTAGGACAAACAACAGATGTAGGACAATCAACTGATGTAGTACCATACACTGCTGTAGGACAATCAACTGAAGTAGGACTATACACTGATGCATAACCATACACTGATGTAGGACCATACACTGATGCAGCACCATACACTGATGCAGGACCATACACTGATGCAGGACCATACACTGGTGTAGGACCATACACTGATGCAGCACCATACACTGATGCAGGAACATACACTGATGCAGGACCATACGCTGATGTAGGACCATACACTGATGCAGGACCATACACTGATGCAGGACCATACGCTGATGTAGGACCATACACTGATGCAAGACCATACACTGATGCAGGACCATACACTGATGTAGGACCATAACTGTTTCAGGACCATACACTGATGCAGAACCATACGCTGATGTAGGACCATCAACTGTTGCAAGACCATACACTGATGCAGGACCATACGCTGATGTAGGACCATCAACTGTTGCAGGACCATACACTGATGTGGGACCATCAACTGATGTAGGACCATCAACTGTTGTAGGGACCATCAACTTATGTAGGACCATCAACTGTTGTAGGCCCATCAACAGAAGCAAGACCATCAACTGATGTAGGACCATCAACTGATGTAGGACCATCAATTGTTGCAGAACCATCAACAGATGCAGGACCATCAACTGTTGTAGGCCCATCAACTGATGTAGGACCATCAACTGTTGTAGGATCATCAACTGATGTAGGACCATCAATTGTTGTAGGCCCATCAACAGATGCAAGACCATCAACTGATGTAGGACCATCAACTGATGTAGGACCATCAACTGTTGCAGAACCATCAACTGATGCAGGACCATCAACTGATGTAGGACCATCAACTGTTGCAGGACCATACACTGATGTAGGACCATCAACTGTTGCAGGACCATACACTGATGCAGGACCATACACTGATGTAGGACCATCAACAGTTGCAGGACCATACGCTGATGTAGGACCATCAACTGTTTTAGGACCATACACTGATGTAGGACCATACACTGATGTAGGACAATACACTGATGTAGGACCATACACTGTTGCAGGACCATCAACTGATGTAGGACCATACACTGATTCAGGACCATACACAAATGTAGGACCATACTCTGATGTTGGATCATAGACTGATGTTGGACCATACACTGATGCAGGACCATACACTGATGTAGGACAATACACTGATGCAGGACCATACACTGATATAGGACCATACACAAATGTAGGACCATACACTGAGGTTGGACCATACACTGCAGGACCATACTCTGATGTAGGACCATACACTGATGTAGGACCATACACTGATGTTGGACCATACACTGATGTTGGACCATACACTGATGTAGGACCATACACTGATGTAGGACCATACACTGATGTTGGACCATACACTGTTGTTGGACCATACACTGATGTAGGACCATACACTGATGTAGGACCATACACTAATGTAGGACCATACACTGATGTAGGATCATCAACTGATATAGGACCATCAACTGATGTAGGACCATCAACTGATGTAGGACCATCAACTGTTGTAGGCCCATCAACTGATGCAGGACCATCAACTGATGTAGGACTATCAACTGATGTAGGACCATCAACTGTTGCAGGACCATCAACTGTTGTAGGACAATCAATTGTTGTAGGACAAACAACAGATGTAGGACAATCAACTGATGTAGGACCATACACTGATGCAGGACCATACACTGATGTAGGACCATACACTGATGCAGCACCATACACTGATGCTGAACCATACACTGATGCAGGACCATACACTGATGTAGGACCATACACTGATGCAGCACCATACACTGATGCAGGACCATACACTGATGCAGGACCATACGCTGATGTAGGACCATACACTGATGCAGGAGCATACACTGATGCAGGACCATACACTGATGTAGGCCCATCAACTGATGCAGGACCATCAACTGTTGTATGCCCATCAATTGATGCAGGACCATCAACTGATGTAGGACCATCAACTGTTGCAGGACCATACACTGATGTAGGAACATCAACTGTTGTAGGACCATACACTGATACAGGACCATACGCTGATGTAGGACCATACACTGATGCAGGACCATACACTGATGTAGGACCATACACTGATTTTGGACGATACACTGATGTTGGACCATACACTGCAGGAACATACACTGATGTAGGACCATACTCTGATGTAGGACCATACACTGATGTAGGACCATACACTGATGATGGACCATACACTGATGGATGTTGAACCATACACTGATGTAGGACCATACACTGATGTAGGACCATACACTGATGTTGGACCATACACTGTTGTAGGACCATACACTGATGTAAGACCATACACTGAAGTAGGACCATACACTGATGTAGGACCATACACTGATGTAGGACCAAACACTGATGTAGGACCATCAACTGTTGTAGGACCATCAACTGTTATAGGACCACCAACTGTTGTAGGACCATCAACTGTTGTAGGACAATCAATTGTTGTAGGACAAACAACAGATGTAGGACAATCAACTGATGTAGGACCATACACTGCTGTAGGACAATCAACTGATGTAGGACTATACACTGATGCAGGACCATACACTGAGGTAGGACCATACACTGATGCAGCACCATACACTGATGCAGGACCATACACTGATGCAGGACCATACACTGATGCAGCACCATACACTGATGCAGGACCATACACTGATGCAGGACCATACGCTGATGTAGGACCATACACTGATGCAGGACCATACACTGATGCAGGACCATACGCTGATGTAGGACCATACACTGATGCAGGACCATACACTGATGCAGCACCATACGCTGATGTAGGACCATCAACTGTTTCAGGACCATACACTGATGCAGAACCATACGCTGATGTAGGACCATCAACTGTTGCAGGACCATACACTGATGCAGGACCATCCGCTGATGTATGACCATCAACTGTTGCAGGACCATACACTGATGTGGGACCATCAACTGATGTAGGACCATCAACTGTTGTAGGACGATCAACTGATGTAGGACCATCAACTGTTGTAGGCCCATCAACAGATGCAAGACCATCAAGTGATGTAGGACCATCAACTGATGTAGGACCATCAACTGTTGCAGAACCATCAACTGATGCAGGACCATCAACTGCTGTAGGCCCAACAACTGATGCAGGACCATCAACTGATGTAGGACCATCAACTGTTGCAGGACCATACACTGATGTAGGAACATCAACTGTTGCAGGACCATACACTGATGCAGGACCATACGCTGATGTAGGACCATACACTGATGCAAGACCATACACTGATGTAGAACCATCAACTCATGTAGGACCATCAACTGATGAAGGACCATCAACTCATGTAGGACCATCAACTGTTGTAGGCCCATCAACTGATGCAGGACCATCAACTGATGTAGGACCATCAACTGATGTAGGACCATCAACTGTTGCAGGACCATACACTGATGCAGGACCATACACTGATGTAGGACCATCAACAGTTGCAGGACCATACGCTGATGTAGGACCATCAACTGTTGTAGGACCATACACTGATGTAGGACCATACACTAATGTAGGACCATACACTGATGTAGGACCATACACTGTTGCAGGACCATCAGCTGATGTAGGACCATACACTGATGCAGGACCATACACTGATGTAGGACAATACACTGATGCAGGACCATACACTGATGTAGGACCATACACTGATGTTGGACCATACACTGATGTTGGACCATACACTGATGTTGGACCATACACTGATGTAGGACCATACACTAATGTAGGACCATACACTGATGTTGGACCATACACTGATGTAGGACCATACACTGATGTAGGACCATACACTGATGTAGGACCATACACTGATGTAGGATCATCAACTGATGTAGGACCATCAACTGATGTAGGACCATCAACTGATGTAGGACCATCAACTGTTTTAGGCCCATCAACTGATGCAGGACCATCAACTGATGTAGGTCTATCAACTGATGTAGGACCATCAACTGTTGCAGGACCATCAACTGTTGTAGAACAATGAATTGTTGAAGGACAAACAACAGATGTAGGACAATCAACTGATGTAGGACCATACACTGCTGTAGGACAATCAACTGAGGTAGGACCATACACTGATGCAGGACCATACACTGATGTAGGACCATACACTGATGCAGCACCATACACTGATGCAGGACCATACACTGATGCAGGAACATACACTGATGTAGGACCATACACTGATGCAGCACCATACACTGATGCAGGACCATACACTGATGCAGGACCATACGCTGATGTAGGACCATACACTGATGCAGGACCATACACTGATGCAGGAACATACACTGATGTAGGCCCATCAACTGATGCAGGACCATCAACTGTTGTAGGCCCACCAACTGATGCAGGACCATCAACTGATGTAGGACCATCAACTGATGTAGGACCATCAACCGTTGCAGGACCATACACCGATGCAGGACCATACACTGATGTAGGACCATCAACAGTTGCAGGACCATACGCTGATGTAGGACCATCAACTGTTGTAGGACCATACACTGATGTAGGACCATACACTGATGTAGGACCATACACTGATGTAGGACCATACACTGTTGCAGGACCATCAACTGATGTAGGACCATACACTGATGCAGGACCATACACTGATGCAGGACAATACACTGATGCAGGACCATACACTGATGTAGGACCATAAACAAATGTAGGACCATACACTGATGTTGGACCATACACTGCAGGACCATACTCTGATGTAGGACCATACACTGATGTAGGACCATACACTGACGTTGGACCATACACTGATGTAGGACCATACACTGATGTAGGACCATACACTGATGTAGGACCCTACACTGATGTAGGACCATACACTGATGTAGGACCATACACTGATGTAGGATCATCAACTGATGTAGGACCATCAACTGATGTAGGACCATCAACTGTTGTAGGCCCATCAACTGATGTAGGACCATCAACTGTTGCAGGACCATCAACTGTTGTAGGACAATTAATTGTTGTAGGACAAACAACAGATGTAGGACAATTAACTGATGTAGGACCATACACTGCTGTAGGACAATCAACTGATGTAGGACCATACACTGATGCAGGACCATACACTGATGTAGGACCATACACTGATGCAGCACCATACACTGATGCAGGACCATACACTGATGTAGGCCCATCAACTGATGCAGGACCATCAACGTTTGTAGGCCCATCAACTGATGCAGGACCATCAACTGATGTAGGACCATCAACTGTTGCAGGACCATACACTGATGTAGGAATATCAACTCTTGCAGGACCATACACTGATACAGGACCATACACTGATGCAGGACCATACAATGATGTAGAACCATCAACTGATGTAGGACCATCAACTGTTGCAGGACCATACACTGATGTAGGACCTTCAACTGTTGCAGGATAATACACTGATGCAGGACCATACACTGATGTAGGACCATCAACAGTTGCAGGACCATACGCTGATGTAGGACCATCAACTGTTGTAGGACCATACACTGATGTAGGAACATACACTGATGTAGGACCATACACTGATGTAGGACCATACAATATTGCATGACCATCAACTGATGTAGGATCATACACTGATGCAGGACCATACACTGATGCAGGATCATACACTGATGCAGGACCATACACTGATGTAGGACCATTCACTGATGCATGACCATACACTGATGCAGGACCATACACTGATGCAGGACCATACACTGATGTAGGATCATACACTGATGTAGGACCATACACTGATGTAGGACCATCAACTGTTGTAGGACCATATATTGATGTAGGACCATACACTGATGTAGGACCATCAACTGATGTAGGACAACTGATGTAGGACCATACACTGATGTAGGACCATCAACTGGTGAAGGACCATACACTGATGCAGGACCATACACTGATGCAGGACCATCAACTGCTGTAGGACAATCAACTGATGTAGGACCATACACTGATGCAGGACCATACACTGATGTAGGTCCATACACTGATGTAGGACCATACACTGATGTAGGACCATACACTGATGTAGGACCATACACTGATGCAGGACCATACACTGATGTAGGACCATACACTGATGCAGGACCATACACTGATGTAGGTCCATACACTGATGTAGGACCATACACTGATGCAGGACCATACACTGATGCAGGACCATACACAGATGTAGGACCATACACTGATGCAGGACCATACACTGATGTAGGACCATACACTGATGTAGGACCATACACTGATGTTGGACCATACACTGATGTAGGACCATACACTGATGTAGGACAATACACTGATGTAGGACGATACACTGATGTAGGACCATACACTGATGTTGGACCATACACTGATGTAGGACCATACACTGATGTAGGACCATACACTGATGTAGGACCATACACTGATGCAGGACCATACACTGCAGGACCATACACTGATGTAGGACCATACAATGATGTAGGACCATACACTGATGCAGGACCATACACTGATGTAGGTCCATACACTGATGTAGGACCATACACTGATGTAGGACCATACACTGATGTAGGACCATACACTGATGCAGGACCATACACTGATGTAGGACCATACACTGATGCAGGACCATACACTGATGTGGGACCATCAACTGATGTAGGACCATCAACTGTTGTAGGACGATCAACTGATGTAGGACCATCAACTGTTGTAGGCCCATCAACAGATGCAAGACCATCAAGTGATGTAGGACCATCAACTGATGTAGGACCATCAACTGTTGCAGAACCATCAACTGATGCAGGACCATCAACTGTTGTAGGCCCAACAACTGATGCAGGACCATCAACTGATGTAGGACCATCAACTGTTGCAGGACCATACACTGATGTAGGAACATCAACTGTTGCAGGACCATACACTGATGCAGGACCATACACTGATGCAAGACCATACACTGATGTAGAACCATCAACTCATGTAGGACCATCAACTGATGTAGGACCATCAACTCATGTAGGACCATCAACTGTTGTAGGCCCATCAACTGATGCAGGACCATCAACTGATGTAGGACCATCAACTGATGTAGGACCATCAACTGTTGCAGGACCATACACTGATGCAGGACCATACACTGATGTAGGACCATCAACAGTTGCAGGACCATACGCTGATGTAGGACCATCAACTGTTGTAGGACCATACACTGATGTAGGACCATACACTAATGTAGGACCATACACTGATGTAGGACCATACACTGTTGCAGGACCATCAACTGATGTAGGACCATACACTGATGCAGGACCATACACTGATGCAGGACAATACACTGATGCAGGACCATACACTGATGTAGGACCATACACTGATGTTGGACCATACACTGATGTTGGACCATACACTGATGTTGGACCATACACTGATGTAGGACCATACACTAATGTAGGACCATACACTGATGTTGGACCATACACTGATGTAGGACCATACACTGATGTAGGACCATACACTGATGTAGGACCATCAACTGATGTAGGACCATCAACTGATGTAGGACCATCAACTGATGTAGGACCATCAACTGTTTTAGGCCCATCAACTGATGCAGGACCATCAACTGATGTAGGTCTGTCAACTGATGTAGGACCATCAACTGTTGCAGGACCATCAACTGTTGTAGAACAATGAATTGTTGAAGGACAAACAACAGATGTAGGACAATCAACTGATGTAGGACCATACACTGCTGTAGGACAATCAACTGATGTAGGACCATACACTGATGCAGGACCATACACTGATGTAGGACCATACACTGATGCAGCACCATACACTGATGCAGGACCATACACTGATGCAGGAACATACACTGATGTAGGACCATACACTGATGCAGCACCATACACTGATGCAGGACCATACACTGATGCAGGACCATACGCTGATGTAGGACCATACACTGATGCAGGACCATACACTGATGCAGGAACATACACTGATGTAGGCCCATCAACTGATGCATGACCATCAACTGTTGTAGGCCCACCAACTGATGCAGGACCATCAACTGATGTAGGACCATCAACTGATGTAGGACCATCAACTGTTGCAGGACCATACACCGATGCAGGAACATACACTGATGTAGGACCATCAACATATGCAGGACCATACGCTGATGTAGGACCAACAACTGTTGTAGGACCATACACTGATGTAGGACCATACACTGATGTAGGACCATACTCTGATGTAGGACCATACACTGATGTAGGACCATACACTGATGTTGGACCATACACTGATGTAGGACCATACACTGATGTAGGACCATACACTGATGTTGGACCATACACTGATGTAGGACCCTACACTGATGTAGGACCATACACTGATGTAGGACCATACACTGATGTAGGATCAACAACTGATGTAGGACCATCAACTGATGTAGGACCATCAACTGATGTAGGACCATCAACTGTTGTAGGCCCATCAACTGATGTAGGACCATCAACTGTTGCAGGACCATCAACTGTTGTAGGACAATCAATTGTTGTAGGACAAACAACAGATGTAGGACAATCAACTGATGTAGGAACATACACTGCTGTAGGACAATCAACTGATGTAGGACCATACACTGATGCAGGACCATACACTGATGTAGGACCATACACTGATGCAGCACCATACACTGATGCAGGACCATACACTGATGCAGGACCATACACTGATGTAGGACTATACACTGATGCAGCACCATACACTGATGCAGGACCATACACTAATGTAGGCCCATCAACTGATGCAGGACCATCAACTTTTGTAGGCCCATCAACTGATGCAGGACCATCAACTGATGTAGGACCATCAACTGTTGCAGGACCATACACTGATGTAGGAATATCAACTCTTGCAGGACCATACACTGATACAGGACCATACGCTGATGTAGGACCATACACTGATGCAGGACCATACACTGATGTAGAACCATCAACTGATGTAGGACCATCAACTGATGTAGGACCATCAACTGATGTAGGACCATCAACTGTTGCAGGACCATACACTGATGTAGGACCATCAACTGTTGCAGGATAATACATTGATGCAGGACCATACACTGATGTAGGACCATCAACAGTTGCAGGACCATACGCTGATGTAGTACCATCAACTGTTGTAGGACCATACACTGATGTAGGAACATACACTGATGTAGGACCATACACTGATGTAGGACCATACAATCTTGCATGACCATCAACTGATGTAGGACCATACACTGATGCAGGACCATACACTGATGCAGGACCATACACTGATGTAGGACCATTCACTGATGCATGACCATACACTGATGCAGGACCATACACTGATGCAGGACCATACACTGATGTAGGATCATACACTGATGTAGGACCATACACTGATGTAGGACCATCAACTGATGTAGGACAACTGATGTAGGACCATACACTGATGTAGGACCATCAACTGGTGAAGGACCATACACTGATGCAGGACCATACACTGATGCAGGACCATCAACTGCTGTAGGACAATCAACTGATGTAGGACCATACACTGATGCAGGAGCATACACTGATGTAGGTCCATACACTGATGTAGGACCATACACTGATGTAGGACCATACACTGATGTAGGACCATACACTGATGCAGGACCATACACTGATGTAGGACCATACACTGATGCAGTACCATACACTGATGTAGGTCCATACACTGATGTAGGACCATACACTGATGCAGGACCATACACTGATGCAGGACCATACACAGATGTAGGACCATACAATGATGCAGGACCATACACTGATGTAGGACCATACACTGATGTAGGACCATACACTGATGTTGGACCATACACTGATGTAGGACCATACACTGATGTAGGACAATACACTGATGTAGGACCATACACTGATGTAGGACCATACACTGATGTTGGACCATACACTGATGTAGGACCATACACTGATGTAGGACCATACACTGATGTAGGACCATACACTGATGCAGGACCATACACTGCAGGACCATACACTGATGTAGGACCATACAATGATGTAGGACCATACACTGATGCAGGATCATACACTGATGTAGGTCCATACACTGATGTAGGACCATACACTGATGTAGGACCATACACTGATGTAGGACCATACACTGATGCAGGACCATACACTGATGTAGGACCATACACTGATGCAGGACAATACACTGATGTAGGTTCATACACTGATGTAGGACCATACACTGATGCAGGACCATACACTGATGTAGGACCATACACTGATGCAGGACCATACACTGCAGGACCATACACTGATGTAGGACCATACACTGATGTAGGACCATACACTGAGGTTGGACCATACACTGATGTAGGACCATACACTGATGTAGGACCATACACTGATTTAGGACCATACACTGATGTAGGACAATACACTGATGTAGGACCATACACTGATGTAGGACCATACACTGATGTAGGACCATACACTGATGTAGGACCATACACTGATGTTGGACCATACACTGATGTAGGACCATACACTGATGCAGGACCATACACTACAGGACTATACACTGATGTAGGACCATACACTGATGTAGGACAGTACACTGATGTAGGACCATACACTGATGCAGGACCATACACTGCAGGACCATACACTGATGTAGGACCATACACTGATGTAGGACCATACACTGATGCAGGACCATACACTGATGTAGGACCATACACTGATGCAGGACCATACACTGATGTAGGACCATACACTGATGTAGGACCATACACTGATGTAGGACCATACACTGATGTTGGACCATACACTGATGTAGGACCATACACTGATGTAGGACCATACACTGATGTAGGACCATACACTGATGTAGGACCATACACTGATGTAGGACCATACACTGATGTTGGACCATACACTGATGTAGGACCATACACTGATGTAGGACCATACACTGATGTAGGACCATACACTGATGCAGGACCATACACTGCAGGACCATACACTGATGTAGGACCATACACTGATGTAGGACCATACACTGATGTAGGACCATACACTGATGTAGGACCATACACTGATGTAGGACCATACACTGATGTAGGACCATACACTGATGTAGGACCATACACTGATGTAGGACCATACACTGATGTAGGACCATACACTGATGTAGGACCATACACTGATGTAGGACCATACACTGATGTAGGACCATACACTGATGTAGGACCATACACTGCAGGACCATACACTGATGTAGGACCATACACTGATGCAGGACCATACACTGCAGGACCATACACTGATGTAGGACCATACACTGATGTAGGACCATACACTGATGTTGGACCATACACTGATGTAGGACCATACACTGATGTAGGACCATACACTGATGTAGGACCATACACTGATGTAGGACCATACACTGATGTAGGACCATACACTGATGTAGGACCATACACTGATGTAGGACCATACACTGATGTAGGACCATACACTGATGTAGGACCATACACTGCAGGACCATACACTGATGTAGGACCATACACTGATGTAGGACCATAACTGATGCAGGACACTGATGTAGGACCATACACTGATGTAGGACCATACACTGATGTAGGACCATACACTGATGTAGGACCATCAACTGTTGTAGGCCATCACTGATGCAGACCATACACTGATGTAGGACCATCACTGATGTAGGACCATAATGTGAGACCATACTGATGAGGACATACACTGATGCAGGACCATACTGATGTAGGACCATCACTGATGCAGGACCATACACTGATGTAGGAACATCACTGATGCAGGACCATACACTGATGCAGGACCATACACTGATGCAGACCATACACTGATGTAGGCCATACTGATGTAGGACCATACACTGATGTAGGACCATAGACTGATGCAGGACCATACACTGATGCAGGACCATACACTGATGCAGGACCATACAGTGCAGGACCATACACTGATGTAGGACCATACACTGTTGTAGGACCATACACTGATGTTGGACCATACACTGATGTAGGACCATACACTGATGTAGGACCATACACTGATGTAGGACCATCAACTGTTGTAGGACCATATACTGATGTAGGACCATACACTGATGTAGGACCATCAACTGATAGGACAACTGATGTAGGACCATACACTGATGTAGACCATCAACTGATGAAGGACCATACACTGATGCAGACCATACACTGATGCAGGACCATCAACTGCTGTAGGACATCACTGATGTAGGACCATACACTGATGCAGGACCATACACTGATATAGGTCCATACACTGATGTAGGACCATACACTGATGTAGGACCATACACTGATGTAGGACCATAACTGATGCAGGACCATAAACTGATGTAGACCATACACTGATGCAGGACCATTCACTGATGTAGGTCCATACACTGATGTAGTACCATACACTGATGCAGGACCATACACTGATGCAGGACCATACACTGATGTAGGACCATACACTGATGCAGGACCATACACTGATGCAGGACCATACACTGATGCAGGAAAATATACTGATGCAGGTCCATACACAGATGTACGATCATACACTGATGCAGGACCATACACTGATGTAGGACCATACACTGATGTAGGACCATACACTGATGTTGGACCATACACTGATGTAGGACCAAACACTGATGCAGGACCATACACTGCATGACCATACACTGATGTAGGACCATACACAGATGTAGGACCATACACTGATGTTGAACCATACACTGATGTAGGACCATACACTGATGTAGGACCATACACTGATGTTGGACCATACACTGATGTAGGACCATACACTGATGTAGGACCATACACTGATGTAGGATCATACACTGATGTTGGACCATACACTGATGTAGGACCATACACTGATGTAGGACCATACACTGATGTAGAACCATATACTGATGCAGGACCATACACTGCAGGACCATACACTGATGTAGGACCATACACTGATGTAGGACCATACACTGATGCAGAACCATACACTGATGTAGGTCCATACACTGATGTAGGACCATACACTGATGTAGGACCATACACTGATGTAGGACCATACACTGATGCATGACCATACACTGATGTAGGACCATACACTGATGCAGGACCAGACACTGATGTAGGTCCATACACTGATGTAGGACCATACACTGATGCAGGACCATACACTGATGCAGGACCATACACTGATGTAGGACCATACACTGAAGCAGGACCATACACTGCAGGACCATACACTGATGTAGGACCATACACTGATGTAGGACCATACACTGATGTTGGACCATACACTGATGTAGGACCATACACCGATGTAGGACCATACACTGATGTAGGACCATCAACTGTTGTAGGACCATATACTGATGTAGGACCATACACTGATGTAGGACCATCAACTGATGTAGGACAACTGATGTAGGACCATACACTGATGTAGGACCATCAACTGATGAAGGACCATATACTGATGCAGGACCATACACTGATGCAGGACCATCAACTGCTGTAGGACAATCAATTGATGTAGGACCATACACTGATGCAGGACCATACACTGATATAGGTCCATACACTGATGTAGGACCATACACTGATGTAGGACCATACACTGATGTAGGACCATAGACTGATGCAGGACCATACACTGATGTAGGACCATACACTGATGCAGGACCATTCACTGATGTAGGTCCATACACTGATGTAGTACCATACACTGATGCAGGACCATACACTGATGCAGGACCATACACTGATGTAGGACCATACACTGATGCAGGACCATACACTGATGCAGGACCATACACTGATGCAGGACAATATACTGATGCAGGACCATACACAGATGTAGGACCATACACTGATGCAGGACCATACACTGATGTAGGACCATACACTGATGTAGGACCATACACTGATGTTGGACAATACACTGATGTAGGACCATACACTGATGTAGGACAATACACTGATGTAGGACCATACACTGATGTAGGACCATACACTGATGTTGGACCATACACTGATGTAGGACCATACACTGATGTAGGACCATACACTAATGTAGGACAATACACTGATGCAGGACCATACACTGCAGGACCATACACTGATGTAGGACCATACACTGATGTAGGACCATACACTGATACAGGACCATACACTGATGTAGGTCCATACACTGATGTAGGACCATACACTGATGTAGGACCATTCACTGATGCAGGACCATACACTGATGTAGGACCATACACTGATGCAGGACCATACACTGATGTAGGTTCATACACTGATGTAGGACCATACACTGATGCAGGACCATACACTGATGCAGGACCATACACTGATGTAGGACCATACACTGATGCAGGACCATACACTGCAGGACCATACACTGATGTAGGACTATACACTGATGTTGGACCATACACTGATGTAGGACCATACAATGATGTAGGACAATACACTGATGTAGGACCATACACTGATGTAGGACCATACACTGATGTTGGACCATACACTGATGTAGGACCATACTCTGATGCAGGACCATACACTGCAGGACCATACACTGATGTAGGAACATACACTGATGTAGGACCATACACTGATGTTGGACCATACACTGATATAGGACAACACACTGATGTAGGAACATACACTGATGCAGGACCATACACTGATGTAGGACCATACACTGATGCAGGACCATACACTGATGTGGACCATACACTGATGTAGGACCATACACTGATGTAGGACCATACACTGATGTTGGACCATACACTGATGTAGGACCATACACTGATGTTGGACCATACACTGATGTAGGACCATACACTGATGTAGGACCATACACTGATGTAGGACCATACACTGATGTAGGACCATACACTGATGTAGGACCATACACTGATGTTGGACCATACACTGATGTAGGACCATAGACTGATGTAGGACCATACACTGATGTAGGACCATACACTGATGCAGGACCATACACTGCAGGAACATACACTGATGTAGGACCATACACTGATGTAGGACCATACACTGATGTTGGACCATACCCTGATGTAGGACCATACACTGATGTAGGACCATACACTGATGTAGGACAATACACTGATGTAGGACCATACACTGATGCAGGACCATACACTGATGTTGGACCATACACTGATGTAGGACCATACACTGATGTAGGACCATACACTGATGTAGGACCATACACTGATGTAGGACCATACACTGCAGGACCATACACTGATGTAGGACCATACACTGATGCAGGACCATACACTGCAGGACCATACACTGATGTAGGACCATACACTGATGTAGGACCATACACTGATGTTGGACCATACACTGTTGTAGGACAATACACTGATGTAGGACAATATACTGATGTAGGACCATACACTGATGTAGGACCATACACTGATGTAGGACCATACACTGATGTAGGACCATACACTGATGTAGGACCATACACTGATGTAGGACCATACACTGATGCAGGACCATACACTGCAGGACCATACACTGATGTAGGACCATACACTGATGTAGGACCATCAACTGATGTAGGACAACTGATGTAGGACCATACACTGATGTAGGACCATCAACTGGTGAAGGACCATACACTGATGCAGGACCATACACTGATGCAGGACCATCAACTGCTGTAGGACAATCAACTGATGTAGGACCATACACTGATGCAGGACCATACACTGATGTAGGACCATACACTGATGTAGGACCATACACTGATGTAGGACCATACACTGATGTAGGACCATACACTGATGCAGGACCATACACTGATGTAGGACCATATACTGATGCAGGACCATACACTGATGTAGGACCATACACTGATGTAGGACCATACACTGATGCAGGACCATACACTGATGCAGGACCATACACTGATGTAGGACCATACACTGATGCAGGACCATACACTGCAGGACCATACACTGATGTAGGACCATACACTGATGTAGGACCATACACTGATGTAGGACCATACACTGATGTAGGACCATACACTGATGTAGCCATACACTGATGTAGGACCATACACTGATGTAGGACCATACACTGATGTTGGACCATAACTGATGGGACCATACACATGTGGACCATACTGGAGAGACCTACACTGATGAGGACCATGTGTATGTATACAGATGTACCATACCTGATGTAGGACCATACACTGATGTAGGACCATCATGTAGACACATAGGACCATACACTGATGTAGGACCATACACTGATGCAGGACCATACACTGATGTAGGACCATACACTGTTGTAGGACCATACACTGATGTAGGACCATACACTGATGCAGGACCATACACTGATGTAGGACCATACACTGATGTAGGACAACACACTGATGTAGGACCATACACTGATGTGGGACCATACACTGCAGGACCATACACTGATGTAGGACCATACACTGATGTAGTACCATACACTGATGCAGGACCATACACTGAAGGACCATACACTGATGTAGGACCATACACTGATGTAGGACCATACACTGATGTAGGACCATACACTGATGTAGGACCATCAACTGATGTAGGACCATCAACTGATGTAGGACAATACACTGATGTAGGACCATCAACTGTTGTAGGACCATACACTGATGTAGGACCATCCACTGATGTAGGACCATCAACTGATGTAGGACCATCAACTGTTGTAGGACCATCAACTGTTGTAGGACCATCAACTGCTGTATGACCATCAACTGATGTAGGTATATGGTCACTTATCCTCTACATTGGTATATATTGACCTAATATCCTCCACATTGATTTATATAGTTACTTGTCCTCCATAGTCCAACAAGAACCATATAGATTCTATGAGAAGACATGTACAATAAACGGCTCGTCGGAACTAGATGTCAAAATCAAGTTTGGTAAAATACATTGACAAATACAGGATAGTTCTGGAAATAATTAGCTGGGATACAAAGATACTACTCTCGTCTAAGTATGTTATGGTTGCAATACTCGCTGTACAGAGACACTGACCAAATGTTCAGCCAAATTCGGTAGAGGTTGGACAATGAAAGATATGCAAGTCCTCGGTAAAAATTGTAACGTGCAGCTGTCTCAAGAGTGACAATAACTAATTTGTTCATTCACTTTATTTTCAGAAACAATTTCCAGTCCAGTCCAACGTGTTAAAAACTGAATTACTATAATAAGTCCGTCTGTATGGTACACCGTATGCTTGACAATATACATACACATTTTTAGGCCATATTGAGGCCTCCGTGGCCGAGTGGTTACGGTCGTTGATTTTAAATCACTTGCCACTCACGAGTGCAGGTTCGAATCTCACTTCGGATTTTCATGTGGGAAAGCTAGCCAGCTTGCTTGCTTGTGGAAGGTCAGTGGTTCTATCCGGGTCCCCACCCGTGCCTGAAATACTGCACGGAGGGGCACTCGGGGGTCTTCCTCCACCAATAAAAGCTGGAGCTCACCCAGATGGTTCGCCGGTGGCGAGGGTAAATAAACTTAATAAATTAATATAGTGATAGTGACAGGGTTAAACGTGCTTGGATATGACCTAAAATGTTAATTAATAGTAATAATAAATATAGTGTCAAGCCTATGATGTATCACTGTTCCTAAAAACATAGGTACTGTTTGGTTTAAACATATTTTATTTATCAAGATAAACATGACATATAACATCTGTACATATAACATGCATACAATACAACTATCAAGATAAACATGACATATAACATCTGTACATATAACATACATACAATACAACTATCAAGATAAACATGACATATAACATCTGTACATATAACATCTGTACATATAACATGCATACAATACAACTATCAAGATAAACATGACATATAACATCTGTACATATAATATCTGTACATATAACATCCATACAATACAACTATCAAGATAAACATGACATATAACATCTGTACATATAACATATGTACATATAACATGCATACAATACAACTATCAAGATAAACATGACATATAACATCTGTACATATAACATCTGTACATATAACATCTGTACATATAACATCTGTACATATAACATGCATACAATACAACTATCAAGATAAACATGACATATAACATCTGTACATATAACATCCATACAATACAACTATCAAGATAAACATGACATATAACATCTGTACATATAACATCCATACAATACAACTATCAAGATAAACATGACATATAACATCTGTACATATAACATGCATACAATACAACTATCAAGATAAACATGACATATAACATCTGTACATATAACATCTGTACATATAACATGCATACAATACAACTATCAAATGGATTGAATTGAAAGCTACGGAGTTTATAGTAATTCTCTCCACTATTGTCTATGAAATGTTTATCAAATAATCACTGTTCATCTAATGTGTTCACATAGTTAGTATTTTATCGGCTGAAACTGAACAGGTTGGTTATAATTGCTGCTGGTACTCGATTGTGACGAAACCACCGTGATGTTACCTCCTGAAATGTAAAACAAAACGTTATGGCGTGACATTTACATTACGGTCACGATACAACCGTGATAGTACCACCTGAAATGTAAAGCAATACATATAGTGTAGTATGACATGTACATGAAGCTGACGACACCAACGTGACATATCATCCTACATTGTAAAACAAAATGTTGTGGCGTGACATTTACATTACTGTCACGATACCAACGTGATATTACCTCCTAAGATGCAAAATAATACATTGCTATGCGACATTTATATAATACTTGTGTGTGTGACAACATCGTGACATTTCTTCCTGAAATGATTGAAAACACATAATGACAGTGACTTTCACTTGAGATTAAAATAGCAATATATTGTTTTGCATAAGTAACCTACAGGTATAAACTCACGTGTCTTAACACTTTCGGCGCCAAACAGATTCTTATTATGTGCAAACAACATAGATCCAGATCAGCCGCGGCGTAGCGCCGCGTCTAATTAAGATATAATTGTTTTATGTTGTTTGCTATTCGGACAGGTGCTTCAGCTCCACTGTCTGAAGAGCAATCAGAATATAGCCTGATCAGACGGCACGTTTCGTTCGGTCCGATTGAGTTCTATGATTTTTACAAATGCGCTTTTAAATGACATTGGCAGTTAAAGAGTTAATTTTCATAGAAAATAAGACTCTGTTCAGTGCGTTACAGGTTTTATGTGTTTACGTTTATTTATCGTCGCTACCGGTTGCCCATATGAGCGACGCCTCCTGAAGAGATTAGTCATTTTAGATTTTTGGAGGATAGTGCAATGATACAGAAAGAGACCCATTCCAGAGTCTCCTCTGGTTCTTTTACGTGCACGGTGTAAAGCACCGACACGAGACCTCGGTTTAACGTCCCATCTGAAAGACTGTTTATTTTATTAGGGTCAGACGGGGGATCGAACCTGCGATCCCTGGATTACCAATCCAGCGTGTTACCACTGGACTACAGATCCGTCTGTATTACAGGTTGTAGATCTAAGTGAAGTCTTATCAATAAGGTTAATACAACGTGTGACCCAATCCAAATTCAGTAGATTATTCTCTCAACCAATCAGAATCCTCCTAGGTATTATTACACGTATGTACATATTGGATATTAAATGAGTGGTCATGTGTTATTGACTTTTACTTAAAACGAGTCTTCTAGAAACAAGCCTCTGCCACGTTGGATTTTTAATCATTTGTATTTCCTCTATAGCAACCGTTTTTTAAAACTTGACTGTCATTGATGTAACATCGTTGTAAGCAATGTGTACAGCAGTACAACTAGAATTGTAGGAAATAGCATAAAATATACCAGAGGACATAGAACACGCACACCTACATTATATACTAGAGGACATAGAAAACGCACACCTACATTATATGATTATTATTACATGAACACGAAATACGAAGGATTCCATCAAAGATATATCACATCTTTATTACAAAACACAAACTGAACAACTAAACATATTCCAAAATGTTTAAAAATAATTATTCATATAGCACACTTATCAGAAGTGTGCGCTTTCTATGTCCTCTAGTATAGACATTCTTGGCACTTATTGGCATCTTTGCTATGACCGGCTTAGCGCCATTAAATATTAGGATTGGTGTACAATGATGCTACTGGAAAACTGATTCAACATACCTGCACCTGCACCCATATAACCAGGATTGTGGACGACAACGGTGGTCCTGCTACTGCAACAACACTTGTAACAACAGACGCAGCAGCATACCAAGATAGCGACGAACACAATTGATGATACTACAGATGCCCATCTGTAAAACAGTTAGCAATTCTAACATGGGCGTAACGTATTCACGACTAGTCCGAGGTTGACGTATGTATGGACGCCACAATAGCATATATTGGAGTATATGTAACATGTATTCACGACTAGTCCGAGGTTGACGTATGTATGGACACCACAATAGCATATATTGGAGTATATGTAACATGTATTCACGACTAGTCCGAGGTTGACGTATGTATGGACGCCACAATAGCATATATTGGAGTATATGTAACATGTATTCACGACTAGTCCGAGGTTGACGTATGTATGGACGCCACAATAGCATATATAGGAGTATATGTAACATGTATTCACGACTAGTCCGAGGTTGACGTATGTATGGACGCCATAATACCATCTATTGGAGTATATGTAACATGTATTCACGACTAGTCCGAGGTTGATGTATGTATGGACGCCACAATAGCATCTATTGGAGTATATGTAACATGTATTCACGACTAGTCCGAGGTTGACGTATGTATGGACGCCACAATAGCATCTATTGGAGCATATGTAACATGTATTCACGACTAGTCCGAGGTTGACGTATGTATGGACACCACAATAGCATCTATTGGAGTATATGTAACATGTATTCACGACTAGTCCGAGGGGCCAAAAAAGGGTATTTAAATGAACATTTATTTGGTAATAGTAGAAAAGGTATTATTTTATATGCGTGACATGTTTCAACAAATGTTTACCTGTTTTTGTCTCATTTTACTCTTGTTTGACTTTTGTCAGATAGCTACAGCTTTAGTAAATATTTACATCGGAGCGCGTGTATGACGTCAGCAAATATCGCGCGTTACGAGATTTAAACTAATAACACCGGAATTAGGACAGTCACGGAATGAGGACATTAAATGATACTTAGCAATTATTAAATTTGTATATCTAGGATTGGTTAATGTTTTGCTTCTCACAGTAAAATAAAATAAACTACATTTCAAACTTACCCTCTTCTTATTGAACAGCAATGCGAGTTTTCACGGATTCACTTCCGTGTTTATTTTCAACATCGCGCGTGCATACTTACTGGGAGATTGAAGAGTATTTTGTATGGTGGGCTTTGTTTGCCGTCTTTGAATTTTAAGATTTTGCAATAATTCACCCCAATTTTTCCCCATTTTTGGCTCCATCTGTAGAGCGCAACTTTTTTTGTATGACTAATGTGCATATGAGCTTTCACTCAGTATGAAAATACCAACTTTTGCAATTAGTTTGAACCTAACATCTATCGTGACTGGAATATTAAAGACTAACGATATGAACATGCAGTGAAATTGTATTTTAAAATTTGATAAAACCACATAATTTAAGACGCAATAATTAAAAATTCCTCGAAATTAAACTAGCGCGAAATTAAACATATATACAGTACATATAATGCACTCATATAGTAACTCACACATTGACCTTCCACCACAGTGCGCACAAATCGTTCCTGTCGTCTGACGGTGCTTGCAGTAACACATTATCACAACAAGTGAGACCCAGTACTGCTGTTGACCCGCAGCAATAGTTATCGCACCACTGAGAATCCACCCAGTCGTCCAAAATGTTATAATAGCCGTCACAACATTCACTTCCGTACGTCAGACCAACTAAGATAAATAAATCAATGTATGTATACATCATCACAACATTCACTTCCGTACGTCAGACCAACTAAAATAAATAAATCAACGTATGTATACATCATCACAACATTCACTTCCGTACGTCAGACCAACTAAAATAAATAAATCAACGTATGTATACATCATCACAACATTCACTTCCGTACGTCAGGCCAACTAAAATAAATAAATCAACGTATGTATACATCATCACAACATTCACTTCCGTACGTCAGACCAACTAAAATAAATAAATCAACGTATGTATACATCATCACAACATTCACTTCCGTACGTCAGACCAACTAAAATAAATAAATCAACGTATGTATACATCATCACAACATTCACTTCCGTACGTCAGACCAACTAAAATAAATAAATCAACGTATGTATACATCATCACAAGATTCACTTCCGTACGTCAGACCAACTAAAATAAACAAATCAACGTATGTATACATCATCACAACATTCACATCCGTACGTCAGACCAACTAAAATAAATAAATCAACGTATGTATACATCATCACAACATTCACTTCCGTACGTCAGACCAACTAAAATAAATAAATCAACGTATGTATACATCATCACAACATTCACTTCCGTACGTCAGACCAACTAAAATAAATAAATCAACGTATGTATACATCATCACAAGATTCACTTCCGTACGTCAGACCAACTAAAATAAACAAATCAACGTATGTATACATCATCACACCATTCACTTCCGTACGTCAGACCAACTAAAATAAATAAATCAACGTATATATATACATCATCACAACAACATTCACTTTCGTACGTCAGGCCAACTAAAATAAATAAATCAACGTATGTATACATCATCACAACATTCACTTCCGTACGTCAGACCAACTAAAATAAATAAATCAACGTATATATATATCATCACAACATTCACTTCCGTACGTCAGACCAACTAAAATAAATAAAACAACGTATATATATACATCATAACCTAAAACGGTCACTCAGAAAGTAGTGTAGGCCTACATCACGATATGCTGATGGATGGATGATTTGAAATAGTTCAGGCCCGTAGCCACACTGAGGCACACTGTGGCAGCTGCCTCGGTTAAAATTCCCAAAGTCAAAAAAATAAATAAAATGAATAAAATGCAAAAAATATCCCTGTTCTGTATAAAATGTTGACTGCTAGAGAGCTGAAAGGTCAGTACATAATTATACGTCTAAGCTCATTAAATCAGAAAACGCAGGAAATCACTTGTATACCTACCCCGACAATTTTAAGAGGGGACAGCCCCCGGACCCCCATAGATTGCCTCGGTTAAAATTTGCCTCTGTCTACGATACTGTTGTTCAATAACATTTTATTCAGCGCTGATGCACACTTTTGAAGAGCTGTTCATTAAAGCACTATAATTTATTATAATTATGCAAATTACCTCCCTTTACCTCCATATGTTTACTTAAAACATCATCAAAGACGTTGTCAATAGCAACAGTTTGCTAAGATACCATTGGGTTACACTAGGCTGGCATTGAGCTAGCATGGTATATATTGTGCAGCATTGAGTCGACATTGAGATACATTGGACATCATTGATTTATATTGGTGCGTGCTTAAATTTAACCACGCCCAGTGTAATTCATACCCCGATGGAAACTATTAACCCGCGATCCACACACTTTAACCACGCCCAATGTAGTTCATACCGCGATATAATATATTAACCCGCGATCCACACACTTTGACCACGCCCAATAAAGTTCATACCGTGATGGAAACTATTAACCCGCGATCCACACACTGTAACCACGCCACATATAGTTCATACTAAGATGGAGACTATTAACCCGCGATCCACATACTGTAACCACGCCACATGTAGTTCATACTAAGATGGAAACTATTAACCCGCGATCCACACACTGTAACCACGCCACATGTAGTTCATACCGCGATGGAAACTATTAACCCGCGATCAACACAACTTTAACCACGTCCAATGTAGTCCATACCCCGATGGAAACTATTAACCCGCGATCCTCACACATTAACCACGCCCAATGTAATTCATACTAAGATGGAAACTATTAACCCGCGATTCACACACTTTAACCACGCCCAATGTAGTTCATACCGCGATGGAAACTATTAACCCGCGATCCTCACACATTAACCACGCCCAATGTAGTTCATACCGCGATGGAAACTATTAACCCGCGATCCTCACACTGTAACCACGCCCAATGTAGTTCATACCCAGATGGAAACTATTAACCCGCGATCCACACACTGTAACCACGCCCAATGTAGTTCATACCCAGATGGAAACTATTAACCCGCGATCCACACACTGTAACCACGCCCAATGTAGTTCATACCGCGATGGAAACTATTAACCCGCGATCCACACACTGTAACCACGCCCAATGTAGTTCATACCCAGATGGAAACTATTAACCCGCGATCCACACACTGTAACCACGCCCAATGTAGTTCATACCCAGATGGAAACTATTAACCCGCGATCCACACACTGTAACCACGCCCAATGTAGTTCATACCGCGATGGAAACTATTAACCCGCGATCCTCACACATTAACCACGCCCAATGTAATTCATACTAAGATGGAAACTATTAACCAGCGATCCTCACACTTTAGCCACGCCCAATGTAGTTCATACCGCGATGGAAACTATTAACCCGCGATCCTCACACATTAACCACGTCCAATGTAATTCATACTAAGATGGAAACTATTAACCCGCGATTCACACACTTTAACCACGCCCAATGTAGTTCATACCGCGATGGAAACTATTAACCCGCGATCCTCACACATTAACCACGCCCAATGTAGTTCATACCGCGATGGAAACTATTAACCCGCGATCCTCACACTGTAACCACGCCCAATGTAGTTCATACCCAGATGGAAACTATTAACCCGCGATCCACACACTTTAACCACGCCCAATGTAGTTCATACCCAGATGGAAACTATTAACCCGCGGTCCACACACTGTAACCACGCCCAATGTAGTTCATACCCAGATGGAAACTATTAACCCGCGATCCACACACTGTAACCACGCCCAATGTAGTTCATACCGCGATGGAAACTATTAACCCGCGATCCACACACTGTAACCACGCCACATGTAGATCATACCCAGATGGAAACTATTAACCCGCGATCCACACACTGTAACCACGCCCAATGTAGATCATACCCATATGGAAACTATTAACCCGCGATCCACACACTGTAACCACGCCCAATGTAGTTCATACCGCGATGAAAACTATTAACCCGCGATCCACACACTTTAACCACGCCACATGTAGTTCATACCCAGATGGAAACTATTAACCCGCGATCCACACACTGTAACCACGTCCAATGTAGTTCATACCGAGATGTAAACTATTAACCCGCGATCCACACACTTTAACAACGCCCAATGTAGTTCATACCCAGATGGAAACTATTAACCCGCGATCCACACACTGTAACCACGCCACATGTAGATCATACCCAGATGGAAACTATTAACCCGCGATCCACACACTTTAACCACGCCCAATGTAGATCATACCCAGATGGAAACTATTAACCCGCGATCCACACACTTTAACCACGCCCAATGTAGATCATACCCAGATGGAAACTATTAACCCGCGATCAACACACTTTAACCACGCCCAATGTAGTTCATACCCAGATGGAAACTATTAATCCGCGACCCACACACTTTGACCACGCCCAATGTGGATAACACCCCGATGGAAACTATTAACCCGCGATCCACACACTGTAACCACGCCACATGTAGTTCATACCGCGATGTAAACTATTAACCCGCGATCCACACACTGTAACCACGCCCAATGTAGTTCATACCCAGATGGAAACTATTAACACGCGATTCACACACTTTGACCACGCCCAATGTGGATAACACCCCGATGTAAACTATTAACCCGCGATCAACACACTTTAACCACGCCACATGTAGATCATACCCAGATGGAAACTATTAACCCGCGATCAACACACTTTAACCACGCCACATGTAGTTCATACCGCGATGTAAACTATTAACCCGCGATCCACACACTGTAACCACTCCCAATGTAGTTCATACCGCGATGTAAACTATTAACCCGCGATCCACACACTGTAACCACGCCCAATGTAGTTCATACCCAGATGGAAACTATTAACCCGCGATCCACACACTTTAACCACGCCACATGTAGTTCATACCGCGATGTAAACTATTAACCCGCGATCCACACACTGTAACCACTCCCAATGTAGTTCATACCCAGATGGAAACTATTAACCCGCGATCCACACACTTTAGCCACGCCCAATGTAGTTCATACCCAGATGGAAACTATTAACACGCTATACACACACTTTAACCACGTCCAATGTAGTTCATTCTTTAAATGAATCTTTAGTGTCTTTAAAGTATCTCTCTCTGTGCGGTTTTTATCAGTTGGAAAATACTACATTAACTCACAGGAACTTGAAATTGTATCCATAAGCCATCAATGGTCTCGTACCTCTATCCTAGGACACCCCCCTCTATTAAAAAAGAGGGGGTGTCCTACGATAGAGGTACGAGACCTTTGGTGGCTTATGGATAAACTTTCAAGTTCCTGTGATTAACTCATATGCAAATGTATTCTAGTGTTAACATTAGTAAACCTCAATTTGAATTTGCTTAAAATATATCCATGAAGGGAGGTAATTTAGAAATGCTAATTTCAAAAGGAAATGCTGGTTTGTTCCCATATTTTTCAAATTTTACTTTCTGTCGTAACAATTCATTATTGAAAATATAAGACAATGGTCACAATATTTATTTAATCACCTGATCCTTACACTATCTCGTAGTGCCAAAAACAACCAGAATAAAATGTAGCAGAATATACATATAAAGTAGAATATACAGACGGATCTGTAGTCCAGTGGTTAACACGCTGGGCTGGTAATCCACGGATCGCAGGTTTGATCCGCCGGCGTCTGACTAATAAAATTAACAGTCTTTCAAATCGAACGTTAAACCAAGGTCTCGTGTCGGTGCTTTACAAAGTGCACGTAAAAGAACAAGAGACTCTGGAATGGGTCTCGTGTCTGTATCATTGCACTATCCATGACTAATCTGTTCAGGAGGCGTCACTCATATGGGCAACCTGTAGCGACGATAAATACAGGTAAAACAAACATAAACATACTACTTACCAACTGATAGCAAGATGACAGCGACGAACATCATTGCTATTTCGTGTGATTTTATAATTACTCCAACTTTCCAACCAAATTACAGAGAAGATGTTAATATGACAAAGCCGAGATCTCAAATAAAGCATGCATATATGATATGGGAACTACCACTGAAAACGATTATTTTCCCCAATATGTTATCAGAGGTAGCGACATCCATTATACGCATAAGCGCACATAACTACATGGCATTCACTATGAATGTGATCATTTTAAACATTTCAAGTGTCACCATTTCCAACTTCCGCTATATCATACTAAAATGACTGTTAGCACAGTCTCTCGGATGAAACTTTAAGCCGATATCTCGTGTCGGTGGCTTACTCCGTGCACATAAATGAACCAGAGAATAATCTGGAATGGGTCTCTGTCGGCATCATTGCACTATCCTCCAACATTTTAAACATCGCTTCAGGATGCGTCGTTCATATGGGCAAACGGGTAGCGACACATAATAATTAACGCAGTGGAATTCGTGATAGCGCCGTGGTAGAACGTTCGCTTCTAGTGCGAAAGAAGAGGAAATGTGGAATTTAAATGCCTTGCCTAAGGGCAGAATCGTAACGGCTCCAGCGGGCTCGAACTCCGCGCATCCACCGCGCTATTACAACGTCCACATAATTGCTGTGCATAAAAGGCACTGCAAATAAAGAAGCATGACATATTGATCGTCTCAAATAGAATCTCATAGAGGCGGCCATCTTGAATTAACTAACTCACAAGACTTTTGAAACGAATTGTAAAACAAATTACAGTCAAACCTGTCTTAAGCAGCCAGCCAAGGGAATCATAGAAAGTGGCTGCTTAGCACAGGTGGCTGCTTAATAGAGGTCAAATGTATAATAAAACATCATATTGGGAATCTGGAAACTGGCTGCTTAATACAGGTTGGCTCCTTAATAGAGGTGACCACTAACACAGGTTTGACTGTATATACAGTTGGCTGCTTAATAGAGGTGACCACTAACACAGGTTTGACTGTATATACAGGTTGGCTGCTTAATAGAGGTGACCACTAACACAGGTTTGACTGTAAACCAATATGTTTTCCTTATTTATGATAACGAGAAGTCACATTTTATCTAGCCATGATATCATATCCGTGGTCCAGTGGTAGAGCGTCATACTTGGAATCGATCTGTCTCTGGTTTCGGTACTCGGTCAGGCCACGTATGTAGTGTCATTGAGCAAGGCACCTCACACACATTGCTTAGTACTGGTTAACCACTTAAGTCGGCTACGCTTGCCCAGGAAAACATGTATACGTCCCCGCAAGGCGTTTGACATTAATGGAACGTCCATCCATCCATTTATATGCTCACAGATAGTCAAATTGGCAGTTATTTTGAACAAGATTCCGTAACTGTTTTATTTGAAGTTTATCTTCTCAGTTGTACTCTCTTCATATTTAGAGGGCGTAAACTGTCTGTCGTAGCTTATGCCCGTATGGATATTTGCCTTTCTATGGAACACCAACATACTACACTACGTGTGTTTTACGTTTATTTATCGTCGCTACCGGTTGCCCATATGAGCGACGCCTCCTGAAGAGATTAGTAATTTTAGATTTTGGAGGATAGTGCAATGATACAGACAGAGACCCATTCCAGAGTCTCCTCTGGTTCTTTTACGTGCACGGTGTAAAGCGAGACCTCGGTTTAACGTCCCATCTGAAAAACTGTTAATTTTATTAGGGTCAGACGGGGGATCGAACCTGCGATCCCTGGATTACCAGTCCAGCGTGTTACCACTGGACTACATATCCGTCTGTATACTACATTACCAATGTAAGCGACCATTTGTTTTCAATCATATTTTCTTTTCTTAGTTTATACAAATTAATCTTAGCTCGATTGCGAAACAAGTTCTTACAACTTATATTAATCACTCTCGAGACCTCATGCCTGAGCCACGAGGGAGAGAGAAGAGACAACGTGGAAAGTTGACATTTGCATTACATATCTCCATTAACATGACAGAGCAAAGCAAAACCGATTGGCCAATAAGTTGAAAGGAGAATAGTTGAATGTGTGTTTTACGTTTATATATCGTCGCTATCGGTTGCCCATATGAGCGACGCCTCCTGATATGAAGAGATTAGTCATTTTAGATTTTGGAGGATAGTGTAATGATACAGACAGAGACCCATTCCAGAGTCTCCTCTTGTTCTTTTACGTGCACGGTGTAAAACCACCGACATGATACCGCGGTTTAAAGTCCCATCTGAAAGATTGTTAATATTATTAGGGTCAGCCGTGGGATTGAACCTGCGATACCTGGATTCGCAGTCCAATGTTTTAACATTTGCGAGAGCATAGCAGGACATTGTTTACTATATAGTGTTTACGTGATACATGGGAGGCGATTATATAGCCTCTCCAGTTCTGCCTCAAAGCGTTTTATTAGGGTCAGACGGGGGATCGAACCTGCGATCACAGGATTACCAGTTGAATAATTGGCAAACATGTTATATGGTAAATAAGCAAACATGCTATATGGTAGATAAGCAAACAGGTTATATGGTAAATAAGCAAACATGTTATATGGTAAATAAGCAAACATGTTATATGGTAAATAAGCAAACCTGTTATATGGTAAATAAGCAAACATGTTATATGGTAAATAAGCAAACATGTTATATGGTAAATAAGCAAACATGTTATATGGTAAATAAGCAAACATGTTATATGGTAAATAAGCAAACATGTTATATGGTAAATAAGCAAACATGTTATATGGTAAATAAGCAAACATGTTATATGGTAAATAAGCAAACATGTTATATGGTAAATAAGCAAACATGTTATATGGTAAATAAGCAAACATGGTATATGGTATGTTATATGGTAAATAAGCAAACATGTTATATGGTAAATAAGCAAACATGGTATATGGTATGTTATATGGTAAATAAGCAAAGACAAATTTAGGAAGAAGGAAAATAAATCACTAGGTCATACAAATAATTAGCATAGATGAATGAATGAAGATGCAGGGTACTGTTGTAATACCAGGAAGAAACGTAGAAACCATACACCTTTGATATCCTGAACTGGAATCTTTTATTCAGCGTAAACAAACCAGTTTCATATGTTCTGTTCACGGTAGTTTTTGTGGACTGAAAACGTTACGTTTGTTTTGTATACTTTTGGAACAATCAATACGTTATCTTCTTGCGATAATCTGCTGTCTCCGAATAGTAACATGCTTGTATTTAGGGGATGAAATAATCATGTCGCTCTAAATCATTAAATTATATGCATACGGAAATAATTCGACAATGTTGTACTGGTCCAATGCGATATGTGAAATATGTATATAAACAGAAAACCAATAAAATAAACACGATATAGGTGATCCAGGTACTGGTCCAAGGCGATATGTGAAATATGTATATAGACAGAAAACCAATAAAATAAACACGATATAGGTGAAACGCGATATGTGAAATATGTATATAAACAAAAAACCAATAAAATAAACACGATATAGGTGATCCAGGTACTGGTCCAATGCGATATGTGAAATATGTATATAAACAGAAAACCAATAAAATAAACACGATATAGGTGATCCAGGTACTGGTCCAACGCGATATGTGAAATATGTATATAAACAGAAAACCAATAAAATAAACACGATATAGGTGATCCAGGTACTGGTCCAACGCGATATGTGAAATATGTATATAAACAGAAAACCAATAAAATAAACACGATATAGGTGATCCAGGTACTGGTCCAACGCGATATGTGAAATATGTATATAAACAGAAAACCAATAAAATAAACACGATATAGGTGATCCAGGTATTGGTCCAACGCGATATGTGAAATATGTATATAAACAGAAAACCAATAAAATAAACATGATATAGGTGATCCAGGTACTGGTCCAAAGCGATATGTGAAATATGTATATAAACAGAAAACCAATAAAATAAACATGATATAGGTGATCCAGGTACTGGTCCAACGCGATATGTGAACTATGTATATAAACAGAAAACCAATACAATAAACATGATATAGGTGATCCAGGTACTGGTCCAACGCGATATGTGAAATATGTATATAAACAGAAAACCAATAAAATAAACATGACATAGGTGTTTACTTTGTGCGGAGATAATTTTCAGTTATTTGGAAGCTTTTCCAGTCATTTTAGGAAATGGTATTTACATGAGACGTTGTTGAGGTGTTTTATGAACTATATATCGAACGTTGTGGCATTTTGTGCCGAGAAAGGTGATTTTGACTAATTTATAACCTGATGTTATTACCTGTGTTACTATTTATAGTATCAGTATTGACACTTGTATTATTGGATTTATTGATCAGTAACCGTTATTGTGTAACACCTCCTACGGCGGTCATTTCGTCACGCTTGACTGAACCGCTCGCTGATTTACCCTGCACGGTAGTACGAGTATGTCGAATGTTGATGATAGCAATGATGCTGCAGAATATGTAGATGCGATAATGTCTTCGCAACAGGTTACACGAGTGACTACACCTGTTCAAAGTGGGCGTAAGCGTAATGCTTCAGAACCTTGCAATTCGGACACCAGTACGGACTCAACAGTGAAGAAGGCACGATTAACAGCTAAGGCTAAGCGTAATATTTACACGTCGGTGTCTACTGAGGACCCAGATAAGCATACAGACTCAGTTCCCCCAGTGGAAAAGTTAATAGCCAACCTCGCAGCTGATATCCATATGCAGTTTAGTGCTATGAACGAGAGGATGGACAAGTTAGAGTCTAGTTTGGAGCAGCGGATCTCAACTAAAATAGCTCAACTATTAGATAAAAGGGTCAGCACCGAGCTCAACCGAATACGAAAGGACATAGATGAAAAGTTCGATTCCTTTAAAGAAGAACTTAAATCTGACATCTCCGCTGACCTGCATGATATCAACGATAAGATGAGGACTTTGTCGAATAGTTCATCGGTCAATTCAAATTCAGGGCCGGATGTGAGCCTCAATGTTGTGATTAGAGGACTACCCGAGTCAACCGGTGAAAATACCAATAATAAAGTGAACTTACTATTCCGTGAAGGATTAAAGGTTTCTGATGTTACGTGTGCTAGTGTTGAAAGAAAGAAATCAGCACACTCATCAAAGCCAGGTATTGTAATTGCCAGGTTCAAATCACATGATGACAAACGCAAAGTGATGGTTAAAAAGTCAAACCTTGGTAACAATCGCCAGTATAGAGATGTTTTTATTCACCATGACCAGTCTCATGCTGACAGACTTATAACCAGTAATTTTCGCACAATCTTGAGTGCCATGAAACAGAGCAATCTTACAGTGAAGGGTTCTCGTGTTGTGCGCGTTGGTAGGGACCAGCATAGTGACATGTCTCATTCACATGACAATGACAATCGAAGACCACCTAATCATGTACGAGACGATCACTCAGGTAGTGATCGTGGTGGTAACCGAGGTGGATGGGAACGAGCTGACAGTCGTGGCCGACACCACAACAGAAGGAATGGTGGAGAACGACGTGGGGGCTTCAGGAACAATCGTTATTAATACAACGCCGGGTTTTGGAATGTCCGAGGTTTTAATATGAATCCAGATTCTGACAATTTTAATTTAAGATCTTCTTGTATTTTAGAGTGTAATTTTGACATTTTAGCTCTTGCAGAAACTCATTTGATAGATGATAATGTTTTAACTGTTGATGGTTACCGCTGGTTCGGACATAATCGGAAGCATATTCATAAAAATGCCAGGACAGGTTCGGGTGGAGTAGGATTTTTGATTAGGAATATAATATGTGATAATTTTGATATCACTATTTTGAGTGATACACACGAAGGTATTTTATGGCTCAAGTTGGTCCATAAATATGAGAAATTCACCTTAATGCCATGCGTCTGTTACCTGCCGCCTGAAAACTCATCACGTTATTTTGATGTGAACACCTTTTATGATTGTCTTTTGACTGATATTTATACATTTCAAAATGATGGTATGATTTATGTTTGTGGTGACTTCAATAGCCGATGCGGAGACCTGAATGACTTTATTGCCGGCGTAGATGATATACAGCCGCGTAATGTCATAGATTTCACCAAAAATTGTTACGGTGAACTTTTAATAGATTTTTTGGTAAACACTAAAACATGTGTATGCTAAATGGTAGAAGTGGTTCTGTAGATAAATTTACTTCTGTTTCTGTGAAAGGGTCATCCGTAGTTGATTACTGTATTACTACACATGATAATATGTGCAATCTGACTGACTTTTCGGTTACGTTAACGTCACAACTAGTAAATACCTCTGGTTATCTACATTCGTTAACACCAACTAGTATGCCAGATCATTCAATGCTGTCATGGAATATTGTTAGTAACGCATTTACAGAGGAATATGATGTACATGAGCATCATTCTTACGATAAGTTTGACTTTGGAAATGTTAATAATTCTTTCATGAGTAGTTCTGAAATCTTAGTACAAGTAAATAAGGTCATTGATACGTTGGAACAGGGATTTCGTACTCAGAATGATATTAATCTTGTATATAGTGAATGGTGTACAATTTTGAAACAGAACATGTATAATGACATTCCTTATAAAACTATTGTAAGTAGCAGTAAAAATAAAAAACATAGACCTGGTAAACCTTGGTGGAGTGGTTATCTAACAAATTTATGGTCTAAATTATGTATTGTAGAACGTAAATGGCTGAATTGTTGTAATAGAAATGACAAAGTTAGATTTAAAGCAGAATATGTACAAGCCCGTAAGCTATTTGACCAGGAAGTTCAAAAAGCCAAACGATTTTATTGGTTTATTATGCAAAATGAACTTTTAACAGATTGTAATGTTGACCAATCTAAGTTTTGGCAGTCAATTGGAAAGATTGGAGTTGGTCACTGTAAAAATAAATTAATACCTATGCAAATAATTCTGGATGATGGTTCTACTTCCTCATGTATTGATGACGTTTTACATAAATGGAAACGCGATTTCAGTTCTCTGTTTAATAGACATGATAGAGTAAATGTAAATGATTCGCTGCCAACTCAGCCTGATCTTAATAATGATGACATACCATTTAATGAGTCTATTTCTCTATTAGAAGTCAAGAAAGCTGTAGATAACGCAAAGCCTGGTAAAGCTTGCGGAATAGATGAAATTCCAGCTGAAGTATTAAAGAACGATACTACTGTTATATTTTTGCACGCCTTATATAATATTTGTTTTGAAAATAGCATTGTTCCTACTATATGGAGTCAGTGTATTATTAACCCAATACCAAAATCTACAACAGCTGATCCTAGAGACCCTATGTCATATAGAGGAATTGCTTTAGCATGTACAATGTATAAGATATACTGTAATATTTTGAATAATAGACTCAGTTCGTGGGTAGAAGATAGTGGCATTGTAGCAGATGAGCAGAATGGCTTCCGGAAAAAACGTAGTACTTCGGATCAAATTTCTTCTTTGGTAAATATAATTGAAACACGAAAGAAGCTCAGAAAATCTACCTTTACTGCTTTTATCGATTTTCGTAAAGCATATGACTTTATTAATAGGTCTAAATTATGGACAAGGTTAAATGAAACGGGTGTTTCTGGTAAAATGTTATTAGCCATTAAGTCACTCTACTCATCTGTCGCCTCATGTGTTAGAATCAATTATTTTAAAACTGAATGGTTTGATGTTCATTGTGGACTGAGACAGGGCTGTGTTTTATCACCGTTATTGTTTAACCTCTACGTTAATGATTTAGCAATTTACTTAAAATCACTTAATGTTGGTATTAAAATAGATGATGAGATTGTCTGTATACTTCTATATGCTGATGACATCGTCTTACTAGCTGAAAACGCACAAGATCTACAAGTATTGTTAAACTCACTATACGATTGGTGTTGTCTTAATGATATGTCAATTAATATTGGTAAAAGTAACATTATACATTTTCGTCCAGAACGTGAAAATAGATCTGATTATTTATTTAAGTGTGGACATGACCAGTTGGCAACTGTTGATAGATATACTTACCTCGGGGTTGTGCTGCATGCGCACCTAGATCTAAATGTTACAGCTAAAATGGTTGCTCAAAGTGCAAGTCGTGCATTAGGTTTACTGATTGCTAAATGCAAAATGATAGGTGGAGTACCTTATAACGTATTTACCAAATTATACGATTCAATCGTTTGGCCTGTAATTGCTTATGGTGCTTCAGTCTGGGGTTTTAAAACATTTACATGTATAAATGCAGTCCAAAACCGAGCTATGAGATTTTTTCTGGGTGTTGGAAAATACACGCCTAATGCTGCGGTCTCAGGAGAAATGGGTTGGATTCCACCTACTGTCCGTCAATGGAAGTCTATTGCATTATGTTGGACACGGTTAGCTAATACGAACAATTCTAGACTGAATAAACGTATTGCACTCTGGGCAAACATTAAATCTGCTAATTGCAAAAACTGGTTTTATTTCGTCAAGAAGCATTTTGCAGATCATAATTTGGTTGAATTTTGTAATTTGTCTGTACCCATATCTAAACACACATTTGTAGATCGTGTAGACAAATCTGATATGGTAAAATATGTAGCAGAGTGGTCTTCCTCTATAACTAGCGTTTCTGGTACATCCGGAAGAGGTCGCAATAAATTAAGAACATATTGTACATTTAAAACTGATTTTCGAACTGAGGAATATTGTAACCTAATTTTACCTACAAGACATAGGTCTGCATATAGTAAATTTAGGTGTGGAGTTGCCCCAATTCGCATAGAAACTGGAAGGTATGAAAATCTACATTTAGAAGATCGCAAATGTCCGTTTTGTAGTGTTTTGGAAGATGAACGCCATGTACTATTAGAATGTACCATATACACTGACCTTAGAACTGTTCTTTTTGAAAAGGCAGTGTTGTATGAACGCAACTTCCTTAATTTAAGCAAAACTGATCAACTTATTTTTTTGTTTACTGATCCATATCTAATTAGAATTTGTGCCAAGACCTGTTTTAATATACTTCAACGACGCTACTTTTACCTTTGTAAATAATATATGATTTATTTTTATTTTTTAAATATATGTGTTGATACCTTTTATTTATCACAAGAAACAGCTGCTAATTAGTTCATTCTCGATCTGATCGAGGCTGATAATTGATCTTTTAAACTATTTCTTAATATGCACATTAGTGCCCTCTTTTCCATTTCAGTGTTTGAAACTTATGTATTTTAATTCATATTCAACAAGAGAATTAGCAACTGTTTCTTGGTTTTATGTTGTAAATACCTTGGTGAATTGTACTGTAATTATGTGATAGTCGTACTGTGATATATAGTCTCTTATAATTCTTTGAAGAATGGCCATGTACTGTTGTTAATGTGTAAGCTTTTATGTATATATTTTATGTAATGTACATGGATGAGACATAAATAAAGATTAAATCTAGGTGATCCAGGTAGTTGCTATCGACCAGGTAGGCCTATAATGAGACAAAGAAAGCGTGTTTCACTATATCTTAGTGTAATGGTATTGTCCTCAATACCGCGTTGCATTTATATCTCTATACAGATTGGATTTATTTATTTAGGAGAGATTGTACCGCGCAATCTTGTGAATTCTTAATAAATATGTCGGTATAAACTTCCTGGATCGTTATGGATGAAGTCGAACTTATTTGCTTTGTACTATTTCTCGACCGCCACATCACACATAGTTGAGCATCCGTGCTGAAATAGCTCCGGTAGCCTCCTAGAAATCGAAAAGCTGTGACTTCGAACCCCACGCCATAACCCCGGTTGTGATGCACTTGCATTGGGCAATACTCTTAAATCAGCTTCTCAGTCATGACGATGGATACGATTCAATCAATCAATCAATCAATCAATTATTCTTTATTAACTCAGATCATTGAACAGGATTGAGATCTCTAGAGAGCGATTAAACCACAGGAACTTGAAATTTTATCCATAAGCCACCAAAGGTCTCGTACCTCTATCCTAGGACACTTTTTTAATAGATGGGGGTGTCCTAGGATAGAGGTACGAGACCTTTCGTGGTTTTATGGATACAATTTCCAGTTCATGTGATTAAACTCATGTTGTAAGAATTTGCTTCGCAATCAAGCTAAAATTGCACAAACCACATTACACCGATATAAATAAATAACATTAATTAGTTGTGGAAGGAAATTAAACTCAAGTAAATCCATGTGTGTGTGTTTTACGTTTATTTATCGTCGCTACCGGTTCCCCATATGAGCGACGCCTCCTGTAGAGAATAGTCATTTTAGATTTTTGGAGGATATTGCAATGAAACAGACAGAGACCCAGTCCAGAGTCTCCTCTGGTTCTTTTACGTGCACGGCGTAAATCACTGACAAGAGACCTCGGTTTAACGTCCCATATGAAATACTATTAATTGTATTAGGGTAAGGCGGGGGATCGAACCTGCGATCCCTGGATTACCAGTCCATCGTGTTACCACTGGACTACAGATCCGTTAAATCCATTATATAATAAATTACTTTATTTCCTCAGTGTCAATTATTTAAACATTATCAACTACAACAATAGTAGCATTGTTTGGATGGAGCTATAGTTCAAACATTATCAACTACAACAATAGTAGCATTGTTTGAATGGAGCTATAGTTCAATCATTATCAACTACAACAATAGTAGCATTGTTTGAATGGAGCTATAGTTCAAACATTATCAACTACAATAATAGTAGCATTGTTTGAATGGAGCTATAGTTCAAACATTATCAACAACAACAATAGTAGCATTGTTTGAATGGAGCTATAGTTCAAACATTATCAACTACAACAATAGTAGCATTGTTTGAATGGAGCTATAGTTCAAACAATATCAACTACAACAATAGTAGCATTGTTTGAATGGAGCTATAGTTCAAACATTATCAACTACAACAATAGTAGCATTGTTTGAATGGAGCTATAGTTCAAACATTATCAACTACAACAATAGTAGCATTGTTTGAATGGAGCTATAGTTCAAACATTATCAACTACAACAATAGTAGCATTGTTTGAATGGAGCTATAGTTCAAACATTATCAACTACAACAATAGTAGCATTGTTTGAATGGAGCTATAGTTCAAACATTATCAACTACAACAATAGTAGCATTGTTTGAATGGAGCTATAGTTCAAACATTATCAACTACAACAATAGTAGCATTGTTTGAATGGAGCTATAGTTCAAACATTATCAACTACAACAATAGTAGCATTGTTTGAATGGAGCTATAGTTCAATCATTATCAACTACAACAATAGTAGCATTGTTTGAATGGAGCTATAGTTCAATCATTTCCTTCAGGTGAGAAAGGTCCGGAGTTCGAGCCCGGCTGGATTGGGCCATTAAGCAAGGCATTTAAATTCCACGTTGCCTCTTTTCTCTCCCTCGTGGCGATGGATTCCATCAGGAATGAAGTATCGAGAGTGATTAATATAAGTTGAAAGAACTTGTTTCGCTATAAAATAAATTTGCATAAACATCATTTATATGTTGATATCTGTAAATTGTCATGTTATATATATATAGATACCTTAATATCATGTTTACCATTGTAAATAATTGCTTTACTAGTTTAGAGTGACTTATAGGTCCACTGGGCTGGGTGCTACTATATTTTTTTGCGGGCCCCCAAAAGGGGGAACCCCGTTTATTTGCCCCGTCCAATGACTAGTAGGGCTCGGAGAGCACATCGCCTAGTAGCCTTACATGTTTTATATATACTTATCAACTATATATATTTGCTATAAACTACAGACGGATCTGTAGTCCAGTTGTAACACGCTGGACTGGTAATCCAGGGATCGCAGGTTCGATCCCCCGTCTGACCCTAATATTATTAACAGTCTTTCAGATGGGACTTTAAACCGAGGTCTGGTGTCGGTGCTTTACTATAATGTAAATGTAGCTATATCTACGGCTAGATTCCACCAGCGGTCTCACAATGGTTGTGTAGCATTGCTCCTTGATGTTCCTGGGTCACTGATGACACGTTGCGTTTGAGGTGAGAACGTGCATTGTTGGCCTTACTGACGGCTGTGTGGATATACTAGAGGACATAGAAAACGCAAACGGATAAGTGTGTTTTTACATGAAAAACAAAAAACTATATAAATGCATAGTTTTAAACATTTTGGAATATTTTTAATTATTCAGTTTGTTGTTTTGTAATAAATATGTGATATATCTTTGATGGAATCCTTCACATTTCGTTTTCATGTAATAATAATCATATACTGTAGGTGTGCGTTTACTATGTCCTCTAGTATATAATGTAGGTGTGCGTTTTCTATGTCCTCTAGACTATAATGTAGGTGTGCGTTTTCTATGTCCTCTAGTATATAATGTAGGTGTGCGTTTTCTATGTCTTCTAGAATATAATGTAGGTGTGCGTTTTCTATGTATTCTAGAATATAATGTAGGTGTGCGTTTTCTATGTCCTCTAGTATATAATGTAGGTGTGCGTTTTCTATGTCCTCTGATATATGATGATTCCAATTAAGAGATTGATGGATGTTAAGGCCTACATATTTAACAGATTCAATTTATTAAAATGGTTGTCCTTGGATGTTGTGCGTATGGCATAGGGGTATATTTCTCCTGCCTGATGTGCATAACATATTAATGATGGAGTGGAATTCAACCAGCCAGTCCTTCTCCCATATGTGGAGGCAATCCAGGTCCTTAGTAGAGCATTGGCGTTTTTCTTCTGACTTGATGCGACGATAGAGTATAGTGATCAACAAATAGGATAGCATTGAATTGAGAAAATACATAGTCCGGGATGTCGTTTATGTATATGAGGAACAGTAATGGTTCGAGGGTACATCATTGTGGAAAGCCAGACTGTACTTGTAAATACCTAGTCCGGGATGTCGCTTATGTATATGAGGAACAGTAATGGTCCGAGGGCACATCCGTGTGGAAAGCCATACTGTACTTGTAAACACGTAGTCCGGGATGTCGCTTATGTATATGAGGAACGGCTGATTGAAAGAACAAGCATACTGTTAGCATGATGTTTGGGCTAGTGAATATATCTTAAATGTATTGCCATTCATTGTCTCATTCCCCTTTTCTACTTTTTTTAATCTAAGTTTATTTAACATCCCTACGGGTTGTCCATTTGAGCGGCGGACAGTTTACCTAGCAACCCCTTTCTTTCTGGGCAGGCTCCAGCTGTTATCCAGTACTTGGTGCACCAACCTCCGCAAGATATACTTATTTTTTTTTTTTTTTTTTAATTTTGAGGCCCCTTTTCGAGTAACCCCGTTTATTTCTTTCATGTATGTACATAAAAAGCATTTACACAATGTTACAACATTAATGATATCATAAGACGTTTGCCTTCCATGTATATACACAAAAGGGTTATTTCTGGATAAGTATCCCTAGTTTGAAAAATAAATTGTAAAGCAAAAAAGAGAAGGGTGAAGAAAAAGAAAAAAGCATATGGGTGATCGTTTCCATTTATTTATTTTCAAATTAAAAACATAAATAGAGGAATTAATTGATTATATAAACGCTACCCACTTGGAGTTGTATTTTTCTAATTTGTCTGTTCGTAAAGCAATCTCCCGTTCTAAATTAATTCTAATATTTAGATAGCTTTTAAAGCATTCAAAACGTGGCAATTCTTTTCTACACTTCATTCTATATATAAAAGATTTACATAGAATAATTACGAAATTAATTGTATTGTTTATTACTGAGTTGTTTATTTTACCAAAACAAATTACCTCAAAATTTATATCCACATCTATATTTTTTGTTTTTAGAAATGTGCTTAGTTGTTTCCACATGTGTTGTACACATGGGCATTCCCAAAACAAATGTTCAATATTTTCGACATTCATATTACAGAAATCACAAAGACTTGTCGGAACTAATTTGCATTTTAATAAATGTGTATTAGTCGGTAGAATATGCTTCAAGAATTTGTATTGAAAACTTCTTAACTTCGTATCTATTGTCGCAAAATACAGAACTGAGTAAATACGTTTCCATTCAAAATCTTGTTTACCTAGTATGGTATTCCATTTATTTTCTGATTTAATTCCTTCAATCTCTGAATTGTCCATTTGTGTTTTATATAATAGTTGATTGGGGCTTTTTGAGGTTTTTAGTTTGTCAATTAACGTTTCTGTTCTTGTTTCTGCAAGGAGTCGTTGGTTCATTTTATTTACGTATGATTGTGGTATACTGTGTTTTAGTTTATGATAGGTTAAGAAATCCTTTTCATTTAAATTAAATAACTCTATCATGTCATCAAATGTTGAGTATTTACCATTCCTAAAATTGAATAATTGATCTACATATTTTATTCCTTTATTGAACCAATCCCTATAGAAGACAGTGTTTCCCTCCACTTTAATTTCAGAATTATTCCAGATGATATGTTGTTTAAAAGAAACACTAGAATTACTAAATTGTGCAGAAATATTAAACCATGACTTTAGAATATCATGTAAAAATGAATTACCACCACTGACGTTATGAATATCATTATCAGACAGATTGCAATCTAGTAACATTTCACCCCCATATTTCTCTATTTGCTTTGCATAAATACATTTCCAGAGTCCTTTATTTTTGTCGTCTAAGATTCTCTTAAGCCAACAAGCTTTTATTGAGTTTAAAAAATATGTTATGTTTGTTAACTTTAAACCGCCACTTTCATAATTTTTATATAATGTAGTTCTCTTGATTTTTTCTGGTTTATCGTCCCACATAAATACAAATAATGATTTTGTAATATCACTAATGATATGTGCTGGTGGATTCGGTAAAACAGTAAATGGATAAACAAGTTTTGGTAATGCAAACGTTTTAATAACTGTCACTTTCCCCATCAAAGTAAGCTTACGATGTTGCCACTGCTTTAAACAGTTTTTAAATTCTTGCAATTTTGGTTCCAAATTTGATGTAAGATTAAATTCTTTATCATTACTAAAATACATTCCAAGTGTTTTTGCCTTCTTTGAGGTCCATATAAAGTTCTTATCTTGACACATCTGAATATCTGAATTTCTTAAGGATCCTATTCTGAGTATAATGGTTTTTGATGTATTTAGATATATATATTTATATATATACTTATTATACTTATTTATTTTACGATTGCGAAGCAAGTTTTAACAACTTATATTAATCACTCTCGTTGGCTCGGATGAAAGCGTATACTTATGTGGTCATTCATGTAGGAGGAAACCGGAGTACCCGGAGAAAACCAACCTGTCCGATCTAGCGACCATCGTACCAGACACGGTCTTATTATTATTTATTATTATTATTATTTACAAGAAATGCAAAAACAGACAAAGTCATTTTCGTAAAACATAAATATTTAGAATAATTATACAGTCATGTACTTAAAATAGATTTTAGATAAAGGGGAGCTAACATCGCTCTACGTGTTGAAGTTGTTTCCCTTACCAAACAAGTATTTTGTCAAGTTTACATATTAAGTAGATTTAATAACATTGAGATCGTTTATATTTGTTGACGCTATAAATAAACTTCCAACTTTGAACGATCAAACCCGCCGGTGCAGGGGATTTTCAGAATCAATATTGCGTAACGCTATTTTATCATTATGTAGTGTATAACGACACCAGGGTCATTGGGTAAAAATCAATTAAAGTCGTCTGCTAGCGATTACAATGTATTAATTGTTATGTTATTACAGTTTCAATTAGTCGTTTAGTTTGTTGACATTGTATAGAGTTAAAATCAACTCTTCAAGTTAATCAGTTGTTTATTAATTGCGATATATTATTCTACATGTATATTAAATTGTTCTTTTTACCATATAAGAGGGATAACAGCCGACACAACTTTATAGTAAGTAGGGTTTATATTTTAAACGTACTTCTATAGACTATGACAGCGGACGATACAAGTAATTGTATACTATAATATGTTTAACCCATTCAACACCAAGTAACTCACATGGACTGGTCCATGATATTCATAAACCAATAAATGAATCAGAAAATCACATTTGGACAAGTTCATTTATCGAAATGGGTAATTATGTCTAAAAATAGTCATATCACTGGCAAAAAGTGCAGATCCTGATGAGACGGCTCGTCACGAGCCGGCTCATCTGGATATACACCTTTTGTAAGCCTATTTAGAGGTATGTGGTGTTGAAAGGGTTAATAAGCTCTCGGTGTAGATATTTACGTTATAAATATATAATCATACAGCTAATCTGTCCCGTACCAAATCAATATAATCTTACATGAGTGGTGATTTCACCAACCGGCCATATCAGAATGAACCACTGACAAGGTTCGAACCTTCGAGCTCTCGGTCCGTAGGCGAGCGCCTTAACCACGTGGCCAAGGAGACGTATGAATGTTTGCAGGGTCACATAGATGAGATAAGCAGCGACTGCGTTGCCAGAAGTCTTGGCGGACATGATTGACCTACTCTCCGGAGTGTTACGGAAATCTAGGGCTGAATAATTATACATTCCAAATGTATGAATATGGAGTTTTAATTCTTTACGCTGGAAGAAATGGGTCAACTATGTAATGGATTGGGGAGTGTGGATTGGGGATTGGGGAGTGTGGATTGGGGAGTGTGGATTGGGGCGTGTGGATTGGGGATGGTGCAGTGTGGATTGGGTATGGTGCAGTGTGGATTGGGGAGTGTGGATTGGGGATGGTGCAGTGTGGATTGGGTATGGTGCAGTGCGGTTTGGGGAGTGGGCATTGGAGAATGACATTACTGGTTGCGATTTACCTTATGTCTCTAATAAGTTTAAATTTTAAACTTTATTTATTTTACAACGATTGCGAAACAAGTTTCAACAATTTAATATATTAATCACTCTCGTTGGCGCAGATGGTAGCGTAAATGTGGTCATTTGTGTGCGAGGAAACCGGTAAAACACACCTGTCCGATCTTAGCGATTACCTTATGTCTCTAATAAGTTTAAATTTTAAACTTTATTTATTTTTCAATTATTGCGAAACAAGTTTTAATTTAGAAGTAGCCTACGTCACGCAATTGTGAAATTTGAAGAGTTGTTGTTTCTGTTAGAAGTATAGGAGACTGTCATAGCGCTGAAGGAAAACATGGTTAGTTTACCTAATCCTATACTCTAGAGCATGTATACATCTACCCACAATAATAACGAACCGGGCTACAGTAGCGTAGCCAGAGGCACATTTCAACCGTGGCAATCTAGGGGGATATGTTCCCCCTTTAAATGGTTGGGTGTATAGAAGCGATTCCCTGCGTTTTTCCGATTTGATGAGCTTAGACGTATTATCATGTACTGACCATTCAGCTCTCTAAAAGTCAACAATTTATACAGCAAAGTGATATTTTTTGCATTTTATTTATTTAATTTTTTATGGCTTTGGACATTTTAACCGAGGGCGCTGCCTTGGTGTGCCCCAGTGTGGCTACGGGCCTGGATGTCCAAGACGGAAGGGAACCATCATTATTTTACCAAATCATATTCGATTGTACCCTTAGACATTGCATTTAAATTCCGCATTGCCTCTTCTCTCTCCTTCCTGGCGATGGATTCCATCAGGAATGAGGTCTCGAGAGTGATTGATATAAGTTGAAAGAACTTGTTTCGCAATCGAGCAAAAATTAAAAACAAATCTTATTCTCTAGAACATGTAGGCTAGTCATGTACCCACAGTAATAACGAACTCGGTTATTTAACCCATTTCATTCTGGATATCGTTCAAACGGTATCTGCAAAGAACATAGAGCCAGATCAACCGCCACGGAACGTGCCGTCTGATCAGGATCTATGCTGTTTGCTTTTCAGATGATCTTGCTAAGACACTTGGCTATGCAGCAAACAGCATAGATCCTGATCAGCACGCAGCGTCACGCTGCGGCTGATCTGGATAACAACATAGATCCTGATCAGCACGCAGCGTCACGCTGCGGCTGATCTGGATCTATGTTGTTTGCAATAGCCTTTAAATATATCCAGAATGAAATGGGTTAAAGAGTAATTTACATATGCAAGTAGTTTTAGTAGCCTAGTAGTATTCGGATCAAATATATTGGTTTGCTGAACCGCATCTATCATGTAGGCCTACACGCACTCTAAGTAGGCCTATTATAAAATAACAGTCATGTGATAGGCCTATACATGTATAGGCCTACATATTAGAATAGTGGGATTTTAGAAAAATGTGAATATTAGGGGCATTTTTGGGTAAAAGTTGGGAACCAGACTTTTTAACATAATTCAGGCATGCCGAATCCGATAAACCCGGATCCCAAGTGAAATTTTGAGTTTTTGACCACCTAATTTGCATAAACAAAATGGCCGCCAAATGGCAAATGTTGGACCATTCCTTTGCGATATCTCTGTAACCGGGCAAGCTATAATGACAAATCAAGTGTCTATACCTATGTTTTGAAGGGCAGAGAATATGATTAAGACATTTCTGAGGTCATTGGTAGTGAACAATACTCATGATTATGCAAATTAGTGGCCGCCATTACAGAAGTCCGTTTCGACCAATATCTCCGTAACCAGACATGCAATATTGACAAACCAAGTGTCTATACCTATTTTGAATGGCAGATAATGTTTGTTCGGCTAGGCCGTATTCATACAACGAGTTTGGTCATCAGTCTCTTGCTCACATGCACACATTGCTGTGCATCGTAAGTTGTATTTTCGGCATTTGCACCGGCGTGTCTTGCATTGTTTCTTGCATGAACATGAAATCACTTCCATAAAACTTTCAGGGATGGGACTCAATGACATTAGTGTGGGCTTTAGTCCTGTATCAGTACGTTCCCATCCCATGTCCACGGGGGCTGGAAGCTCAGGTACAGCACAGTGAGCATTTCTCCAAACCATTGTTTGATAGTGTGCTCGCATCACATGATAGCGGAAAGCATCACTCGTTGGGGGCATTGCTTCAGGTTTCCCTGTCTTAGAGAATAGTATATGCCGTGCCGTATCAATAGAGTCTGTATTTTGCACATTGTATACTCTGCAAAGAAATGTTTCTGAAGGTCGAATGGTCTCCTCTGTGAGTTCAGCGATTCCTACGTCCTTGAGCAACTGATGGTGCTCTTTAAAGACTTCCCATGCGGTCCTTTTCGTGTGATTTGCGATGTATGATGTGGTGTCACACCCGGTTAATGCATGAAATGGCAAAAGATTTGTAGCTGAATCTCTTGGCAGGTTACTGAAAACTGCATCAATGGGTATATATCGCCGTTTCTTGGCAGTACCAGACAGCATCCAGAGACGTTCACACTGAACACGTGGGAAATTGGAAACCAAAAGCATGAGAACATCAGTGATCCTTGATGACACAACAACTGTGTTAAACTGACTCTGCACAACATGTAACACCAACCTAGTGTCAGCTTCTTCGTGTGTGGCTTTCAGCTGAATCAAATCGGTTGTTGTCTTTGAAGACCTAACTTCAATTTCCTCCCTGGTGCCTGAAGACACAATTCCCCAGACAAGAAATGTGCAAGATCAACTTTATTATCAGGAAGCGACAGAAAGTTTGTCCATATTTTTGGAAGCGGCACATCACGATTTTCAACAAGCCGTCTGATTGGGCGAGCTGCTTTCGTGCGTCGTGTCCTGGTAGCACCCTTGATTGTCTCTTCTCTGTACCTGTCGAACACAACGTCTATTCGTTGATAGTTAGAACCTGCCTTCAGTACTGCTCTTACGTATGTGTCGGCCAAGTCCCCGAAGGTCACTCTTTTTCAGGCTTTCCCAGAGCAACCACCAGTGCTTGTCCATCAATGATAAGGCAAGATGACAAGTTGTGAACTTCTATAGCTTCAGGACATACTATGTCTTCTGTTAACTTATCTGCCAGCACGGACTTGGTTTCCAGTCCGGAGTGAACCATTCATTTCGGCAAGTGATATAGGAACTGGCAGAAGCGTGTGCTTCATGACAGCTTGCAAGTCAACAGAACGACCTGCCTCATAGTCAATGGCGAGGCGTTGAAGGACGTTTCTATCTGCTTTTATGATAGTTTTCTTGTCTTTACTGTCCTTGACCACTTCATACAAGGATTCAAACGTGTTGGCATGATTCTTGTGTAGTGGCGCATGAATCGGGACATCCGGCATGTCACCTTGCTTAGGTACAATCATTCTCTCCTCAACAAATGTATTCACTTGTTCCTGTCCGATGTCTTTGGCACAAAGTAACGAGTCCTGGATTTCCTCCGTTGCTAGGTCTTTCGTGACGAGGTTGTGCAAGGACCCTGGTGAAACTGATGCAAGCATTATGAATCCCTGGAAGCCGTGACTAATGCCATCTCATCATCGTCTCGCTTTTGTCGTGATTTGGTGGCTTCATTGTGAACGTATCCACTGCCAGGATGGTGATCGTACATGTCATACGTTTCAGCTGCAATGTGAGACCTCAGATTATACGAAAGGGTCCATCTAGTAAGAGCTGATGTTGTTTTTGTGATGCCAACGATTCCACCTCCTTTCTTGCCTGTACCATTTATCCACTCCATGGCTTGGTCTGGGTCTACTAAATTGAACTTATGTGCCGAACGCTTGACAACAAAGTTTCCCTTTTGAAACTCTGATAGCACAGGTTCTGGAAGTTGGTGCATCTCGGCCAAGTACAGCGGACCCCATCTTGCATAGTTCAGGTGGTCATATCGCATGATGTAGGGCAACATCAGACTGAAGGAGTAGAGATGAAGGTCCCATACTCCATCACGCTCGGGTGAAATGCAACAGTATCGAGACCATGTCCATGTAGTTCCACCAAAAGACGAAGTTCACATCATCCGACCTACTAGCAACGAAATCTTTCAGAACTCTGTGAAACATTTTCTGCCTGAGACACGCTATCAGCTTAGGAATTATCTCGGGGTTGTCATCAGCTGCCATTGCAGAAACTTCATCATAGCATAAGGTAAGTTTGTGAGCTCTCATAGCCTTGCTGTATGCCTTTCCTGACAAAACAAGCTGCACAGCACCCTCTCCGAGCAGTCCACACTCCAACCACACTTCAGCTAGACCAGACCCAGCCATGTGATCTCCGATAGTCTTTAGGAAGTTCATCGCTGTATGAAGTCCACCAAGACGAGGGATTAATTTATCCCGGTATTCTTCAACAGACCACTTCAGTTCCATGAGTTTGCAGAATAGAGCTTGGTCGACTGTAAGACAGTGTACTCCTGGCCAAAATGGGACGATATTGCCATGCACCTTTTCACAACTGTATTCAGCGTATCTAATTCATGGGCCGGAACAAGAATGATAGGCAAATATCCTACTGCTGTCTCCTCTGGTTCCTCCGATGAGATCGACTGATTGAATACTGTCCAAGAAGGTTTTGTGTCAGAATCTTGACGTCGCAGAAAGAACCCCATATCTTTTGCCTCCGCTTGTTTTACACAATCAGGGTCTGCTTCAGGTTTCGTAAACCATTTCTTGTCAATAGGTGTGGCGAATACCGGCTCACTTGTTGCAGGATTTATGTTCGCAGGATACAGGTTCTACTTACCCTAATTTAAAAAGGTCAATTTAAAAGAATACAATCGGTAATCAGTGTCATGGTTCAACGGAAAACCACTGGTGTCAAGCAAGATATCAAAATTAGACCCTTCAGGCTTTCTCCATTATAGTCTAGTGCATAGTGGTCCATCAGATGGGAAACATGATTCAGTGAATCCCCTTGCAAATACTTTCGGGGAATCCCCTTTCTGAAACCCTTGGATTACCCAGTACTCAAAACATAGGTATAGACACTTGAATTTTTCTTATTGCTTGCCTGGTTACAGATATGTTGGTAAAAATGGACTTTTCTGTAATGGCGGCCACTAATTTGCATATTCATGAGTATTGTTTATGACTCTAGAAATGTCCTAATCATATTCTCTGCCCTTCAAATCATAGGTATAGACAATTGATTTGTCATTATAGCTTGCCCGGTTACAGAGATATTGGTGAAAACGGACTTTGCTGTAATGGCGGCCACTAATTTGCATATTCATGAGTATTTTTCACCACCAATGACTTCGGAAATGTCATAACCATATTCTCTGCCCTTCAAAACATAGGTATACACACTTGATTTGTCATTATAGCTTGCCTGGTTACAGAAATATCGTAGAAGAATGGTTCAACATTTGCCATTCGGCGGCCATTTTGTTTATGCAAATTAGATGGTCAAAAACTCAACATTATGCTTGGGAACCGGGTTTATCGGATTCGGCATGCCTGAATTATGTTAAAAAGTCTGGTTCCCAACTTTTACCCAAAAATGCCCCTAGAACCGTATGCAGGACCTTTTTTCTGAAATCCCACCAGTCTATATTTATATTTCTTTACATTTTGAAATGTTTCTTAAATATCTGTTCATATGTAACGGTAATAATTGTATATTCGATTCGGTTCTGTTCTGTTCTGCATGTTAATACGTCTCCGTGGCCTAGTGGTTAAGGCGTCCACCTACGGAGTGGGGGGTCGATGGTTCGAATCTCGTCAGGGGTTCGTTCTGATATGGCCGGTTGGTGAGCCGCCAGCTAGTTAAATAATGGTTACCGATTGCCTACCAGCCTGACGCCTGGCATACACACATAGGATTCGGGAAGTACTGATGTTCATAAAAGGAGGTGTCTCATTAGACAGAAATGGCTGGCCCTTTAAATAGGGACGGCCGGCCGGGTGACACAATAATAAACAAACAGTTTAATAGTGTCAGCAAATATATTGAACAGCGACCAAAATGGACACAGTATGTAAACTATTGTGTCATGATATATATATATTCTTTATTTATCCTCCAGTATTGAAGAGCATACAATTCACATATTACAAGAACAATTACAACAGTGAAATATATTACAATGTTATTAGGAAATTAAGTAACAGAAGTAAACGCTTATATACATATTCTATATATAATCGCAACAGGCGATGTGTAATACCATATAATAACACACACGTATACATATATACACACACCAAGCATATGTATATATACATAATACACGCATACACACACATGTATATATATACATACATATACATACATACGTATACATACACACATGCGTATACATATATTAAACCAATACAAACATATACATATCACTGTAATATTGTATTACTCGCTTATACTACATGTATAAAGCATACCGAAAATAAATTCAATTGTTACAGTATATCTTACATTACTGCAAGTGTTACCCCCTTACCGAAACGAAACTATAAGAGAGGTATGTGCAGAGTAGCGTAGATAGGGATGCTGGTACATATATTTGCTTTAGTACTGTCTCATAACCAATTCATGTAATAGGCAGATTGTAAAAACACTTTAAAGCTTGCTACTCTCTGATCGTCTGTCAATTGAAATGCTGTAAAGCCACGGAACATTTCAATGAGTTGCAGATCTGGTGAGAGTGAGCAGAGACTTTTAAAGGTACTGGTACCTAGAGACTTAGAGAGTTTCATCCAGAGTGTGGTTCTCCATTTGTCATTAAATGGGCAAAACAACAGTATATGTCTGCTAATCTCGTCTGTGACCAAGTGACATTTCATACACTGTATATCGTATTTATGAGAGAAAAACCTACACATTAGGATAAAGACGGATGTACAATGTGGCTGTAGGTATGTGTATTCTCTACAGAAATTCCATAGGTTACAAGTTTCATATTCTGACTGGACTAGGGAGAAAGTATTTAAACTTGCATCGCAAAGTAACCTACTATTCCAGTCGAATACTACCTGGTTTTTTACTGCCAGTTTAACGTTATATTTCCATACACCTACGCTTGGGAATATACCATCGTGTAAGTAATCTAAGAAAAACTGTGTCAGATTATATTTTCCTAGAATTCTATATATATCGGGGATAAAACCTTTTGCAATTTTGGGAGATGTCATGAATGATGTGGTTCTATGCACAAACACGTCTTTGATTTTAAACTTGGTATCTAATCGACAGAGTTGACCAAATAGTAGAAGTTTCCGTTTATCTATCAGCTGGACTATAGGATATATACCGAGACAGCTTAATGCTATATCCGTTCTAGTAGATGTAGGGATAGATTGAATACGTTTGATACATTGTCTATGCAGTTTTCGCAAGGGGAGTAACTGGGTATCGGTGACACCGTTCCACAATTCGCTCCCATATAATGCTTTTGGTAGTACAATGGATTCGTATATTATTTTACAAGTTGCAGGATGCAGGCCGTTTCTATAAATACCACAGTCTACAATGCTGAAGAAGGATTTACGCAACCGATCACACCGATTATTTTTACGTGTATCTATGTTGTGTGTACATTCACAAATTAAGTATATACGTTATGTTTATTGTAGATTCTATACTGTTATATTCTAACTTTATGTAGCTTGCCTGTATAATCAATGTTAATGTGACAGATGTGATGTCATATTGCGTTTGTTTATTGGATCAAATCGAGGTGCGCAATTCATAATCCGTGTTTGGATAATATTATGTTAAATCCACATTCCACAGACGCTTGGAGTATGGACAAATGATTTCGGGTGTAGGCCTACGTGTAAACACTTTTTTAGACCAATCCAAGCAGGTTAAATGACACGCCGTCACATAGCCTGGGTTACAGACGGATCTGTAGTCCAGTGGTAAAACGCTGGACTGGTAATCCAGGGATCGCAGGTTCGATCCCCCGTCTGACCCTAATAAAATTAACAGTCTTTCAGATGGCATGTTAAACCGAGGTCTCGTGTCGGTGCTTTACACCGTGCACGTAAAAGAACCAGAGGAGACTCTGTAATGGGTCTCTGTCTGTATCATTGCACTATCCTCCAAAATCTAAAATTACTAATCTCTTCAGGAGGCGTCGCTCATATGGGCAACCGGTAGCGACGATAAATAAACGTAAAACACACATAGCCTGGGTTCCAGTTTGTCGATTTTTCACTTTTTAACTTCATGCAAAATGACATGATCAGAAGCTCAATACGGCCTAATTAATAGTATCGGTGTTAAAATATATTTATTTGACTGACCAGGCAAACTATATCAACGCCTGTTCCCAGGCTAGCCGTCACATGACACCCCGTCACTACCAAGGCTATACAATGTATGTAGCATTGATAGTGACGGGGTGTCATTTTAGGCAAGTATATATATATATATAGCCTCGATAGTGACGGGTGTCATTTTAGGCAAGTATATATATATATATAACCTCGATAGCGACACGATGCCCTTTTTTAAAAACGTGCTTGGAATAGTCTAAGCAAAATGTATGTAATGTATCAAGCGTATAGTGTATCATAGTGTTCTTAAAACAAAACAAAAATGTTTTTTGATTTTGAACCGGGAAACATTTGTCCAGACCCCATGCACCTGTGGTTAAATCAACGATTTCGACATAGTTCATTTTGCCTTCCACAATGCTCATGTCCTGTTATAAATAATTATGTCTTTTCTCAGTGAAAGAAAATGTAATCTTTCAATGTTTTCAAATGCATTATCCCTGTTACTGCTTTGAGTTTCGTATTCCTCCGCAAGTTGGGTGTAGGGCCTACTTTTGTAACTAAGCTCTTGTCTTACATCCATGAATAGTTAATTATAAAGTACTATAATTATGATTTTAATGAACTTGTTGCGTCTGTAGTTCTTAATTTTGACAGCAAACTGAAAGTAACTGGACAATTATACGGAACAATTTCTTATTTACGAAGTTCAACGTTCCCACTAATACATTTTTTTAATTAAGTGGTTGTGCAATTGTGTTTTGCAAACTGACACTAACTGAAACATTATACCGGATCAATTTCTTATTTACGAACGTTCTCACTAACATAAGTGGTTGTCCAATTGTGTATTGTGGTGAATTGAGGCTCTCGATAGGGTCTGTTAAAATCAATTAAAGTTGATACCAAATATTATATTAGCCAATAAGATAAAGAAGATGTGTGTTTTTAGCGTAAGATAGGATTTTATTTCATCGATTAATCACTGAAAGTTGTATTTCCATTAGTGGCTGTGTTTATTAGTGAAATATAGTTGTGCGTTTTACGGTTATGTATCGTCGCTACCGGTTTCCCATATGAGCAACGCCTCCTAAAGAGATTAGTCATTTTAGATTGTTGTAGGATAGTGCACTGATACAGACAGAGACCCATTCCAGAGTCTCCGCTGTTTCTTTTACGTGCACGGTGTAAAACACCGACACGAGATCTCGGTTTAAAGTCCCAACTGAAAGACTGTTAATTTTATTAGGGTCAGACGCGGGATCGAACCTGCGATCCCTGGATTACCAGTCCAAAGTCTTAACCACTGGACAGATCCCTCTGCAAGATAGAATTTGATTTCATCTCGTTATCGCCGAAATATCCACTCGTGGCTAAAGGCCCTTGGGGGCAGACATATTTCTTTGATGACTTGATGAAGTAAAGAA
>CM026391.1:81242445-81257445 GCA_014843695.1 Archivesica marissinica
ATATTGCAATTTCTATTTCTAAATTGCATAATTTTCACAATCTACACAATTCCGGAATGACGATCTCGTGCCCATGAACAGTGGATGCACATCCGTTATCATTCGTGTACGCTGATCGCATCCAACACGTCGAGACGTTGGGTCGGACCCTTGGGTCGACTTCCGGTCGCTCCACGGCTGACTTCCGGTCATCCACGACACTGTAGCCTACGGAATCCACATTGGCCACCAATGTAACAGGGGCCAATATAAAATAGGCACTCTGGCGTAGGTTCGTTATATTTCTTTATTCACAGTTTCCGTATATGGAAAAAGGCCTAAAACATAAGTAAATACATACAAGAGCATATAAAAACAAAGTATAAAACATTTCAATCATTTCATAAAACCAGACATATACCTGTAGAAAACCGATGTTAATATAATACAAAACTTACCACAGTGTCTGTCTGTAACTACTCAATATAAATTGGTAGACTATTGTATTATAATCGCTCTATAACATTAACATGTTACTCGTAAGAGTTCTCCTGGGTTGTGACCAAGCACGGAGGTATAGTTGTGGGAAGAAATATATTAGTACCCAATCCATGCAAAGCTCTCATCCACGTTCATACAATCTTTCATTCATACAAATACAACAAACAAAACGATTGGACACCGTACAAACAGACTGACAAGTGTTCACGAGACAAAACACGTGCACGGCAAATTGCCCCGGGAAACATCTCTAATTTCCGTCTCCGACGTAGATTGTCGAATATCCCCGATTCAATTCCGTTGCATATGACAAAGAACGAAGATACACGAATTTAAAAGGCGGTAAACGCATGCGCGATGTTTAAGCAGTTTTATATATTAAGCTACACCGTTCACGGCACAGGGATTCGGCACGTTTGGGGGTACTAGTATATATATTTAAGTACTTAAATATATATACTAGTACCCCCAAACGTGCCGAATCCCTGTGGTTAGCACGTTTGGGGGTACTAGTATATATATTTAAGTACTTAAATATATATACTAGTACCCCCAAACGTGCCGAATCCCTGTGGTTCACGGTAAAACACGATTGTACTCCTATAGTACAACCTGTGACACACGTAAACCATAATTTATAGGAATACAAATTCTATAACTAGACTGAAATTTTCTTTGAATAAACTTCTCCCATGAAATTTCGGTGCTGCCAAATTGATATTAATTAATAGAACACATAATGTAATTCAATCACAAACCGAGCCAAATAGAAATGATAGCTTGTCACTTTAGGCAGGCCAAGGACGGGACCTGCCTGCCACCAATAAACCCATACATGTGACTATGAATGTTTTGAATTTCGTCACTTGATATTCAAGTAGGACGTGATAGAGCTACCTATTAGTAATATGTAGACGTCATTGTAGGCTGTAGGCTTATTTGGAAATTAACTTCAAGGTACACTATAATGTCAATTGAACAAACAGTTTCATATTATGAAAAGAACTAGGCCATTACTAGATACAAGAAATAACAATTGTACTGAAATGAAATCAAAGAGCCAACATGTCTATGTTAAAAGAGTATTACTTACTGATAAATTGGCAACCAGTCCATACATCGGAGTCCATGCCTCGGAGTACATACATCGGAGCCCATGCCTCGGAGTACATACATCGGAGCCCATGCCTCGGAGTACATACATCGGAGCCCATGCCTCGGAGTACATACATCGGAGCCCATGCCTCGGAGTACATACAACGGAGCCCATGCCTCGGAGTACATACATCGGAGTCCATGCCTCGGAGTACATACATCGGAGCCCATGCCTCGGAGTACATACATCGGAGCCCATGCCTCGAGTACATACATCGGAGCCCATGCCTCGGAGTACATACAACGGAGCCCATGCCTCGGAGTACATACATCGGAGTCCATGCCTCGGAGTACATACAACGAGCCCATGCCTCGGAGTACATACATCGGAGCCCATGCCTCGGAGTACATACAACGGAGCCCATGCCTCGGAGTACATACATCGGAGCCCATGCCTCGGAGTACATACATCGGAGCCCATGCCTCGGAGTACATACATCGGAGCCCATGCCTCGGAGTACATACAACGGAGCCCATGCCTCGGAGTACATACAACGGAGCCCATGCCTCGGAGTACATACATCGGAGCCCATGCCTCGGAGTACATACATCGGAGCCCATGCCTCGGAGTACATACATCGGAGCCCATGCCTCGGAGTACATACATCGGAGCCCATGCCTCGGAGTACATACATCGGAGCCCATGCCTCGGAGTACATACCACGGAGCCCATGCCTCGGAGTACATACATCGGAGTCCATGCCTCGGAGTCCATACATCGGAGCCCATGCCTCGGTACATACATCGGAGTCCATGCCTCGGAGTACATACATCGGAGCCCATGCCTCGGAGTACATACATCGGAGCCCATGCCTCGGAGTACATACATCGGACCCATGCCTCGGAGTACATACATCGGAGTCCATGCCTCGGAGTACATACATCGGAGCCCATGCCTCGGAGTACATACATCGGAGCCCATGCCTCGGAGTACATACATCGGAGCCCATGCCTCGGAGTACATACATCGGAGCCCATGCCTCGGTACATACATCGGAGCCCATGCCTCGGAGTACATACATCGGAGCCCATGCCTCGGAGTACATACATCGGAGCCCATGCCTCGGAGTACATACATCGGAGCCCATGCCTCGGAGTACATACATCGGAGCCCATGCCTCGGAGTACATACAACGGAGCCCATGCCTCGGAGTACATACATCGGAGCCCATGCCTCGGAGTACATACATCGGGAGCCCATGCCTCGGAGTACATACAACGGAGCCCATGCCTCGGAGTACATACATCGGAGCCCATGCCTCGGAGTACATACCACGGAGCCCATGCTTCGGAGTACATACATCGGAGCCCATGCCTCGGAGTACATACATCGGAGCCCATGCCTCGGAGTACATACATCGGAGTCCATGCCTCGGAGTACATACATCGGAGCCCATGCCTCGGAGTACATACCACGGAGCCCATGCTTCGGAGTACATACATCGGAGTCCATGCCTCGGAGTACATACATCGGAGTCCATGCCTCGGAGTACATACATCGGAGCCCATGCCTCGGAGTACATACATCGGAGTCCATGCCTCGGAGTACATACATCGGAGCCCATGCCCGGAGTACATACATCGGAGTCCATGCCTCGGAGTACATACATCGGAGCCCATGCCTCGGAGTACATACAACGGAGCCCATGCCTCGGAGTACATACATCGGAGCCCATGCCTCGGAGTACATGCAACGGAGCCCATGCCTCGGAGTACATACATCGGAGCCCATGCCTCGGAGTACATACCACGGAGCCCATGCTTCGGAGTACATACATCGGAGTCCATGCCTCGGAGTACATACATCGGAGCCCATGCCTCGGAGTACATACATCGGAGTCCATGCCTCGGAGTACATACATCGGAGCCCATGCCTCGGAGTACATACATCGGAGTCCATGCTTCGGAGTACATACAACGGAGCCCATGCCTCGGAGTACATACATCGGAGTCCATGCCTCGGAGTACATACATCGGAGTCCATGCGTCGGAGTACATACATCGGAGCCCATGCCTCGGAGTACATACATCGGAGCCCATGCCTCGGAGTACATACATCGGAGTCCATGCCTCGGAGTACATACATCGGAGTCCATGCCTCGGAGTACATAAATCGGAGCCCATGCCTCGGAGTACATACCACGGAGCCCATGCCTCGGAGTACATACATCGGAGTCCATGCCTCGGAGTACATACATCGGAGTCCATGCCTCGGAGTACATACATCGGAGTCCATGCCTCGGAGTACATACATCGGAGCCCATGCCTCGGAGTACATACATCGGAGTCCATGCCTCGGAGTACATACATCGGAGTCCATGCCTCGGAGTACATACAACGGAGTCCATGCCTCGGAGTACATACATCGGAGCCCATGTCTCGGAGTACATACATCGGAGCCCATGCCTCGGAGTACATACAACGGAGCCCATGCCTCGGAGTACATACATCGGAGTCCATGCCTCGGAGTACATACATCGGAGCCCATGCCTCGGAGTACATACATCGGAGCCCATGCCTCGGAGTACATACATCGGAGTCCATGCCTCGGAGTACATACATCTGAGTCCATGCCTCGGAGTACATACATCGCTCATACCTGGGAGTTCACACTTCTGTGTTCAAACCTTGGAGCACATACCTTGGGAACACATGCCTCGAAGCTCATTCCTCTGAACACGTAGCTAGTTCATGTCTCGGAACGCATGTATCGGAGCACATATCTCTCCATAGATCTCATACAGACATACACTAGGAGTTATACCTCGTATTGGAGCTCAACCATCACCTCGGAACTCATGCCTCGGATCTTGCTCCTGTTTCGGCGTTCATGCAGCGGAGTTCATACCTCGGGGTTCATACCTGGGAACTCATATCTCGGAGCTCATCCCTCATAGCTCATACCTCGGAGCAGCTCATACCTCGGAGCTCATTCTTCGGAGCTCATATCTCGGAGTTAATACATCGGAGCTCATACCTCATACCTCGGAGCTCATTCTTCGGAGCTCATACCTCGGAGCTCAACCCTCGGAGCTCATACCTCGGAGTTCATACATCGGAGCTCATTCTTCGGAGCTCAACCCTCGGAGCTCATACCTCGCAGTTCATACCTCGGAGCTCATACCTCGGAACTCATACCTCGGAGCTCATACCTCGGAGCTCATACCTCGGAGCTCATGCTTCGGAGTTCATACCTCGGAGCTTATACCTAGGAGTTCATACCTCGGAGCTCATACCTCGGAGTTCATGCCTCGGAGCTCATACCTCGGAGCTCATACATCGGAGCTCATACCTCGGAGTTCGTACATTGGAGCTCATACCTCGGAGCTCATACCTCGGAGCTCATACATCGGAGCTCATACCTCGGAGTTCGTACATTGGAGCTCATACCTCGGAGCTCATACCTCGGAACTCATACCTCGGAACTCATACCTCGGAGCTCATACCTCGGAGCTAATACCTCGGAGCTCATACCTCGGAGCTTATACCTCGGAACTCATACCTCGGAGCTCATACCTCGGAGCTAATACCTCGGAGCTCATACCTCGAAACTCATACCTCGGAGCTCATACCTCGGAGCTCATACCTCGAAACTCATACCTCGGAGCTAATACCTCGGAGCTCATACCTCGAAACTCATACATCGGAGCTAATACCTCGGAGCTCATACCTCGGAGCTCATACCTCGAAACTCATACCTCGGAGCTAATACCTCGGAGCTCATACCTCGAAACTCATACATCGGAGTTCATACCTCGGATCTTGCTCCTGTTTCGGCGTTCATGCCTTTGAGCTCATACAACGGAGCTAATACCTTGGAGCACACCCCTCGGGGCTATTGCCTCGGAGCTCATGCTTCGGAGCTCATACCTCGGAGTTCATACCTCGGAGCTCATACCTCTGAGCTCACATCTCGGAGCCCATACCTCGGAGATCATGCCTCGGAGCTCATGCATCGGAGTTCATACCTCGGAGCTCATACCTTGGAGCTCATACCTCGGAGCTCATACCTAGGAGCTCATGCCTCGCAGTTCATACCTCGGAGCTCACACCTCGGAGCTCATACCTCGGAGCTCACCCCTCGGGGCTCATGCCTCGGAACTCATGTTTCGGAGCTCATACCTCGGAGTACATACCTCGGAGTTCATACCTCGGAACTGATACCTCGAAACTCATTCCTCGGAGCTCATACCTCGGAGTTCATACCTCGGAACTCATACCTCGGAGTTCATAACTCGCATAGCGTTCATCTCATACTGTGAATAGAACCCCCTAATACTGTACCTTGATTGATGGATGGCCGCCATGGATGATTAGTTCTCTGATCTCAAACTCGAAGACGAACTCAAGTAATTTTATTGGTTGATTATGAGATTTACAATCCACCAATCACGAAGCTTATACTCGAAGCTTGAGATTGGAGTACTGTTTGACAACTTCTGTGTCGGATGTTGGCCGAATTGCGGGGGTTTCATGTGTATTGTTTGAACAGTATGACTGTACTAATACCCACAGGCAATGCCTATAACAACTACAATGACTCTACATGTATATCTTATGGAATACAATTATTAATTACGCCTTCATCAGCACCATTTTGGGCTATGCCGCCGACGGACAGTTTGCCTAACACGTTGGTACCAACACCTTTCATGGGCATGCTCCAGTAAATAACCAGTACTTGGTTCATCAACCGCCGTAAGAAACTGCCAACTTGTTCATATGAAGAGACACGGTCTGAGCTGGGATCGAATCCGTGACCATCGGTGATGATAGGTTACAGTGGTATACAAGTCAGCGACCTTATCCATTCGACCATTGAGGCGGACCTCATTATCACTACGCTATTTCACATTCTTCCATTTTAATTTGAGTAGCGCCAGTACATAATGATCATTGTAAACAGCGATGAAGAGTTACGTCCCGTGTTACCAAATCACTTTTCGTTTACGGTTACTTCCCGTTGTATTAATTTAAATATGTTTAAACCAACCAGTGTGGTTTATTATTTCTAACATTAAATGAATGAGTTTGAACGCATATTGTCTTACACAACACTTGTTGTGTTTGTTCTGCTGAGGTCATTCGACTATTACTGGTGGAAGAAGATCCCGGGTGCCCCTCCGAGCAGTATTGCAGGCACGCATGGGCACCCGGGAAGAACCACCGACCGATCGAAAGACATGTGCTCACATGACATATTTCGAACACCCCAAGTGGGTGTCTAACCTACAGCGACGAGGGGCAAGTGATTTGATGTAAACGACCTTAACCACTACATACCACCACTTAAGCCCCTACATCACATGTATAGCTATCTATAGCTACAGCAAAATATTTTAACAAAAGCAATACTATTGTATTTAACACAGAACACTATACAATTAAACCACACCATGCACTGCCGTGGCCGAGCTGCGGAGGTGGTTGTCTTCAAATCACTTGTCCCTCACCAGTGTATGTTCTACTCCATCTGTGGTGGTTAAGTCTTTCATGTAATACAGCTGACCAGCTGGCTTGTGGAAAGGCGGTGGTTATACCAGGGTTTCCGTCCTTGTCTGAAATACTGCTCGGAGGGCCATCGGGGTCTTCCTCCACCAACAATAGCTGGAGAGTCGCCGTATGACATGCATAAGCTGTTGGTGCGAGTTTAAAGTCCCCAAAAAACAAACAAATCTATTCCCGTCCTTGTCTGAAATACTGCTCGGAGGGCCACCAGGGTCTTCCTCCACCAATAATAGCCGGAGAGTCGCCGTATGACATGCATAAGCTGCTGGTGCGAGTTTAAAGTCCCAAAAACAAACAAATCTACCCGGGTTCCCGTCCTTGTCTGAAATACTACTTGTCTGTACTACTCGCGGGGTCTTCATCCAAGTATAGCTGGAAGTCGCCTTTAAACCCCCTAACATAAACTTAACTCTGTGTGTTTTACGTTTATTTATCGTCGCTACCGGTTGCCCATATGAGCGACACCTCCTGAAGAGATTAGTCATTTCAGCTTGTTGGACGATAGTGCAATGATACAGACAGAAACCCATTCCAGAGTATCCTCTGGTTCTTTTACGTGCACGGTGTACAGCAACGACACGAGACCTCTGTTTCAAGTCCCATCTGAAAGACTGTTAATTTTATTAGGTTCAGACGGGCGATCAAACCTGCAATCCCTGGATTACCACTGGCCTACATACCCGTCTATCCAACATAAAACAAACACAACAACACTTTAGATATTGACACTCTTATTCTTTATGTAATTTGAGTTGGCAGATTGCCAGGTTGGTTTTTGTGAAGTATAGTTATACAGGTAAAATTTTAAATGCGGAAGAAAATACGGCTTCATCTCGCTAGGGTGGAACGCATTTTATAAAGATATTATTTACATTTCACGGCGCACCTGTGTAAAGTTGGGACAACCTATCCATATATATAGCGACTTGCCATTGTATTATACAGTACTATCGGGTACTTCCTGATCGAGGTATTTGCTGATTGCTGATAGCGTAACGCCGCGTCTATGTTGTTTGCACATTGCTTTGAATTTAGTCGGCGCTGAAATAATAAATAGTGGAAGTCGTGATAGCGTAGTGGTCGTGATAGCGTAGTGGTAGAGCGTTCGCTTCAGGTGCGAATGGTCCGGAGTTCGAGCTCCGCTGGAGCCGTTACGAGTGTGCCCTTAGGCAAGGCATTTAAATTCCACGTTGCCTCTTCTCTCTCCCTCGTGGCGATGGATTCCATCAGGAATGAGGTCTCGAGAGTGATTAATATAAGTTGTAAGAACTTGTTTCGCAATCGAGCTAAAATAAATTTTGTATTAACTAAACTAAATACTAAATAACTTTAGTTTATTAGTTTAATGTATACACATTTATTTTAACTCGATTGTGAAACTACTTTTTACAACGTTAGATTAATCTCTCTCGATACATCTTTCCAGATGGAATCCATCGCTACACACCTCCGTAAGACACTGCCAACGTTTTCATATAAATGAGATTGAGCCCAATTTGGTGTTGCCCAATGTGGTGTTGGTGTACCTCGAACTCACGATATATACAGGATGACCTTATATGACCTTTCAAATGATCCATACCACATGACCTTGAAGTTGACCATTGAAAGCCAGCAGTTGTGCCTATGTCAACTACTATCTATCGAGGAGAAGAATTATATAAGACTCTGTCTTCCATTCTAATCCTGTTTCTGTATTCTGATTATGCGTGGTGTATGCATTGTTCAATATGTATTATATTGGGAAATAAAATATGTTTAGACTAAATACTATCTATATATGTAGTCTATGTATATGTGTTTTTCTCAAGTTATATTTGGATTGTTCATTTCAGGTTTAGAAAATCCACCACATTATACAGCTCCATATGGCGGGGGCGGTGCCAATCCTCCACAGGGAATGCCATATCCGGCGCAAGGACAGGGTGTGGCGTATCCACCACAGCAACCAGGGATGGGCTATGCGCCACAGCAACCAGGGATGGGCTATGCTCCACAGCAACCAGGGATGGCCTATGCGCCACAGCAACCAGGGATGGGCTATGCGCCACAGCAACAAGGGATGGCCTATGCACCTCAGCCCCAACACATGCAAACAAACACAACTGCTGTGGTAGGTGGATTTGTAAATGCCATGAAGCTGCTCTAGTATATATATATTATTAGTTTTATATAATATGGTGGTGTAGAGTTCAATATAGGAAGTCGTGATAGCGCAGTGGTAGCGCGTTCGTATCAGGTGTGTAAGGCCCGGGGTTCGAGCTGGAGCTGGACCCGTTACGATTGTGCCCTTTGGCGACGCATTTAAATTCCACATGCCTCCTCTCTCCCTCGTGTGGATGGATTGCCTCAGGAATGAGGTCTCGAGAGTGATTAATATTAGTTGTAAGAACTTGTTTCGAGCCAAATAAATTTGTATAAACTCAGCTAGATTTAAATATGTGCATATATGTTGCTAAGAGTAACGGAAGGGGTCCACTCTTTTACTAACCGCTGGATGAGGTCTTGTTGCAAATGTTGCCATTTTGGGTGGATAACCTGTGGCACTTGTCGCTTGGCTGGTGATGGCCACCATAGGTCCCACTTCTGAATCCACAGCGCATGTGCAGGCATTGGATTCGGAACATCCGTAATGTCAAATCATTTACCGATATATCATACATTTACCTTTACAGACGGATATGTAGTCCAGTCGTAACACGCTGGACTGGTAATCCAGGGATCGCAGGTTCGATCTCCTGTCTGAACCTAATACAATTAACAGTCTTTCAGATGGGACGTTAAACCGAGGTCTCGTGTCGGTGCTTTACACCGTGCACGTAAAAGAACCAGAGGAGATTCTGGAATTGGTCTCTGTCTGTATCATGCACTATCCTCAACAATCTAAAATAACTAATCTCTTCAGGAGGCGTCGCTGATATGGGCAACCGGTAGCGATGATAAATAAACGTAAAAACACACACACTTACCTTTGCATATCATACGAAAGCGAAACCTACATGCCTTGGTTATTATAAGAAATCTGCAGTTTATAATTGGATTAATTAAACATAATTATAACATAATTTGCGCTGCAGACAGGTGATGACGTCATTACATAGTTTTCATAATTCACTAGTGTAATAACTACGCTAATGATCACTATATGTATAATTTATAAGCTATTTAAAAAAAACAGCAACAAAAATTAACAACATGGTGTTGACAAATCCAGTGGGACAGGAAATAACCATCCTCCAGCTACAACCACTATCATATCAGCCTCCGTCCGTCTTATGAGACGATGGATTGCGCTCTTGTTGAGGAACATCTTCTGTGGTGACTGAGTAGGCCTAATATTGAGTGGCGGTCTCTGTTGCAGTCATCGCAGGTGAATATCGAGTCATCCAGTTTGGTTGTTGCCTTGCGCTTCTGTCGTTTCTGCTCACGAAGCGTAGTTCGCCCAGCCTCGGCTCGTCTGACCCCAGCTTTCACAACGTGTCTCCATGATGACCGGTTTGATGCTGTGTCCTCCCAAGACTCAATGTTGATTTGCGCTGAACGCAGGTCCCTCTTACAAGCGTCCCTGTATCTTAAGTGGGGCCGACCAGTTGGACGTGATCCTTGTTCAAGTTGACCGTACAGTAGATCTTTGGGGATGCGTCCTTTATCCATGCGTCGGACATGACCTAGCCAGCGCAGGCGGCGTTCACTGAGCATTGCATATATGGTTGTTGAACTCGCTCTGCTGAAGACCTCTGTATTGGTGACCCTATCTTCCCAAGTGATTCCCAAGATCCTGCGAAGGCACCTCATATGGTCTGAGTTCAGCTTTGTCTCTTGTCTGGCATATGTCGTCCATGACTCACTGCCGTAGAGGAGCGTGCTGAGTATGCAGGCCTGGTATACCTTCAACTTGGTGTTCAGCGTTAGGTTTCTGTTCTCCCAGACTCTCTTGGTGAGTTTTGACATGACGGTGGCTGCTTTCCCAATGCGTGCATTGATCTCAGCATCGAGGGACATGTTGTTGGATATCAGTGATCCTAGATATCTGAAGTTGTCGACCATGGCGAGTGTACAGCCGTTAATGGCTATGGGAGCTGGATCTGCAACGTCCTGGGGTCATGACCTCTGTTTTCTTTATGCTGATGGTTAGGGCAAACTCACGGCATGCATTGGAGAACCGATCCACGAGGCGCTGGAGGCCATCGTGTTTGTGGCTTGCGAGGGCTGCATCGTCAGCGAACAGCATCTCCCTGAGTAGGACACGAGTTGTTTTGGTTTTGGCGCGCAAGCGGGCCAAGTTGTATAGCTTGCCATCGTGTCGGGTGTGGATGTAGACACCGTCAGAGGAGGACTGGAAGGCATATGTCAGGAGGAGTGAGAAGAGGATGCCGAAGAGCGTCGGTGCGAGGACGCAGCCTTGCTTGACTCCGCTGAGGATGGGAAAAGACTTGGAAGTGTCGCCGTCGAAGCTGACGGTGCTCTTCATGTCTTTGTGGAACGACGTGATCATGCTTAGCAATTTTGGTAATTAACAATCCAGTAGGACAGGAAATAATCATCCTCCAGCTACAACCACTATGCACCCTGCATAGCTGGCTATTTACGCTGCAACTCCTGCCCAGTATCTGATGATTTCAGTTTGTTTAACCTCGCCTCAGGCGAACCATGTGGGCGAGAGTTCCAAGATGATTATTAGTACGTGCCTTCAAGGCTTGCGTTGTCGATTATTCGAATCGTTGTGATATATAGATACTGCTGGCTGATGTCTTGTGGAGCAGTGTTCTTGTTGTGTCTGATGATGATGCGATAACAGATGACATCGGGAGGCGCCATCTTCTTCCTTTCAGGGTGACACATCCTTGGTTGTTGGTAGTTTCTTTCCAAAACGGTCCCTATTAGGGCCACCCTCCTCACTGTTGGACATCCCGCAGCAGCATATAAACGGATCTGACAGTTAGACATATGGCCGTATCGGTCGCTCCAGGGTCTGTCCATACCTCCATCACTTCCGATCGTGGTCAGCGATGATGATGTGTGTGTCCCTTGTTGCAAGTTCGACGACCAGAAGATCCCAGTATCCTACGCTGCTGCTGTGAGATATGCCCCGACTGCGACGTGCACGCCATGAGGAGATCGGCCGGGGCCCAGTATCTGATTGGTTTAGCTACAATAATAGCAATTCTCATGTAAAAATTCTAAAAGTTGTGCAAATGGCCGCTATTTGAACGTGTCACATATTAACTGACATGGTAAATACGTACTTGTAGTGACTTCATTATTAACGTTATCCGTTCCACACGATTGACATAATACACATAAAGAACGCACCTTGTTGTTGATTATTATAATACATTTACTATTTTTTGGTTTTATGATAGTGTCATGAATATAGAGGCTGTTGATCACGTAAGCATGATAACTAATACGAGTATAATTACAAATAAAATGTGAACTATTTCTTACGTTTGTAATTCATTTACAACCGACAGCATAACGCACTTCGTTTGTTGTAAATGAATCACGGGTACAAGTCAAGTCAATTTTATTTACAAAGTCGAGCAATATAACAACATAACATAAGCTCTAAAGAGCTTTTAACACCGACTTATATGTATATTATTACACCGGCTTGTATGCCTTGCGCCAGGCTGGTAAGCAATCGGTAACCATTATTTAACTAGCTGGCGGCTCACCAGGAATCGTTTGAAATTCAGTGAATTACAGCCTTTTTTGGACTAATTATGCTATAACTAGTATAGGATCTAATCTTCGTGTGCATTTGTTATTGCAGTTAATTAACTCGAGTGTTAAGGAGGAAAATAATGATATATCTCAGCTACATTAGAGTTCCTTCCCGTTAATCATCCTTTTCTCTAAACATGGCGAATTTGTTCTTCATGTTTGTTATATACGTGTAAAGTGTTATAAATATCATGACACACAGACGGATCTGTAGTGCAGTGGTAACACGCTGGACTGGTAATCCAGGGATCGCAGGTTCGACCCCCCGTCTGACCCTAATAAAATTAACAGTCTTTCAGATGGGACGTTAAACCGAGGTCTCGTGTCGGTGCTTTACACCGTGCACGTAAAAGAACCAGAGGAGACTCTGGAATGGGTCTCTGTCTGTATCATTGCACTATTCTCCAAAACTCTAAAATGACTAATCTCTTAAGGAGGCGTCGCTCATATGGGCAACCGGTAGCGACGATAAATAAACGTAAAACACACAATATCATGACACAATAGTTTACATACTCTCTCCATTTTGGTAGCTGTTCAATATATTTGCTGACACTATTGAATTGTTTGTTTATTATAGTGTCACCCATATTTAAGGGCCAGCCATTTCTGACTTATCATCATCATGAGACACCTCTTTTTATGAACATCAGTACTTCCCGAATCATGTGCTTGTATGCCAGGCGCCAGGCTGGTAGGCAATCGGTAACCATTATTTAACTAGCTGGTGGCTCACCAACCGGCCATATCAGAACGAACTCCTGACCATATTCGAATCTTCGAGCTCTCGCTCCGTAGACGGACGCCTTAACTACTAGGCTACGGAGACGGTATACTGATAGTTTTACACAAAGAATCCTCTTCTATCTTTGAGATTGGAGCTACTAGACCTGCTAGATAACAGTACAATAATAGTAAAACATTTAACCTCACAAAGGCATAACTACACCTTGACCTTTGTGGTTAAGGGCGCTGACTTCAAATCATTTACTCCTCATCATTGTAGTTTTGATCTCCACATGTGCGAACTCGCCGAATTAACCGATACCAACTACTACAGGAACTTTCTCTTGTAAGAAAATCACAGAATTAACCGATAACAACTACGACATGAGCTTTCTTTGGCAAGAAAACCACCGATCTAACCCAAGGATGACAACCCATGATAAAATCGACACAAGCTTTCCATGGCAAGAAAAGCACCGAACTAATCCATGGATGACAACCCATGACAAAATCGACACAAGCTTTCCATGGCAAGAAAAGCACCGAACTAATCAATGGATGACAACCCATGACAAAATCGACACAAGCTTTCCATGGCAAGAAAAGCACCGAACTAATCCATGGATGACAACCCATGATAAAATCGACACAAGCTTTCCATGGCAAGAAAAGCACCGAACTAATCCATGGATGACAACCCATGACAAAATCGACACAAGCTTTCCATGGCAAGAAAAGCACCGAACTAATCCAATGATGACAACCCATGACAAAATCGACACAAGCTTTCCATGGCAAGAAAAGCACCGAACTAATCCATGGATGACAAACCATGACAAAATCGACACAAGCTTTCCATGGCAAGAAAAGCACCGAACTAATCCATGACATGATCGACACGAGCGTTCCCAGACAAGAAATCACCGAGGTTTCCCACGACACCTGCCAACACTTGGCATCTACGCTGGATACTTCTTATTTAACGATTTTATGTTCTGTGTCATGAGTCTGTAAAGCTTCATCGGGCTGTTCTTATTTCCCAGTTAAGTACACATGGTGCTTCTGAAATTGGGGGTGCAATGTGTCTGTACCTTGCGTTATCCGTCAACAAATTAAATGAAAAACACACATTGGTAGGCGCATCGCAATGTTATTGGGCAAGGATAAAAATGTCTTAATCAAATGCACATATTTGTTTATTTTAATGGCTGGATTTCATCAATATTATCCTTTGCAGATTGTGAATCAACCAGGTGCTGCAGGCTATGTTATTCAACAACCACGCCCTCAGAATTATATGGTGTCGTCCATATTAGCCTGCCTCTGCTGTTTCTGGCCTACAGGACTGTGTGCCATATATTATGCATCACGGGTTAGTTATGTTTGTTTTGTTTTGTTGTTTGT
>CM026391.1:81259945-81337073 GCA_014843695.1 Archivesica marissinica
ACAAGCATTATCATTGGAATCATTTGGATAAGCCTCGTGATCGTCGTCCGATCCATAGAAATAGCCAACTATAACAGCTATTCCAACAGATATTAACGAGCAATCTGCAACCACTGCCTGTCCAATGTGAAAATGTTATAGACATCAATATCTTCCAGCTGTGTACATACCATAGAATGTGCTATTGAATATTCCAATACAGTTAGACAGTGACTGGTAGTAGTTAGGCAGTAGATACAATGACAAGACTGGACTACACACTTTTGTATGTGTGAACATGTGTACATTATTATCTATACTGGACGATGCCTGTAATTTAAACATTATCAATTCGGAAGATAAAACAATCCCTAGGAAACCCATTCTTTGACAAGTTTATAAATTTGCAATACAGCAATATGTAATTTACAAATATGTTTTCAGTTATTCACGTATTGTATCGTAATATGTAATAATTATAAATTGATAACGATGAGTTTTCATTCCACATTTGCAAATAGTGTTACATATAATATTATAGAAAAACGTACTATCAATCTTTCATACTGGAGTTGCTGTATAAGCTACTCGCAATACTGGCCCCGTGCATACGCTGGACCCCCGGGTGTCTTCGTATCGGCCTCACATTTCAACCTAAATAGTCACAGACAATGTAACACCGTTAGATGCTAGCAGTTGTTTATTCAAATTCACAGATTGTTGTTTTGTTTTCATTACATGTATATTAATCAGGAAATAAATTTGAAAGAAAAAACAGTCACTGTCTTAGATACAATGCAACTAGATCCATGTCAATGACGTGCTTACATACAGCCACGTTACTGTCTTAGATACACTGTAGCTAGATCCGTGTCACTGACGTACTTACATACAGCCAAGTCACTGTCTTAGATACAATGTAGCTAGATTATCAATGGCGTGCTTACATACAGCCAAGTCAATGTCTTAGATACAATGTATCTAGAATGTCACTGGCGTGCTTACATACAGCCAAGTCACTGTCTTAGATACCATGTAGCTAGAGTGTCAATGACGTGCTTACATACAGCCAAGTCAATGTCTTAGATATACTGTAGTTAGAGTGTCAATGACGTGTTTACATACAGCCAAGTCAATGTCTTAGATATACTGTAGTTAGAGTGTCAATGACGTGCTTACATACAGCCAAGTCACTGTCTTAGATACAATGTAGCTAGATTATCAATGGCGTGCTTACATACAGCCAAGTCAATGTCTTAGATATAATGTAGTTAGGGTGTCAATGACGTGCTTACATACAGCCAAGTCAATGTCTTAGATACAATGTATCTAGAGTGTCACTGGCGTGCTTACATACAGCCAAGTCACTGTCTTTGATACCATGTAGCTAGAGTGTCAATGACGTGCTTACATACAGCCAAGTCATTGTCTTAGATACAATGTAGCTAGATCCGTGTCACTGACGTGCTTACATACAGCCAAGTCACTGTCTTAGATACAATGTTACTAGAGTGTCACTGACGTGGTTACATACAGCCAAGTCACTGTCTTAGATATAATGTAGCTAGATCCATGTCACTGACGTGCTTACATACAGCCAAGTCACTGTCTTAGATATAATGTAGCTAGATCCGTGTCACTGACGTGCTTACATACAGCCAAGTCACTGTCTTAGATACAATGTTACTAGAGTGTCACTGACGTGGTTACATACAGCCAAGTCACTGTCTTAGATACAATGTAGCTAGATCCGTGTCACTGACGTGCTTACATACAGCCAAGTCACTGTCTTAGATACAATGTAGCTAGAGTGTCAATGACGTGCTTACATACAGTCAAGTCACTGTCTTAGATACAATGTAGCTAGAGTGTCAATGACGTGCTTACTTACAGCCATAATAAATGGTGTACAAAAGGATGCAGTTTTACTAATCGTTTCATCAGCGACGCGTGGAATTTAGCGCGAGAATATGACCGATGCCACAATACACTAGAGGCAACGGGGAAAATGAAACAAAGTGGAATTATGATATCAAAAGGCACCAGATCAAAAATATGAAAAACTTCCCGGGAGATAATGGCATTATGACATTATTTCATTGTAATTTAGTAAGAATAAATGAAACACTTAGACATAATTATCTGAGGTTTAAATATTAGGTGGGCAGACTTTAGAGGGTGTGGACATTGGTTTCTAGAACGCCAACTGTGCATTCTGACTCTGTTACATTTACGTCTTGGTTGTTCACAGTTCGATATTTTCAGATATATATATATGACTTTATGCTGTGCAGAAAGCAATTATACTATGTGAACTCCAAGATTGGTTAGAATATGTCACATACAACTTGTTCGTATGGTCATTTATAAATACTTTCTAAAGGTGTTTACGATGCTGCAAGGCGTGAAAGTATCGGACGCCATAACGGATTAATATACGGATGTAAAAATGCAACCCAAAACAAATTATAATTTTCGTTGTGACGTTTATTGATAATTTATTTAACTTTACATCTAATTCCACACTACGCCACTATCATCTCACAAAGCCGCTATTGAGAATAACGGACATAGTTCCGTTGCCCTGTGGCAAATACATACAGTGTCATTTGTTGTAGTCTGGTCAGATGCACTGCATGGTTTGAGTATGATGGTAGAGGCAGTGTTGGAACATTCCAATCTGTCACGGAAAACCACTGATGAAGATGTAGACGAAGCTTAAGTATATTGCATTGCTTTCAAATAGCATGCATATACACAAACTGCACAGCAGTTATACAACAAATGAAATTAAACTAATAGTATATAAGTGAAACTGTTATAATTTATAAGAAGCAAATGGGCTGGGTTACAAGTGTTACCAACATTAATGACGGAGACGATGTGCTACACAGCAATCACGCGAGTCACGAACCGAATGTGACTTGTCAATTAGTGGATTGCTTGCTCAAACCCATTTCCATCCTATACCCGTGCAGATGGAGGATTTTTGATTGCCGCATCTAACCAGTCCTACAGAGAATGATACCATATGTCAGAGCAGTATGGGAAGAACGGTCACTGTGGATGTGCCGCAATATTGCGAATATATTTGGGTATTGATCGTGCATGGGATCCGTCGCTACGTGTACGTGACATGATACATGAGTATCCGTCGCTATGTGTACGTTTCATGATACTGGACTATCCGTCGTTAAGTGTACGTGACATGATACATGACTCTCCGTCGCTACGTGTACGTGACATGATACATGACTATCCGTCGCTACGTATACGTGACACGATACATGATTATCCGTCGCTACGTGTAAGTGACACGATTCCTGACTATCCGTCGCTACGTGTACGTGACATGATTCCTGACTATCCGTCGCTACATGTGCGTGACATGATACATGTATATTCCAGGCACAATATTTAACTTGATTTGCTGGACGAGTCGACACTATTATACCATATCATTGACAGTACATCCCAATTGACATATCGTTTTAGTTACATGTAGACGTTGAATTGTCTTTATAATCAGACAGTGCTACATCCGATTGGAGAAGTTCAGTCGTTGCCCTTGTTTATAAGAAAGGCCCAAAGTCCAAGGCCAACAGGCCAATTTTTTCAAACTTTTCTTTATTGCTCCTCAAAACTATTGAAGCATATATTTATGTCAGACATCGTGACCAATTTCAACAATAATGACCTCCCAAGCTACTTCCAGCATGACTAAGTTTAAACTCTATTTATTTTACAACGATTGCGAAGCAAGTTCTAACAACTTATATTAATCACTCTCGTTGGCGCGGATGAAAGCGTATATGTGGTCATTCCAGCATGACTGTAGAGCATCTTAACAAGTTTATGAATCTCAGCTTATCAGCATCACACAAGAGGTATACGACAACCTTGAAAATAGTAAACAATCGTATGTTATTGTTATGGATTTTAGTTAAGCGTTTGACAAGGTTGAACACATCAACCTACCTGTCCACCCCTTGGCATCACGGTTGATCAAGTCATACTTATAAGGCCGACCCAAAAGCGTAGTTGTGGACGGCTACACTACAGCTACTCTCCTTGTCATCTCAGAGGTCCCACAATGCCCTGATTTAGAACATTGCCTCTTCCCAGCATAGTATATTAATGATCTACCCAACTTCATCAAAAGTAAATTAAGACTGTTTGCAGATGACACCATAATGTATTTCTCAGTAAAATCCTCTTCCGGTGCACTAATCCTACACAGCGACATGAATGCCTTAGAACAGTGGAAACGGGACTGGCCCATTGAGCTCAATCCTGACAAGTGTGAGAGTACTCTGAATTATTCGAAAATGTAAACCACTCATTTCCCCACAAACACCCCACAGCAATGTACACCAGATGCCACCAATCATCTAGGTGTTACAATTAGTAAATGTTTAAACTGGTCTACCCATATATACAACATCTCTAAAGTTACTAACTCGCTCGAGTATTTATCAACCATCAGGTACTCCTGACAAAAGTCTCTTATCTATGAAGCAGAACAAGTGTAAAGATCAGCTGCAGGCTATATCTCAACCATCAGGCACTCCTGACAAAAGTCTCTTACCTATGAAGCAGAACCTGTGCAAAGATCAGCTGCAGGCTATATCTCAACCATCAGGCACTCCTGACAAAAGTATCTCACATATGAAGCAGAACCTGTGCAAAGATCAGCTGCAGGCTATATCTCAACCATCAGGTACTCCTGACAAAAGTCTCTTACCTATGAAGCAGAACCTGTGCAAAGATCAGCTACACGCTATATCTCAACCATCAGGCACTCATGACAACAGTCACTTACCTATGAAGCAGAACCAGTGCAAAGATCAGCTGCAGGCTATATCTAAACCATCAGGCACTCATGACAAAAGAATCTTACCTATGAAGCAGAACCTGTCCAAAGATCAGCTGCAGGCTATATCTCAACCATCAGGCACTCCTGACAAAAGTATCCTACCTATGAAGCAGAACCTGTGCAAATATCAGCTGCAGGCTATATCTCAACCATCAGACACTCATGACAAAAGTCTCTTACCTATGAAGCAGAACCTGTGCAAAGATCAGCTGCAGGCTATATCTCAACCATCAGACACTCATGACAAAAGTCTCTTACCTATGAAGCAGAACCAGTGCAAAGATCAGCTGCAGGCTATATCTCAACCATCAGGCACTCATGACAAAAGTCTCTTACCTATGAAGCAGAACCTGTGCAAAGATCAGCTACACGCTATATCTCAACCATCAGGTACTCCTGACAAAAGTCTCTTACCTATGAAGCAGAACCTGTGCAAAGATCAGCTACACGCTATATCTCAACCATCAGGCACTCATGACAAAAGTCTCTTACCTATGAAGCAGAACCAGTGCAAAGATCAGCTGCATGCTATATCTCAACCATCAGGCACTCCTGACAAAAGTCTCTTACCTATGAAGCAGAACCAGTGCAAAGATTAGCGGTAGGCTATATCTAAACCATCAGGCACTCCTGACAAAAGTCTCTTATCTATGAAGCAGAACCTGTGCAAAGATCAGCTGCAGGCCATATCTGCAATGAATATCACTGTGCATACAGTGTACAGCAGTGTTTATCTAAACACTTGAATATCCACGCAAACAATCACCAGTCATATATCAATTCAAGATCAGAAATAACTTGGTATGCCTCAACCATCTAACACATACAAGGAACTTGAACGACATGTAGTTAATTCCACAGTCCTGAACCCACTAGCATATACATCGTCAACACTACGTGTTTGGAATGGCCTCCTTTATATGTACAGTCCAGCCCCAGCTTAACAAGTGTTATTGAGCCGCTGGCCACTGTACCATTCATGCAACACTAACGACTATGTTTATCCATAGTATGTAGTTCCTTTTAACATTCTCTGTTTCACGTAATGAGATTGATAACCACTGTCCATGCCTTTGAGTGTTGGAAGTAATATGTAGACTGGTCCTACTATGCACAATAGTCAACGACCAAGTAGCAGTCAACAAAACTGATCGGTTATTACAACCTACACGCCTCTCACGTCATACAGCAGACCAGACTACAACCTACACGCCTCTCACATCACACAGCAGACCAGACTACAACCTACACGCCTCTCACGTCACGCAGCAGACCAGACTACAACCTACACGCCTATCACGTCACACAGCAGACCAGACTACAACCTACACGCCTCTCACGTCACACAGCAGACCAGACTACAACCTACACGCCTCCTCACGTCACACAGCAGACCAGACTACAACCTACACGCCTCTCACGTCACACAGCAGACCAGACTACAACCTACACGCCTCTCACGTCACACAGCAGACCAGACTACAACCTACACGCCTCTCACATCACACAGCAGACCAGACTACAACCTACACGCCTCGACATCTCACAGCAGACCAGACTCCCAAGAGTCGTTATTTCCAAGAACCATCATGGAGTGGAACAATCGTCCTCCAGACATTGGTACAGCTGACTCTCTCTTGAACAATCGTCCTCCTGACATTGGTACAGTTGACGCTCTCTTGAACAATCGTCCTTCAGACATTAGTACCGTTGACGCTCTCTTGAAAGGCTCAACTTGCCACCCTCTTGATCTAATATTACAGCAGTCTTTTATATTTAGCTCTTCACTGCACATACTACCACTTTTAATTCATTTCTTTCTATATGCGCACCCACCTGGCAATCCTGTTCAGTCTGTTGAACTTGGCCAGTAACTGGTAGTAGTAAATGTAGATGTAGCCAGTGGCGGTCGGACGCCTTCCGGAGCCCTTGGCTATAATTATTATGCCCCCCCTCGGACACAAAACGCAGAGACATTTTTGGAAATCGGGGAAGAAAAACGCCAAATCCTTCACTCTAGAGTGGAATTGGACAATAATTCAGTTGTTCATTAATTGAATGTCTTCTCATATATGACTGCATGAATCGACCGCTGCCATTGTTTTATTCTGGGAACTCGGGTTTTGAAGTATACCTTTGTGGCTTCAATTTTTATTACCTTGAAACTCCGATATTTCTTCAATCTTTGTCTTTGGGAGTAACTTGAGATCACGAGTGTTTTTTTCGGTTCTTCAACTGACATCGCGTTAGTACTTTCGGTTTAATAAAATATGTTTATCGGGGTGGGGGGGGGGGGAACCCGGAAAAGTACGAAACAGATATTTGGTAGAAAAATCGATATTTCAGCGCGCGGAGCACGCAAACTTTCAGTTCGTGTACATGAGAGTGTACATCCTGAGGCGCAGTTGGGGGCCCAAATTTCCAGAGGGGGCCTCAGAAAACTCCTAGTTATTTTCCTTCTTGTCTTCGTGGGCCCCTTTGGGCCCGGGGCCCCTGGCTATTAGCCAACCACTCCCCATGGACCGGCAGCCACTATCATGTAGCTGATGTAAGCTTTAAATATTATATACCTATAAACTGTGCACTTTTATATTGAGCATTACTTTTTCGTTACATATTTTAGAATTATGGATTTTACTATGATCATGTGGTGGATTTTACTATGATCATGAGGTGGATTTTACTATGGTCATGGGGTGGATTTTACTATGATCATGGGGTGGATTTTACTATGGTCATGGGGTGGATTTTACTATGATCATGGGGTGGATTTTACTATGGTCATGGGGTGGATTTTACTATGGTCATGGGGTGGATTTTACTATGATCATGGGTGGATTGTACTATGATCATGGGGTGGATTTTACTATGATCATGGGGTGGATTTTACTATGGTCATGGGGTGGATTTTACTATAATCATGGGTGGATTTTACTATGATCGTGAGGTGGATTTTACTATGATCATGGGTGGATTTTACTATGATCATGGGTGGATTGTACTATGATCATGGGGTGGATTTTACTATGATCATGGGGTGGATTTTACTATGGTCATGGGGTGGATTTTACTATGGTCATGGGGTGGATTTTACTATGATCATGGGGTGGATTTTACTATGGTCATGGGGTGGATTTTACTATGATCATGGGGTGGATTTTACTATGATCGTGGGCTGGATTTGACTATGATCATGGGGTGGATTTTACTATGATCATGGGTGGATTGTACTATGATCATGGGGTGGATTTTACTATGATCATGGGGTGGATTTTACTATGGTCATGGGGTGGATTTTACTATAATCATGGGTGGATTTTACTATGATCGTGAGGTGGATTTTACTATGATCATGGGTGGATTTTACTATGATCATGGGAGGATTGTACTATGATCATGTGGTGGATTTTACTATGATCATGGGTGGATTGTACTATGATCATGGGGTGGATTTTACTATGATCATGGGGTGGATTTTACTATGGTCATGGGGTGGATTTTACTATGGTCATGGGGTGGATTTTACTATGGTCATGGGGTGGATTTTACTATGGTCATGGGGTGGATTTTACTATGATCATGGGTGGATTGTACTATGATCATGGGGTGGATTTTACTATGATCATGGGGTGGATTTTACTATGGTCATGGGGTGGATTTTACTATAATCATGGGTGGATTTTACTATGATCGTGAGGTGGATTTTACTATGATCATGGGTGGATTTTACTATGATCATGGGTGGATTGTACTATGATCATGGGGTGGATTTTACTATGATCATGGGGTGGATTTTACTATGGTCATGGGGTGGATTTTACTATAATCATGGGTGGATTTTACTATGATCGTGAGGTGGATTTTACTATGATCATGGGGTGGATTTTACTATGATCATGGGTGGATTTTACTATGATCATGGGGTGGATTTTACTATGATCATGGGTGGATTTTACTATGATCATTGGTGGATTTTACTTCGATCATGAGTGAAGAAAATAATCATAAGGCGAATATAAGTACAAGTTTTCGTTTTCTGTAGGCAGTATGCATTTTGGCATGATATTTTTCATTGGTTTATAATTCAAATGTGATTTACACAGTCATAACACTTTTTATTGGATTTTATTTTTATATTAATTAATTTATTATTATATATTTATTATTATATATTTATTATTTATATTTGATTGCGTATATACATATATGAGCGTTTCGTCTTTTGGACCCGAGTGACTCCAGTAACTGGGGTTGGAAGTCGAACTACCCGAGTAAGTGAAATGCGTATGTCCATAATCAGTAATCTACTCGACCCCAGTAACCCCCAGTTTGTTAGGATAACACGAGATCTCACGTCCACAAGACGAACACGCTCGTGGGGGATTGTCTCGGTAAAATGATATACTTTAGGAATATGTTCACGTTTAACGTTTAACGTTAGCAAATAAAATCATAGTTGTTTTCCTCGTCACTACTATCAACATCTATCACACATCTCACCGAAGAGTAGACAGACTGCTCATAAAGTGCTGGTCGTCATTTTATAGTTGATATACACAAATCGAGACAGGGATACAGGATACTGGGTTAGTCGTTCGACAATATAGCTAAGCGTGTTATGGTACTGCGCATGTCCATAAACCCATCGACTATGTGGGAACATAATTTTATATATATTACGTAGCGTGTCGTCTCACTCGAATAGTTATATTGAGGAATGCATTAAGACGGGCATATACTTAGTTATACATTGAAAAACATCTAACACCATGTCTGAAGGGGAAAAAGGTACATATTTATTTTACATTTATCCATTTTAAATTGTTTGTTAAAGTATCTTAAAAGTAGATTATATAATATTATAAAATTATCCACACCATGCCCTGTCATAAATTAAAATGATTTAGTTGATGTTTTCCTATGAATGATTGTGCTTTGTCAGTGTAAGATTAGGACCACTGGGGTGGGATACGGATATTCCACCCAAGTGGTCAGAATATGTCGTCTAAAACGAGACCGGGAAGTATGTGATATGGTACGGTGGTCGCCAGATCGGACAGGTGGCTTTTCTCCGGGTACTCCGGTTTCCCCCCACACAAATGACCACATTTACGCTTTCATCCGCACCAACGAGAGTGATTAATATAAGTTGTTAGAACTTGCTTCGCGATCGTTGTAAAATAAATCAAGTTTAAACTTTGAAAAGAGTTGAGAGAATTGAATTACGACAGGGCAGTTAAAATGAATAAACTTAAAGTTAAACAAGTATTATATTAGCCAAATTCATTGGAAATCATAAATGAAAAGAATGTCTCTCGTGGAAATAACAATAACACATTTCGTTGATCACTCGATGAAATAAAATACTATCTTATACTAATTAACTCAAATATAGCATAGCGGCTAGCTTTTCAATACATGTGTGTTCTCTTCCAGTCACGTTAAAATGTCATACCAAATTAACAACACAATGCATATACGTAAGTCATGTAAGAATACAAATTCTTTACATTGACGGTAATTTTCTTAAACGAGGTGCTACCAAATGTTCCCTAATTAATAGATCGTACAATAATGCACGAATATGAACATTTGTAACTCGATGTCCAAACAGGAAGTGACATATGAAAATAGTGAATACGTTATCTTAGTATCGTATATGGAAATTAACTTTCACATACAATGAAATGTCAATTGGACAAACAATAGCATAATTATTATGTCAATAATTTGGCCAATACTAGAGAAAAAAAAGAAATTAACATTTTAGAGTCGAAAACCAAATAGTCAACATTTCTACAGGTGAAGAGAATTTATTAAACATATTGGCAAGTTGGCAACCAGTCCATCATGTAAAGAGATCAGGGGAATCCCCTGGAATAACGTATAGTGTAGATCACGAATTGGCCCGTCTTAACGAAACATACACGGAGCGAAGCGATGTGTATGCATAGGGTAGATCACGAATTGGCCAGTCTTAACGTTATTTCGTTAAGACGGGCCAATGAGTTGATCTATCTGACTTATAGATTATATTAGACAACATACATAATTATTAAGTAGGTCACGTGTATGCGATTTAGAAACGAGAAATGTGGCTTTTTCATTGGATCATGTGACTTAGACGTTGTCTAAATTTCGTTAAGACGGGCCAATGAGTTGATCTATCTGACTTGGACAACGTACATATTAAGTAGGTCGCGTCTATACGATTTAGAAGCGAGAAATATGGCTTTTTCATTGGACCCTGTGACGTAGTCGTTGTGTAACGTTATTTTATCGATTAGGTAAACTATCACTCTATAATATATAGAGTCACAGCTGCATTCTGGGTATTGTAATTAACATAGTTGTGCCGTCCTGAAATTGTGAAAATCTTCTTTCATGAATTAAAAAAGTAATGAAATACAGACTTATTTTCATATTCTATGTGTTCATGGAAATAGCGGTGTTTGGAGAACTGTTGTCTTTTACTGGGGTTAAAATGTATTTATAAAACATGGCAATAGCGGTGTTTGGAGACCTGTTATCTTTTACTGGGGTTAAAATGTATTTATAAAACATGGCAATAGCGTTGTTTGGAGAACTGTTGTCTTTTTCTGGGGTTAAAATGTATTTATAAAACATGGCAATAGAGTTGTTTGGAGAACTGTTGTCTTTTACTGGGGTTAAAATGTATTTATAAAACATGGCAATAGCGTTGTTTGGAGAACTGTTGTCTTTTTCTGGGGTTAAAATGTATTTATAAAACATGGCAATAGCGTTGTTTGGAGAACTGTTGTCTTTTACTGGGGTTAAAATGTATTTATAAAACATGGCAATAGCGTTGTTTGGAGAACTGTTGTCTTTTTCTGGGGTTAACATGTATTTATAAAACAATGCATTCCAAATAGATGATCCTGAAAATGCAAATGTTTTACGGAATAATTCACAGTTTGGTTTTGGTGTTTATAACTGATATTCTGAGGGTGATCTGAGAATTCTAGGATGCATATCAGAAGTAAAAGTGAAGGGCGATGTTAAGTATTCTGGAGCAGTTCCATGTTATTCTGATATATGACTCGTGCTGGAAAGGCCTTCTACTTTAGTTGGGAGAATAATACTATAACTGCTTGAATGTGTGGTTTGTACCTTGTATAGGATGACAGGGCGTATGTTACAGTATGTTACATCATTACTATGCCATGCAATTATTTATGTAGAACTATTTTTGATTTCTAACTGAGTTTGAACGCATATTGTCTTACGTCACTTGTTTGGTGTTGTTGTTCATCTCCGTTCACACGGTGACTCTCCGGCTCTTATTGGCGAACGAAGACGAGAACCCATCCGTGCCTGGAATACTGCTAGGAGGGGCACCCGGAATCATCCTCAACCAATAATAGCACGAGAGCTATTGGTGCGAGTTTAAACCCCTAACATAAACATTCACAGTCTGTCCGATTAGCGCAGTGGTTAGCGCGCTCGCTTCTCACCAACCCAACCCGTGTTCGATCCTCAGACCGGGAAGTATGTGAGATGGTACGGTTGTGGCCAGATCGGACAGGTCGGTTTTCCCGGGGTATTCCGGTTTCCCCCACATGTATAACACCATTTACGCTTTCATCCGCGCCAACGAGAGTGATTAATGTAAGTTGTTAGAACTTGCTTCGCAATCATTGTAAAATAAATAAAATTTAAGCATAAACAACACATCAGATATTGACAACCTTATTCTTTACATGGTGGCAAGTTGCCAGGCTGGTTTATGTTAAGTCTAAATATGCAGGTACATCTTTAAATATGGCTTGAATTGCTTGCTATGATAGAATGCATTTTTATAAATGGAAAACCTAAGCATACGTCATACCATTATCGTTATTATTATACAAGCTTTGTATAGCACTCTTTTCATACAGAAATTAATCGTTCAAAAGTGTTTATAATGTCATTATGTTACACAATATCGTGATCATTTAACATTGGATACTTCCTGATTGTCAAAATAATATATCGGCCACCATTATATTCAGCAAACCGTCAAGTTGAAACATATGTGTGTCTAGCTTACAACAAAAATGAACAATGTGTGTTTGCGTGTCAGCCATGTTTTTTTTGCCAGACACAACACTAACTAATTTATATCCACTTTAATAAAACAAAATTCCACCAAACATAGTCGAGTTCGAGCTACGCCAACACCACTGTAGTTGTGTCATTGGACAAAGCTCTAAAGTCCATATTGCTTTTCTTCTTAATACGTACTGGTGATGGATACCACCAGGATTGAGATTGAGAACAACCAAATTGACCCGCCTCCAGGATGAATGTTAACTTATTGAGATGGTACGGTGGTCGCCATATCGGACAGGTGGGTTTTCCCCGGGTACTCCGGTTTCCTCCCACATGCATGACCGCATGTACGCTCTCATCCGTGCCAACGAGAGTGATTAATATAAGTTGTTAAAACTTGCTTCACAATCGTTGTAAAATAATTAAAGTTAAACAAACAAAAACTAAAGGTCTAAAGATTGTTTTCATTTATAGAGGGCGACCTAAATAGTTCTAATTAATTCCTTCTTATGGTTCTGTTAAAGCAGCATTACATCGTATGAAATAAAAGATATTTGAAAAATTCAATTTTTACGTATGGGTAGCAATGCTGCTACATATTTTAACATTATACTTGGTATGCTTATGTTCATTTGGTAAACAATAAAAAAAATTTGCGATAAAACAAACTCGAAACCGAAAGTAGGACTTTCCGAGTCGATCGGTCACGCACATGTTTACAACCTGAATGCATCGTCCGCACTTGTTTACATTCGGAATGCATCGTCCCCATTTGTCCCATGTTGTCTTTTTTAATTAAATTGCTTGATATGTTGATTCATACCTCTGTTAGCTAAGTCTTTTAGGGACATTTCTACATCCCGCGAGGGGTTTGACATTAGAGGAAGATAGATAGTAGTTCATGTTCAAAATATATACGTTGTTTTCTACATCCTCTGTTGTTTCACGCATGCGCACTGTGCGTGTTTACATTTCGTGTGTTGATAAACAAATTCGCGTATACGAAGGTTTAAATTTAGTGGAATTTTATCGTTTCTGAGCGACTATTTCGATTTTTGTTGACACACACACATTAGTATTTATATTTTACCCAAAACATCCTTTATTACGATGTAATGCTGCTTTAAGGTTATCGGTATAGCATAGCTGTGCAAACACAATCATTATAACTAAAGTACATAGCTATACAATGCATTATACAGTCTACATCCGCTATGTCAAAGTCGGTTATGTCGAATTATCCGGTTATCTCGAAGTCGGATCAAAGTCCCGTTTCATACACTATCATTGTACATATAACTGGCTCAGTTTATATCGAAATTCGTTAAGTCTAACTTCGGTTTTGTCGAAGTATTTTGTTCGGTCCGGCGTAATTCGACATAACGGGTGTAGACTGTACATGTTGAACAATGTAGTATAAACACCTCACCCGATCAATTATTGGGGTAAGAATTGTATTCTTGATAAATTTAAAGAACATAATATCAATAACGCGTTCAATCATTACTTACTATTGTTTGTTTATGTTTTATGATGGCAATAATTGTCCACAAGTTGCTTAAATTAGTAAATATTTTTTTTATATAATTAAGCAATACCCACTCCGGGTACTCCGGGTACTCCGGGTACTCCGGGGACCAAGTTGTATAACCTACAGGCCTGGACATCCTATTACTGCAAAGGGATCCGGTAGTGTGCTCCACGGTCATATATGCTCGATAAAGAGTGGTTTGACTTCCGGTTGTATGTGGCTTTGTAGAATTGGAGATTAGGAATATAAGCTAAGTGCAGATGTTGCGCGTCATGTCATTTAGCTGGATTCTTTATTATTGATTGTTAAACCAACATATGTACGTGTCTGTATATGCATTGGCAGCCCAACTCTGAATACACAACATTGTCCTGATGATGATGATTAAGCGTATTTACCTTCGCCGCCGGGGAACAATGTAGGCGAGGGAACTGATCTCGGACAGTTGACTAGTATAAAACTTGTCAAATACCAAGGAGAGGTTAACTTCTCTAGTCCTGTTCTCTGTTCATTTCAGGTTTCGAAAATCCACCACCACCACCACCATATACAGCTCAATATGGAGCCGATTTCGGAGGTGGTGCTAATCCTCCCCAGCAAGGAGGACATGGGATGGGCTTTGTACCACAGCCCGGATACAACCAACCCATGCAAACAAACACAACCTCTGTGGTAGGTGGCGGTGTAAATGCTTGAAGCATATATATATATTAGAGCAGTTTCAGGCATTTACTTTTGTTTTATAGTAGTTTCGTGAATTTAAATTATCACGTAAGCAAAGCAACTAATAGGAGTACAATTTCAAATAGGGTCCTCATTCCGGTTGGATACGAAACACTCATTAAAATTTGCATAATAGTTTGTAAAATATACAAAGACGTATACCTATCTTAGTCAACAAATCCTTTTCCAACATGTTGCATCAAATTTCAACATAAATGCATGTGTTTCCAAAGAGTAATCACGATTTGTTCTGAACTACTGTAAATGTGTCCGTAATTTTACATGTGACCCAATTCCGGTAACTCTTGGGTAACAGTGAATTAGGCACTCTTAATTAATTATGTGGTGTTTTCCCAAACAGTTCAAATATAAGATATAATTCCAAAATCTATTTTTAACTTTGTTAACACTAATAACTGTTAACACACTAAATTATTAACTGTTGTTTTATGTAACTGTTTTATTCTACTCCTCTCTAGTGTCACAGCAAGGACACATGATTGTGTCTCCTCTTCTAAGTACCCTGACTGTGGTGCAATATGTCAACTGCACCCAGTGGTTACACAGTTTGCCCCTATTAACTCACACAATCTCCACTTTGCAAATATTAGAGATACACACTTGGAAATCTCTTTAGTGTCTGTTCTTTCTCCTCATCTGCCTAGGATTAGCCTAAAAACACTAAAATTGTTTATAAGGGATAGGACTGAAAACAAAATAAATAAATTAGGCTTGGCCTTATAGAAAAAGTCCACTTCCGAATTAGATCTGTCAATCAAAGCCTGGTTTCAGAGCAGACGGATGGTAACATTTCTGAACAATGTTTTTGGGGCCAAAAAAGGGTATTTAAATGAACATTTATTTGGTAATAGTAGAAAAGGTATTATTTGATATGCTTGACATGTTTCAACAAATGTTTACCTGTTTTTGTCTCATTTTACTCTTGTTTGACTTTTGACAGATAGCTACAGCTTTAGTAAATATTTACATCGGAGCGCGTGTATGACGTCAGCAAATATCGAGCGTTACGAGGTTTAAACAAATATCACCGGAATTATGACAGTCACGGAATGAGGACCTTCAATGATATTATAAGATCTTCTATTCGTGTGCATTTGTTATTGAATTTATTTAACTAGTTTTCTAAAAACGAGTTCATGTAAAATATCCAAGAATGATTGAGGAGAATAAGCAAATGAGCGACATAGCTCAGCACTATCATAGTTACTTCCCCTTAATCGTCCTTTTCTCTTATAGGTTCTACAACAACGAATACATTGTCTACATACATAGTAGAAAGTAAAAACACACAGTCTGTTTGTTCATTTTTAGTTCCAATCTTTCATTTCTTCTGATCAAATCAACCTGGAACACAGCAATAATAATCATATTATAATGGTCACATTGCATTTGCTCACTTGTGAATAACGTCATTCTGTTTACACTCTGTATTCCTCCGCCAAATAATAAAGTACAACAATCTTCAGTTTGCAATGGCCTGCATTCTTACACCACATATGTTCTACACATCAACTAATCTGAAGTCTTCTCAAATCACATAATTTCTCAAGAAACACAAAAACTATACACTGCCTGTCATTTTTTTTACCAAAACGAAAAATGAACTGTATTAGTTATTGGGACTACGTTCGATGCTCTTCTGTCTAATTACGTTAATACAACCTAATGCATGTTGAATGTGTTATTCCTGTTTGTTATGTTATCGTATTACACAAAGAATCCCGGTTTCTATCTTTGGAGATAGGAGCTACTAGGCATGCTAGAAAAACAAGACATAGTAATCCGATGTCCATATAGTTAATGTTTGACCTCACAAAGGCCCCACCACCCATTGACCTATATGACCAAGTGGTTAAGGGCGCTGTCTTCAAAGCATTTGCATCTAGCCAGTGTGTGTTTGATCCCCACTAGGTGTTAAATTATTTCATGTCAGGAATCTATCCACATGACTTGCGGAAGGAGAATGGTTCTACCAACGTTCATGTCCTTGCTTGAGTCTATGTGTCGTTCCTATTTTCCAAGTTAAGTACAAATGGTGCTACTGGAATTGGGGGTAGTTTGTATGTATCCGAAATCCGTCAACACATTAAATGACAAACACACTTTTGGAGGCGTCGCTGCAATATTGTGTGGCAATAATAAATATATCTTGATGATATACGTAATTGTGTTTATCTTAATAAGTGATTTTTATGAATATTATCCTTTGCAATCTGTAAATCTTCATCGGGCTGTTCTTATGTTCCAGCTAAGTACAAATGGTGCTTCTGGAATTGGGGGTGCAATGTGTCTGTACATTGCGTTATCCGTCAACAAATTAAATGAAAAACACACATTGGTAGGCACATCGCAATGTTGTTGGGCAAGGATAAAACTGTCTTATATATTAATCAAATGCACATATTTGTTTATTTTAATGGCTGGATTTCATCAATATTATCCTTTGCAGATTGTGAATCAACCAGCTGCTGTAGGCTTTGTTGTTCACCAATCACGACCTCAGAATTATATGGTGTCGTCCATACTATCGTGCATCTTCTGTTTCTGGCCTACAGGACTGTGTGCCATATATTATGCATCACGGGTTAGTTATGTTTGTTTTGTTGTTTGGTTTGTTCGCTTGTTTTCCAGGTTTAAATTCTAGCCAACAGCGTAGTTCATATGGCGACTCTCCAGCGATAGTTGGTGGAGAAAGTCCCCGAGTGCCACGAACGTGTACCGGGATCAAACGACCTACAACAAGCCAGCTGGATAGCTTCCTCGTTTGTAATAATTCCATACTATAAGTGGGATTAGAACCCACATCGATGATTGGCAAATGATTTTAAATTAACGACATTAACCACTAGAACACGGAGGCTCCCGTGTGTTACTTATGTATTGAAGATAATGTTTGTACAGCGTCAATCTGGATGTGTGTGTTATTTGATTTCGACAACTATAAGGATCATTTAAAATTTACTCAGCGTTGGATGTCGGCGTTTGATAACTAACCATAAATGTACTATGTATTTGACAACTGATACCATCGCAGATTAAACGGAATGTTCCAATTCAATGTCGGCCGGGTATATGTTTGATATTTACCTATAGTAATAAACATTTAAATTACATTTCGATGAGAAATGGCTTCTTGTCCAAAAATATACTTTATTTTTTAATTATAATTTAGAGCACTTTGCACCAGCCTATGGATACATGTAGGTGAACTATCCCGTGACACGGTATATCAGAAAGTATCGCCGTATCTTAATCACCCACAAACCTGTTTAGCTGCTCTAAAAGACATTATAGCTCCGAATAATTACGTGATTTTATATATGTTCTATTTCTCATTCACAGTCAAACGCACTAGCAGATGTAGGAGATATAGAGGGTGCAACAAGTATGGCGAACAACGCAAGGAACCTGATGATTTGGAGTGTTATCAATGGAATCTGCATGATGGCCTACGTCATCGTCAGAATCAATCAGTTGCAAAACTCTTCCAATAGATATTAACGAGCAATCTGCAACCAATGTCTCTCGAATGTAAAATGGTTAAACATGTACATACCATATAATGTGCTATTGAATATTAAGTCCAATACAATTAGATACATCACAATACTGGACTACACACTTTTATATGTGTGAACATATGTACCTTTTTTATACCGTTGTACCGTCTATACTGGACGATGTCTGTAACACAGACATCACCACCATGAAAAACGTACTATCAATCTTTCATACAGGAGTTGCTGTATAAGCTACTCGCAATACTGGCCCCGTGTACTGTCCCCGTGCATACACTGGACCCCTGGGTGTCTTCGTATCGGCCTCAAATTGCAACTTAAATAGTCACAGACAATGTAACAGAAATGGAACTAGTGTTGTCATAGTGTGTGATTTTGACTAGAAATGCTAATTTATTTGATTGACACTACAAAGTAATAACACGCGGCTGGGGAAAGTAACCATGTGGGGAGATGCTGATTCCAGAGTAGGTCCCGGATGTTTGTGCCAATATGTGTTTGCTGAAGCAGAAACATTCTTACAAAAAATACAACATGATTAAGAAGAATTATATTACTATTAAATGTGTACGTTGGCTTGTCTTTTATGTTGTACTATTGTGTGCGTCGTATTCGATGCCGACATTAAGCGCACGACTGATTGCTTGAAAAACGTCTGTAAATCCGTGGTCACATTTATATGGTTTGTAAGTGCTGCAATTGCACAACAGCCATGCCACTGACAAGTATTATTAGAGACATGTCATTCATTGATCGGTGTATCTAGAGTATCATGGACGTGCTTACATACATTCAACTCACTGTCTTAGATACAATGTAGCTAGAGTGTCACTGTTGTGCTTACATACAGCCAAGTCACTGTCTTAGATACAATGTAGCTAGAGTGTCACTGTCGTGCTTACATACAGCCAAGTCACTGTCTTAGATAAAATGTAGCTAGAGTGTCACTGTCGTGCTTACATACAGCCAAGTCACTGTCTTAGATACAATGTAGCTAGAGTATCATGGACGTGCTTACATACAGCCAAGTCACTGTCTTAGATACAATGTAGCTAGATTCATGTCACTGACGTGGTTACATACAGTCAAGTTACTGTCTTAGATACAATGTAGCTAGATTCATGTCACTGACGTGGTTACATACAGCCAAGTCACTGTCTTAGATACAATGTAGCTAGATTCATGTCACTGACGTGGTTACATACAGTCAAGATACTGTCTTAGATAAAATGTAGCTAGAGTGTCACTGTCGTGCTTACATACAGCCAAGTCACTGTCTTAGATACAATGTAGCTAGAGTATCATGGACGTGCTTACATACAGCCAAGTCACTGTCTTAGATACAATGTAGCTAGATTCATGTCACTGACGTGGTTACATACAGTCAAGTTACTGTCTTAGATACAATGTAGCTAGATTCATGTCACTGACGTGGTTACATACAGCCAAGTCACTGTCTTAGATACAATGTAGCTAGATTCATGTCACTGACGTGGTTACATACAGTCAAGTTACTGTCTTAGATAAAATGTAGCTAGAGTGTCACTGTCGTGCTTACATACAGCCAAGTCACTGTCTTAGATACAATGTAGCTAGAGTATCATGGACGTGCTTACATACAGCCAAGTCACTGTCTTAGATACAATGTAGCTAGATTCATGTCACTGACGTGGTTACATACAGCCAAGTCACTGTCTTAGATATAATGTAGCTAGAGTGTCAATGACTCGCTTACATACAGCCAAGTCACTGTCTTAGATATAATGTAGCTAGAGTGTCAATGACGCGCTTACATACAGCCAAGTCACTGTCTTAGATACAATGTAACTAGAGTGTCAATGTCGTGCGTACATACAGCCAAGTCACTGTCTTAGATACAATGTAGCTAGAGTGTCAATGACGCGCTTACATACAGCCAAGTCACTGTCTTAGATACAATGTAACTAGAGTGTCACTGTCGTGCTTACATACAGCCAAGTCACTGTCTTAGATAGAGTGTAACTAGAGTGTCACTGTCGTGCTTACATACAGCCAAGTCACTGTCTTAGATACAATGTAACTAGAGTGTCACTGTCGTGCTTACATACAGCCAAGTCACTGTCTTAGATATAATGTAGCTAGAGTGTCAATGACGCGCTTACATACAGCCAAGTCACTGTCTTAGATACAATGCAACTAGAGTGTCACTGTCGTGCTTACATACAGCCAAGTCACTGTCTTAGATACAATGTAGCTAGATTCATGTCACTGACGTGGTTACATACAGTCAAGTTACTGTCTTAGATACAATGTAGCTAGATTCATGTCACTGACGTGGTTACATACAGCCAAGTCACTGTCTTAGATACAATGTAGCTAGATTCATGTCACTAACGTGGTTACATACAGTCAAGTTACTGTCTTAGATAAAATGTAGCTAGAGTGTCACTGTCGTGCTTACATACAGCCAAGTCACTGTCTTAGATACAATGTAGCTAGAGTATCATGGACGTGCTTACATACAGCCAAGTCACTGTCTTAGATACAATGTAGCTAGATTCATGTCACTGACGTGGTTACATACAGTCAAGTTACTGTCTTAGATACAATGTAGCTAGATTCATGTCACTGACGTGGTTACATACAGCCAAGTCACTGTCTTAGATACAATGTAGCTAGATTCATGTCACTGACGTGGTTACATACAGTCAAGTTACTGTCTTAGATAAAATGTAGCTAGAGTGTCACTGTCGTGCTTACATACAGCCAAGTCACTGTCTTAGATACAATGTAGCTAGAGTATCATGGACGTGCTTACATACAGCCAAGTCACTGTCTTAGATACAATGTAGCTAGATTCATGTCACTGACGTGGTTACATACAGCCAAGTCACTGTCTTAGATATAATGTAGCTAGAGTGTCAATGACGCGCTTACATACAGCCAAGTCACTGTCTTAGATATAATGTAGCTAGAGTGTCAATGACGCGCTTACATACAGCCAAGTCACTGTCTTAGATACAATGTAACTAGAGTGTCAATGTCGTGCGTACATACAGCCAAGTCACTGTCTTAGATACAATGTAGCTAGAGTGTCAATGACGCGCTTACATACAGCCAAGTCACTGTCTTAGATACAATGTAACTAGAGTGTCACTGTCGTGCTTACATACAGCCAAGTCACTGTCTTAGATAGAGTGTAACTAGAGTGTCACTGTCGTGCTTACATACAGCCAAGTCACTGTCTTAGATACAATGTAACTAGAGTGTCACTGTCGTGCTTACATACAGCCAAGTCACTGTCTTATATACAATGTAGCTAGAGTGTCAATGACGCGCTTACATACAGCCAAGTCACTGTCTTAGATACAATGTAACTAGAGTGTCACTGTCGTGCGTACATACAGCCAAGTCACCGTCTTAGATACAATGTAGCTAGATTCATGTCACTGACTTACTTACATACAGCAAAGTCACTGTCTTAGATAAAATGGAGCTAGATTCATGTCACTGACGTGGTTACATACAGCCAAGTCACTGTCTTAGATACAATGTAGCTAGATCCGTGTCACTGACGTGCTTACATACAGCCAAGTCACTGTCTTAGATACAATGTAGCTAGAGTGTCACTAACGTGCTTACCTACAGCCAAGTCACTGTCTTAGATACAATGTAACTAGAGTATCATGGACGTGCTTACATACATTCATTCAAGTCATTGTATTACATACAATGTAGCTAGAGTGTCACTGACGTGCTTACATACAGCCAAGTCACTGTCTTAGATACAATGTAACTAGAGTGTCACTGTCGTGCTTACATACAGCCAAGTCACTGTCTGAGATACAATATAGCTAGATCCGTGTCACTGACGTGCTTACATACAGCCAAGTCACTGTGTTAGATACAATGTAGCTAGATCCGTTTCACTGACGTGCTTACATAGAGCCATAATAAATGGTGTACAAAAGGATGCAGTTTTACTAATCGTTTCATCAGCGACGCGTGGAATTTAGCGCGATAATATTGCCGATGCCACAATACACTAGAGGCAATGGGGAAAACGAAACAAAGTTGAATTATGATATCAAAAGGCACCAGATCAAAATAAATGAAATGACATTATTTCATTGTAAGTACCCCTGACAAAAGTATCTTACCTATGAAGCAGAACCTTTGCAAAGATCAGCTGCAGGCTATATCACAACCATCAGGAACTCATGACAAAAGTCTCTTACCTATGAAGCAGAACCAGTGCAAAGATCAGCTGCAGCCTATATCTCAACCATCAGGTACACCTGACAAAAGTCTCTTACCTATGAAACAGAACCAGTGCAAAGATCAGCTGCAAGCTATATCTCAACCATCAGGCACTCATGACAAAAGTCTCTTACCTATGAAGCAGAACCAGTGCAAATATCAGCTGCAGGCTATATCTCAACCATCAGGCACTCATGACAAAAGTCTCTTACTTATGAAGCAAAACCAGTGCAAAGATCAGTTGCAGGCTATATCTCAACCATCAGGCACTACTGACAAAACTATCTCACATATGAAGCAGAACCTGTGCAAAGATCAGCTGCAGGCTATATCCCAACAAGCATGCACTCCTGAAAAATGTATCTCACATATGAAGCAGAACCAGTGCAAAGATCAGCTGCAGGCTATATCCCAACAAGCATGCACTCCTGAAAAATGTATCTCACATATGAAGCAGAACCAGTGCAAAGAGCAGCTGCAGGCTATATCTCAACCATCAGGTACTCCTGACAAAAGTATCTTACCTATGAAGCAGAACCTGTGCAAAGATCAGCTGCAAGCTATATCTGCAATGAATATCACTGTGCATACAGTGTACAGCAGTGTTGATCTAAACACTTGAATATCCACGCAAACAATCACCAGTCATATATCAATTCAAGATCAGAAATAACTTGGTATGCCTCAACCACAACCATCTAACACATACAAGGAACTTGAACGACATGTAGTTAATTCCACAGTCCTGAACCCACTAGCATATACCTCTTCAACAATACGTGTTTGGAATGGCCTCCTTTATATGTACAGTCCAGCCCCATCTTAACAAGTGTTATTGAGCCGCTGGCCACTATACCATTCATGCAACACTAACGACTATGTTTACCCATAGTATCTAGTTCCTTTTAACATTCTCTGTTTCACGTAATGAGATTGATAACCACTGTCCATGCCTTTGAGTGTTGGAAGTAATATGTAGACTGGTCCTACTATACACAATAGTCAACGACCAAGTAGCAGTCAACAAAACTGATCGGTTATTACAACCTACACGCCTCTCACGTCACACAGCAGACCAGACTACAACCTACACGCCTCTCACGTCACACAGCAGACCAGACTACAACATACAAGCCTCTCACGTCACACAGCATACCAGACTACAACCTACACGCCTCTCACGTCACACAGCAGACCAGACTACAACCTGCACGCCTCTCACGTCACACAGCAGACCAGACTACAACCTACACGCCTCTCACGTCACACAGCAGACCAGACTACAACCTACACGCCTCTCACGTCATACAGCAGACCAGACTACAACCTACACGCCTCTCACGTCACACAGCAGACCAGACTACAACCTACACGCCTCTCACATCACACAGCAGACCAGACTACAACCTATACATCTCTCACCTCACACAACAGACCAGACTACAACCTACACGCCTCTCACGTCACACAGCAGACCAGACTACAACCTACACGCCTCTCACAGCACACAGCAGACCAGACTACAACCTACACGCCTCTCACATCACACAGCAGACCAGACTACAACCTATACGCCTCTCACGTCACACAGCAGACCAGACTACAACCTACACGCCTCTCACGTCACACAGCAGACCAGACTACAACCTACACGCCTCTCACGTCACACAGCAGACCAGACTACAACCTACACGCCTCTCACGTCACACAGCAGACCAGACTACAACCTACACGCCTCTCATGTCACACAGCAGACCAGACTTCAACCTACACGCCTCTCACGTCACACAGCAGACCAGACTACAACCTACACGCCTCTAACGTCACACAGCAGACCAGACTACAACCAACACGCCTCTCACGTCACACAGCAGACCAAACTACAACCTACACGCCTCTCACGTCACACAGCAGACCAGACTACAACCTACACGCCTCTCACACCACACCAGACTACAACATACACGCCTCGACGTCACACAGCAGACCAGACTCCCAAGAGTCGTTATTTCCAAGAACCATCAAGGAGTGGAACAATCGTCCTCCATACATTGGTACAGTTGAGGCTCTCTTGAACAATCGTCATCCAGACATTGGTACAGTTGACGCTCTCTTGAAAGGCTCAACTTGCCACCCTCTTGATCTAATCTCAAAGCAGTCTTTTATTTTTAGCTCTTCACTGCTCTTCTACTACCACTTTTAATTCATTTCTTTCTATATGCGCACCCACCTGATAATCCTGTTCAGTCTGTTGAACTTTGCCAGTAACTGGTAGTAGTAAACGTAAATGTAGCCAGTGGCGGTCGGACGCCTTCCGGAGCCCTTGGCTATAATTATTATGCCCCCCCCCCCTCGGACACAAAACGCAGAGAATATTTTGGAAATTGTGGAAGAAAAACGCCAAATCCTTCACTCTAGAGTGGAATTGGACAATAATTCAGTTGTTCATTAATTGAAGGTCTTCTCATATATGACTGCATGAATCAATCGCTGCCATTGTTTTATTCTGGGAACTCGGGTTTTGAAGTATACCTTTGTGGCTTCAATTTTTATTAACTTGAAACTCCTATATTTCTTCAATCTTGTCTTTGTGAGTAACTTGAGATCACGAGTGTTTTTATGGTTCTTCAACTGACATCTCGTTAGTACTTTCGGTTTAATAAAATATGTTTATCGGGGAAAACCCGGAAAAGTACGGAACAGATATTTGGTAGAAAAATCGATATTTCAGCGCGCGGAGCACGCAAACTTTTTTCAGTTCGTGTACATGATAGTGTGCATCCTGAGGCGCAGTTGGGGCCCACATTTCCAGAGGGGGCCTCAGAAAACTCCTAATTTTTTTCCTTCTTGTCTTCGTGGGGCCCTTTGGGCCCGGGGCCCCTGGATATTAGCCAACCACTCCCCATGGACCGGCAGCCACTATCATGTAGCTGATGTAAGCTTTAAATATTATATACCTATAAACTGTGCACTTTTATATTGAGCATTACATTTTCGTTACATATTTTAGAATTATGGATTTTACTATGATCATGGGTGGATTTTACTATGATCGTGGGTGGATTTTACTATGATCATGGGGTGGATTTTACTATGATCATGGGGTGGATTTTACTATGGTCATGGGTGGATTTTACTATGATTATGGGGTGGATTTTACTATGATCATGGGGTGGACTTTACTATGATCATGGGGTGGATTTTACTATGATCATGGGGTGGATTTTACTATGATCATGTGGTGGATTTTACTATGATCATGGGGTGGATTTTACTATGATCATGGGTGGATTTTACTATGATCGTGAGGTGGATTTTACTATGATCATGGGTGGATTTTACTATGATCATGTAGTGGATGTTACTATGATCATGTGGTGGATTTTACTATGATCATGAGGTGGATTTTACTATGATCATGTGGTGGATGTTACTATGATCATGTGGTGGATTTTACTATGATCATGAGGTGGATGTTACTATGATCATGTGGTGGATTTTACTATGATCATGAGGTGGATTTTACTATGATCATGGGGCGGATTTTACTATGATCATGGGGTGGATTTTACTATGATCATGGGTGGATTTTACTATGATCATGTGGTGGATTTTACTATGATCATGGGGTGGATTTTACTATGATCATGGGGTGGATTTTACTATGATCATGGGGTGGATTTTACTATGATCATGGGGTGGATTTTACTATGATCATGGGTGGATTTTACTATGATCATGGGGTGGATTTTACTATGATCGTGAGGTGGATTTTACTATGATCATGGGTGGATTTTACTATGATCGTGAAGTGGATTTTACTATGATCATGAGTGAAGAAAATAATAATAAGGCGAATATAAGTACAAGTTTTCGTTTTCTGTAGGCAGTATGCATTTTGGCATGATATTTTTCATTGGTTTATAATTCAAATGTGATTTACACAGTCATAACACTTTTTATTGGATTTTATTTTTATATTAATTAATTTATTATTATATATTTATTATTATATATTTATTATTTATATTTGATTGCGTATATACATATATGAGCGTTTCGGCTTTTGGACCCGAGTGACTCCAGTAACTGGGGTTGGAAGTCGAACTACCCGAGTAAGTGAAATGCGTATGTCCATAATCAGTAATCTACTCGACCCCAGTAACCCCCAGTTTGTTAGGATAACACGAGATCTCACGTCCACAAGACGAACACGCTCGTGGGGGATTGTCTCGGTAAAATGATATACTTTAGGAATATGTTCACGTTTAACGTTTAACGTTTAACGTTAGCAAATAAAATCATAGTTGTTTTCCTCGTCACTACTATCAACATCTATCACACATCTCACCGAAGAGTAGACAGACTGCTCATAAAGTGCTGGTCGTCATTTTATAGTTGATATACACAAATCGAGACAGGGATACAGGATACTGGGTTAGTCGTTCGACAATATAGCTAAGCGTGTTATGGTACTGCGCATGTCCATAAACCCATCGACTATGTGTGAACATAATTTTATATCTATTACGTAGCGTGTCGTCTCACTCGAATAGTTATATTGAGGAACGCATTAAGACGGGCATATACTTAGTTATACATTGAAAAACATTTAACACCATGTCTGAAGGGGAAAAAGGTACATATTTATTTTACATTTATCCATTTTAAATTGTTTGTTAAAGTATCTTAAAAGTAGATTATATAATATTATAAAATTATCCACACCATGCCCTGTCATAAATTAAAATGATTTAGTTGATGTTTTCCTATGAATGATTGTGCTTTGTCAGTGTAAGATTAGGACCACTGGGGTGGGATACGGATATTCCACCCAAGTGGTCAGAATATGTCGTCTAAAACGAGACCGGGAAGTATGTGATATGGTACGGTGGTCGCCAGATCGGACAGGTGGCTTTTCTCCGGGTACTCCGGTTTCCCCCCACACAAATGACCACATTTACGCTTTCATCCGCACCAACGAGAGTGATTAATATAAGTTGTTAGAACTTGCTTCGCGATCGTTGTAAAATAAATCAAGTTTAAACTTTGAAAAGAGTTGAGAGAATTGAATTACGACAGGGCAGTTAAAATGAATAAACTTAAAGTTAAACAAGTATTATATTATCCAAATTCATTGGAAATCATAAATGAAAAGAATGTCTCTCGTGGAAATAACAATAACACATTTCGTTGATCACTCGATGAAATAAAATACTATCTTATACTAATTAACTCAAATATAGCATAGCGGCTAGCTTTTCAATACATGTGTGTTCTCTTCCAGTCACGTTAAAATGTCATACCAAATTAACAACACAATGTATATACGTAAGTCATGTAAGAATACAAATTCTTTACATTGACGGTAATTTTCTTAAACGAGGTGCTACCAAATGTTCACTAATTAATAGATCGTACAATAATGCACGAATATGAACATTTGTAACTCGATGTCCAAACAGGAAGTGACATATGAAAATAGTGAATACGTTATCTTATTATCGTATATGGAAATTAACTTTCACATACAATGAAATGTCAATTGGACAAACAATAGCATAATTATTATGTCAATAATTTGGCCAATACTAGAAAAAAAAGAAATTAAAATTTTGAGTCGAAAACCAAATAGTCAACATTTATACAGGTGAAGAGAATTTATTAAACATATTTGCAGGTTGGCAACCAGTCCACGATTCGCGCCTCACACAGTCTAATATTTTACATATTGGATCGTTTTCGGCTTATCTCCTATACATAACACATACTGCATGCGATCATTGACTCACTTCATTATATTGTACAGACAGGTTATACGTTACAACAACGCGCAGTACTATTCCCAATATAGATCATGTAAAGAGATCAGGGGAATCCCCTGCAATAACGTATAGTGTAGATCACGAATTGGCCCGTCTTAAAGAAACATACACGGAGCGAAGCGATGTGTATGCATAGGGTAGATCACGAATTGGCCAGTCTTAATGAAACATACACGGAGCGAAGCGAAGTGTATGCATAGGATATATCATGAATTGGCCAGTCTTAACGTTATTTCGTTAAGACGGGCCAATGAGTTGATCTATCTGACTTATAGATTATATTAGACAACGTACACAATTATTAAGTAGGTCACGTGTATGCGATTTAGAAACGAGAAATGTGGCTTTTTCATTGGATCATGTGACTTAGACGTTGTCTAAATTTCGTTAAGACGGGCCAATGAGTTGATCTATCTGACTTGGACAACGTACATATTAAGTAGGTCGCGTCTATACGATTTAGAAGCGAGAAATATGGCTTTTTCATTGGACCATGTGACGTAGTCGTTGTGTAACTTTATTTGATCGATTAGGTAAACTATCACTCTATAATATATAGAGTTACAGCTGCATTCTGGGTATTGTAATTAACATATAGTTTTGCCGTCCTGAAATTGTGAAAATCTTCTTTCATGAATTAAAAAAGTAATGAAATACAGACTTATTTTCATATTCGATATGTTCATGGAAATAGCGGTGTTTGGAGAACTGTTGTCTTTTACTGGGGTTAAAATGTATTTATAAAGCATGTACATAGCGTTGTTTGTATTTATGTTTATTTATCGTGGTTGCCGGATGCCCATATGATTTTGGATCATAATTCAATAATATAGACAGTGACCCATTCCTATAGTCTCATCTGATTCTTTTACGTGCAGGGTGCACCGTACCGACACGAGACCTCGGTATTAAGTCCCATTTGAAATACGGTTAATATTATTAGGGTCAGATGGAGGATTTAACCTGCGATCCATGATTTTGCAGTCCAACGTGTCCAGTGTGGTGTCCGTGGTCCAGTGGTAGAGCGTCGGATTTGGAATCGAACGGTCCCGGATTCGATACTCGGTCAGGCCACCTATGTAGTGCCATTGAGCAAGGCACCTCACACACATTGCTTAGTACTGGTTAATCGCTTAGGTCGGCTAAGCCTGCCCAGGAAAACATGTATAAGTCCCCGCGAGGGGTTTGACATTAAAGGAACATACATACATACGTTAATCACACGACAACTGACAGGCTGTAAAACAAAGAGCTGTGTATGGAGACAGGTGTTATCACAGGTTGGACTGTACCTCATAACATCCAGCATAGTTACATACTAGTAGTGTATTCTCATGTTAATTCTTGGAAGCTCTCGTCATGTTCAGTTGTGAAATATACATAGAACATATTATATAACAACACCCGTGACTAATAATAATAAATACTTTATATTACGAGATCATTCATTTACAACAGTTAATCTACCATGAGGCCCTCAACGTACACTGTATACACAAATGAAATACAATCAAACTTTAGGAGTGTACATGAAAACTGAACATTGTAAATATATAGTACAGTAAAAGCTGAATAGTAGAGAACAGACGGATATGTAGACCAGTGGTTAACACATTGGATTGGTAATCCATGGATATCAGGTTCGATCCCCAGTTTTACTCTTTCAGATGGGACTTTAATACAAGGTATTGTGTCGGTGCTTTACACCGTGCACGTAAAAGAACCACATGAGGCTCTGGAATGTGTCTCTGTTTGTATCATTGCACTATTCTCCAACACTCTAAAATGACTAATCTCTTCAGGAGGCGTCGCTCATATGAGTAAATGTAAATGGATAAATAAACGGAACACGAACAAAAGGAGGGAAGCTATACATAATATGAATTGGAATATGATGATATATGGAATTGGCTAGTAGATTAGAAATGGGGAATGAGACAATTAAGACTTTAGATTTTTGGAGAATAGTGCAATGATACAGACATTCCAGAGTCTCCTCTGGTTCTTTTACGTACACGGTGTACAGCATCGACACGAGAACTCGGTTTAAAGTCCCATCTGAAAGACTGTTACTTTTATTAGGGTCAGGTGGGGGATCGAACCTGCGATCCCTGGATTACCAGTCCAGAGTTATTGTTCCACCTTAAGTAGAGAATGTTGAACTGTTGAATAGTTGGAGCATTTTGAACTGAGCGAGGCAATGAATTCCAAATAGATGATCCTGAAAATGCAAATGTTTTATGGAATAATTCACAGTTTGATTTTGGTGTTTATAACTGATATTCTGAGGGTGATCTGAGAATTCTAGGATGCATATCAGAAGTAAAAGTGAAGGAAGATGTTAAGTATTCTGGAGCAGTTCCATGTTATTCTGATATATGACTCGTGCTGGAAAGGCCTTCTACGTTAGTTGGGAGAATAATACTATAACTGCTTGAATGTGTGGTTTGTACCTTGTATAGGATGACAGGGCGTATGTTACAGTATGTTACATGATTACTATGCCATGCAATTATTTATGTAGAACTATTTTTGATTTCTAACTGAGTTTGAACGCATATTGTCTTACGTCACTTGTTTGGTGTTGTTGTTCATCTCCGTTCACACGGTGACTCTCCGGCTCTTATTGGCGAACGAAGACGAGAACCCATCCGTGCCTGGAATACTGCTTGGAGGGGCACCCGGAATCATCCTCAACCAATAATAGCACGAGAGCTATTGGTGCGAGTTTAAACCCCTAACATAAACATTCACAGGCTGTCCGATTAGCGCAGTGGTTAGCGCGCTCGCTTCTCACCAACGCAACCCGTGTTCGATCCTCAGACCGGGAAGTATGTGAGATGGTACGGTTGTGGCCAGATCGGACAGGTCGGTTTTCCCCGGGTACTCCGGTTTCCTCCACATGTATAACACCATTTACGCTTTCATCCGCGCCAACGAGAGTGATTAATGTAAGTTGTTAGAACTTGATTCGCAATCATTGTAAAATATATAAAGTTTAAGCCTAAACAACACATCAGATATTGACAACCTTATTCTTTACGTGGTGGCAAGTTGCCAGGCTGGTTTATGTTAAGTCTAAATATGCAGGTACATCTTTAAATGCGGAAGAAAATATGGCCTGAATTGCTTGCTATGGTAGAATGCATATTTATAAATGGAAAACATACCATTATCTTTATTATACCCGGTCGATCTCCTCACGACGTGTACGTCGTGACCGGGGCACATCCCGCAGCAGCAGCGTAGGATTCTGGGATATTCTGGTCGTCGATCTTGTGAAGGGGGAGGCTCGATGGATGGATCCACGGCTATGCACATCAGGACAGATCTGCCATCTCTTCTAGATAGTGTTTAGAGTATCACATGATATCTTCGCCGGCTCGTTTCGACACTTTCTCTTCCTTCTTCTACTTCTCCGGCGGATAGACGAGACGGCGGACCTGAGGGAGCGGCAACGGTCGTGGCATCAACGCTCCCCTGAGTGACAATCGACGATCAGATGTCTAACTGTCAGATCCGTATAAATGCTGCTGCGGGGTGACCAACAGTGAGGAGGGTGGCCCTACAAAGGACCGTTACGAAAGAAGCCACAGGACTTGTCACCCTGAGAAGATAGAAGTTACCTTCCTAGATGTCAACTTAAGCAACTTAGAGATATCGACATAAACACCATAGAGAATACAGTCGCCCAAATGCATTTATGCGGTGGCGACTATAAACAAACCTACATCGACGACGATGATCGTTATTATTATACAAGCTTTGTATAGCACTCTTTTCATACAGAAATTAATCGTTCAAAAGTGTTTATAATGTCATTATGTTACACAATATCGTGATCATTTAACATTGGATACTTCCTGATTGTCAAAATAATATATCGGCCACCATTATATTCAGCAAACCGTCAAGTTGAAACATATGTGTGTCTAGCTTACAACACAAATGAACAATGTGTGTTTGCGTGTCAGCCATGTTTTTTTTGCCAGACACAACACTAACTAAATTATATCCACTTTAATAAAACAAAATTCCACCAAACATAGTCGAGTTCGAGCTACGCCAACACCACTGTAGTTGTGTCATTGGACACAGCTCTAAAGTCCACATTGCTTTTCTTCTTAATACGTACTGGCGATGGATACCACCAGGATTGAGATTGAGAACAACCCAATTGACCCGCCTCCAGGATGAATGTTAACTTATTGAGATGGTACGGTGGTCGCCAGATTGGACAGGTGGGTTTCCCCCGGGGTACTCCGGTTTCCTCCCACACGAATGACCGCATGTACGCTCTCATCCGTGCCAACGAGAGTGATTAATATAAGTTGTTAAAACTTGCTTCGCAATCGTTGTAAAATAAATAAAGTTTAAACAAACAAAAACTAAAAGTCTAAAGATTGTTTTCATTTATAGAGGGCAACCTAAATAGTTCTAATTAATTCCTTCTTATGGTTCTGTTAAAGCAGCATTACATCGTATGAAATAAAAGATATTTGAAAAATTCAATTTTTACGTATGTGTAGCAGTAATTTTACCATTATACTTTGTATGCTTATGTTCATTTGGCAAACAGTGTTATTTTGCGATAAAACAAACTCGAAACCGAAAGTAGGACTTTCCGAGTCGATCGGTCACGCACTTGTTTACAACTGGAATGCATCGTCCTCTCTTGTTTACATTCGGCATGCATCGTCCCCATTTGTCCCACGTTGTCTTTTTTAATTAAATTGCTTGATATGTTGATTCATACCTCTGTTAGCTAAGTCTTTTAGGGACATTTCTACATCCCCGCGAGGGGTTTGACATTAGAGGAAGATAGATAGTAGATCATGTTCAAAATATATACGTTGTTTTCTACATCCTCTGTTGTTCACGCATGCGCACTGTGCGTGTTTACATTTCGTGTGTTGATAAACAAATTCGCGTATACGACGGTTTAAATTTAGTGGAATTTTATAGTTTCTGAGCGACTATTTCGATTTTTGTAAACACACACATATTAGTATTTATATTTTACCCAACACATCCTATATTACTATGTAATGCTGCTTTAAGGTTATCAGTATTGCATAGATGTGCAAGCACAATCATTATAACTAAAGTACATAGCTATACAATGCATTATACAGTCTACATCCGCTATGTCAAAGTCGGTTATGTCGAATTATCCGGTTATCTCGAAGTCGGATCAAAGTCCCGTTTCATACACTATCATTGTACATATAACTGGCTCAGTTTATATCGAAATTCGTTAAGTCTAACTTCGGTTTTGTCGAAGTATTTTGTTCGGTCCGGCGGAATTCGACATAACGGGTGTAGACTGTACATGTTGAACAATGTAGTATAAACACCTCACCCGATCAATTATTGGGGTAAGAATTGTATTCTTGATACTTTATTAACATTTTAAAGAACATAATATCTATAACGCGTTCAATCATTACGTACTATTGTTTGTTTATGTTTTATGATGGCAATAATTGTCCACAAATTGCTTAAATTAGTTTAAAAAATTATATATAATTAAGCAATACCCACTCCGGGTACTCCGGGTACTCCGGGTACTCCGGGTACTCCGGGTACCAAGTTGTATAACCTCCAATACCCACTCCGGGTACTCCGGGTACCAAGTTGTATAACCTCCATGTCTGGACATCCTATTACTGCAAAGGGATCCGGTAGTGTGCTCCACGGTCATATATGCTCGAGAAAGAGTGGCGTGACCTCCGGTTGTATGTGGCTTTGTAGAATTGGAGATTAGGAATATAAGCTAAGCACAGAGGTTGCGCGTCATATCACTTAGCTGGATTCTTTATTATTGATTGTTAAGCCAACATATTAACGTATCTGTATATGCATTGACAGCCCAACTCTGAATACACAAAACTGTCAATCGATGATGATGATGATGATGATTTAGCTTATTTACCCTCGCCGCCGGAGAACCATGTGGGCGAGGGAACTTATCTCGGACAGTTGACTAGTATACAACTTGTCAAATGCCAACGAGAGGTTAACTTCTCTAGTCCTGTTCTCTAGTTGTGTTTGGTTTGTTCATTTCAGGTTTCGAAAATCCACCACCACCACCACCATATACAGCTCAATATGGAGCCGATTTCGGGGGTGGTGCTAATCCTCCCCAGCAAGGAGGACATGCGATGGGCTTTGTACCACAGCCAGGATACAACCAACCCATGCAAACAAACACAACTTCTGTGGTAGGTGGCGGTGTAAATGCTTGAAGCATATATATATTAGAGCAGTTTCAGGCATTTACTTTTGTTTTATAGTAGTTTCCTGTATTGAAATTATCACGTAAGCAAAGCAACTAATAGGAGTACAATTTCAAATAAAATGTGAACTACTTTTTCTTGCGTTTGTAATTCATTGACACCCGACCGCATAACGCACTTCATTAGTTGTAGCTGAAGGACAGATACATTATATGGAACTTTTGAAATTCAGTGAAATTACAGCTTTTTAGACGATTATGTTATAAATATTATATGATCTGAAGGACAGATACATTATATGGAACTTTTGAAAGTCAGTGAATTTACAGCTTTTTAGACGATTATGTTATAAATAGTATATGATCTGAAGGACAGATACATTATATGGAACTTTTGAAAGTCAGTGAATTTACAGTTTTTTAGACGATTATGTTATAAGTATTATAAGATCTTCTATTCGTGTTCATTTGTTATTGAATTTATTTAAATAGTTTTCTAACAATGAGTTCATGTAAAATATCCAAGAATGATTGAGGAGAATAAGCAAATGAGTGACATAGCTCAGCACTATCATACGAATACATTGTCTAAATACATAGTAGAACGTAAAAACACACAGTCTGTTTGTTCATTTATATTTCCAATCTTTCATTTCTTCTGATGCCACATCCACTGTGAAGAGGTATTCAAATCAACCTGGAACACAGCAAGAATATTCATATTATAATGTTCACATTGCATGTGCTCACCTGTGAATAACGTCATTCTGCTTACACACTGTATTCATCCGCCAAATAATAAAGTACACCAATCTTCAGTTTGCAATGGCTTGCATTCTTACACCACATATTTTCTACACATCAACTAGTCTGAAGTCTTCTCAAATCACATAATTTATCAAAAAACACAAATACTGCCAGTCATGAAAATGCATTTTTACCAAAACGAAAAATGAACGTATTAGTTATTGGGACTACGTTCGATGCTCTTCTGTCTATTTACGTTAATACAACCTAATGCATGTTAAATGTGTTATTCCTGTTTGTTATGTTATCGTATTACACAAAGAATCCCGGTTTCTATCTTTGGAGATAGGAGCTACTAGGCATGCTAGAAAAAACAAGACATAGTAATCCGGTGTCCATATAGTTAATGTTTGACCTCATAAAGGACTCACCACCCATTGACCAATATGACCAAGTGGTTAAGGGCGCTGTCTTCAAAGCATTTGCATCTAGCCATTGTGTGTTTGATCCCCACTAGGTGTTAAATTATTTCATGTCAGGAATCTATCCACATGACTTGCGGAAGGAGAATGGTTCTACCAACGTTCATGTCCTTGCTTGAGTCCACATGTCGTTCTTATTTTCCAAGTTAAGTACAAATCCGTCAACACATTAAATGACAAACACACTTTTGGAGGCAATATTGTGTGGCAATAATAAAGATGTCTTGATGATATGCGTAATTTTGTTTATCTTAATAAGTGATTTTTATGAATATTATCCTTTGCAATCTGTAAATCTTCATCGGGCTGTTCTTATTTTCCAGATAAGTACAACTGGTGCTTCTGGAATTGGGGGTGCAATGTGTCTGTACCTTCCGTCAACAAATTAAATGAAAATCACACATTGGTAGACGCATCGCAATGTTGTTGGGCAAGGATAAAAAATGTCTTATTTATTAATCAAATGCACATATTTGTTTATTTTAATGGCTGGATTTCATCAATATTATCCTTTGCAGATTGTGAATCAACCAGCTGCTGCAGGCTTTGTTGTTCACCAACCACGACCTTCGAGTTATATGGTGTCGTCCATAATATCGTGCATCTGGTGTTTCTGGCCTACAGGACTGTGTGCCATATATTATGCATCACGGGTTAGTTATGTTTGTTTTGTTGTTTGGTTTGTTCGCTTGTTTTCCAGGTTTAAATTCTAGCCAACAGCTTAGTTCATATGGCGACTCTCCAGCGATAGTTGTTGGAGAAAGTCCCCGAGTGCCACGAACGTGTACCGGGATCAAACGACCTACAACAAGCCAGCTGGATAGCTTCCTCGTTTGTAATAATTCCATACTATAAGTGGGATTAGAACCCACATCGATGATTGGCAAATGATTTTAAATTAACGACATTAACCACTCGAACACGGAGGCTCCCGTGTGTTACTTATGTATTGAAGATAATGTTTGTACAGCGTCAATCTGGATGTGTGTGTTATTTGATTTCGACAACTCTAAGGATCATTTAAAATTTACTCAGCGTTGGATGTCGGCGTTAGATAACTAACCATAAATGTAAACTATGTATTTGACAACTGATACCATCGCAGATTAAACGGAATGTTCCAATTCAATGTCGGCCTGGTATATGTTTGATATTTACCTATAGCAATAAACATTTAAATTACATTTAGATGAGAAATGGCCTCTTGTCCAAAAAATAGACTTTATTTTTTAATTATAATTCAGAGCACTATGCACCAGCCTGTGAATACATGTATGTGATAATGCCTTTGTGAACTATCCCGTAACACGGTGTATCAGGAAGTATCGCCGTATCTTAATCACCCACAATTCTGTTTAGCTGCTCTAAAAGACATTATAGCTCCGAATAATTACGGGATTTTATATATGTTCTATTTATCGTTCACAGTCAAACGCACTAGCAGATGTAGGAGATATGGAGGGTGCACAAACTATGGCGAACAACGCAAGGAACCTGATGATTACGAGTGTTATCATTGGAATCGTCCTAGCAATCTTTTATTACATCTACTACTACGGATATTTGTACAGCGGCTATTAAAATGGATATTAACGAGCAATCTGCAACCAATGTCTCTCCAATGTGAAATGGTTAAACATCAATAGCTTACAGCTGTGTATATACCATATAATGTGCTATTGAATATTAAGTCCAATACAATTACATACATCACAATACTGGACTACAAACTTTTATATGTACGAACATATGTACCTTTTTTATACCATTGCACCGTCTATACTGGACGGTGTCTGTAACACAGACATCACCACCATATGTACATGTAAGCGTAACGTTATCAATTTGGAAAATAAAATCTATCTTATTTCCTGGAAAACCCAATTTTTGACAAGTTTATAAATTTGTAATATAGTAAAATGATATTTAAAAATAGGTTTTCAGTTATTCACGTATTGTATCGTAATATGTAATAATTATAAATTGATAACGATGAGTTTTCATTCCACATTTGAATATGGTGTTACATATATTATTATTCCACATTTGCTGTATAAGCTACTCGCAATACTGGCCCCGTGTATATGTAACCTTCAGATTCCCTGGTTCCCCTTTCTCTGAGGGAGGGTTATAGAGTATCAACGACAGAGCCGGTGTCATCCTTGTATTTACATAGGATAGGCTTACAGCTTATACAGCTTACACTCTGAAAGCATACATTTAAAACACTATATAAAAACAATTTAGAATATGGTAATAACACACAATATGTACGTTCTTATTCACATTAACCTTATCGCCTATTACATACGTGCATGAAGGAAAGATTGTAAATAAGAAATATATGGCGTTCTGAAAGTCAGTGGCGAATTATGAATGCGAACGAATGAAAATTCCGTTATTATTATTCTCAAAACAAAGTATGGATTTCTATAACACATGCATATGTCATTTAATAAATGCAATGGTAAATACTAACCATTGAAGATTACTGATACTTTAAATAACACACTTGTTCGAAAGATGGCTTCTCGTACCATATTAAAAAACCCCTCTCCCAGAAGCCAATTCGGTATAATTATAAAAACCACAGAAGCGTAACCAAATTAAGTAGACAACTATCAGAGTTGTCTCCCTTTGAAATCAACCCTGTTACACATACACTGGACCCCCGGGGTGTCTACGTATTGGCCTCACATTTCAGCCTAAATAGTCACAATAAATCAGTCAGTTGATGCCAAAACCTTTATATTGATCCTAGCAAAGTACTATATGCTTATAAATAAACTTCTAAATACGTTACCAAAGTTACTAGTTTTTACTATTTTCCTATCCTTCTCCATAGCGATGTTAGACTCAACTCTCTAAGTAGTATGTATTCGGGATGGAATCATTATTTCAGCTACCACAGCCTTCCAAAGCATTCATATCAATGCATATTGTCTAATACTATTATCTACGGATATCACCGTGAAGGCTACCATTATCTAAATATACCAACGTGAATGCTCCACCATTACCTATGTATACCCACGTGGATGCTCCACCATTATCTAAATATACCATCGTGGATGCTCCATCATTATCTAAGTATATCATCGTGGATGCTCCACCATTATCTAAGTATACCATCGTGGATGCTCCACCATTATCTAAGTATATCATCGTGGATGCTCCACAATTATCTAAGTATACCATCGTGGATGCTCCACCATTATCTAAGTATACCAACGTGGATGCTCCACCATTATCTAAGTATACCATCGTGGATGCTCCACCATTATCTAAGTATACCAACGTGGATGCTCCACCATTATCTAAGTATATCATTGTGGATGCTCCACAATTATCTAAGTAAGTATATCAACGTGGATGTTCCACCATTATCTAAGTATATCATCGTGGATGCTCCACCATTATCTAAGTATGTATATCAACGTGGATGCTCCACCATTATCTAAGTATATCATCGTGGATGCTCCACCATTATCTAAATATATCATCGTGGATGCTCCACCATTATCTAAGTATATCATCGTGGATGCTCCATCATTATCTAAGTATACCAACGTGGATGCTTCACCATTATCTAAGTATATCATCGTGGATGCTCCACCATTATCTAAGTATACCATCGTGGAATCTCCACCATTATCTAAGTATATCAACATGGATGCTCCACCATTATCTAAGTATACCATCGTACATGCTCCACCATTATCTAAGTATGTATATCAACGTGGATGCTCCACCATTATCTAAGTATATCATCCTGGATGCTCCACCATTATCTAAGTATACCATCGTGGAATCTCCACCATTATCTAAGTATACCAACGTGGATGCTCCACCATTATCTAAGTATACCAACGTGGATGCTCCACCATTATCTAAGTATGTATATCAACGTGGATGCTCCACCATTATCTAAGTATATCATCCTGGATGCTCCACCATTATCTAAGTATACCATCGTGGAATCTCCACCATTATCTAAGTATACCAACGTGGATGCTCCACCATTATCTAAGTATACCAACGTGGATGCTCCACCATTATCTAAGTATGTATATCAACGTGGATGCTCCACCATTATCTAAGTATATCATCCTGGATGCTCCACCATTATCTAAGTATACCATCGTGGAATCTCCACCATTATCTAAGTATACCAACGTGGATGCTCCACCATTATCTAAGTATATATATCAACGTGGATGTTCCACCATTATCTAAGTATATCATCGTGGATGCTCCACCATTATCTAAGTATATATATCAACGTGGATGCTCCACCATTATCTAAGTATACCATCGTGGAATCTCCACCATTATCTAAGTATGTATATCAACGTGGATGCTCCACCATTATCTAAGTATACCATCGTGGATGCTCCACCATTATCTAAGTATACCAACGTGGATGCTCCACCATTATCTAAGTATACCAACGTGGAAGCTCCACCATTATCTAAGTATATCATCGTGGATGCTCCACCATTATCTAAGTATACCAACGTGGATGCTCCACCATTATCTAAGTATATCAACCTGGATGCTCCACCATTATCTAAGTATACCAACGTGGAAGCTCCACCATTATCTAAATATATCATCGTGGATGCTCCACCATTATCTAAGTATACCAACGTGGATGCTCCACCATTATCTAAGTATACCAACGTGGAAGCTCCACCATTATCTAAGTATATCAACGTGGATGCTCCACCATTATCTACGGATATCAACATGAATGCTCCACCATTGTCTACGGATATCAACATGAATGCTCCACCATTATCTAAGTGTACCATCGTGGATGCTCCACCATTATCTAAGTATACCAATGTGGATGCTCCACCATTATCTAAGTATGTATATCAACGTGGATGCTCCACCATTACCTAAGTATACCACCGTGGATGCTCCACCATTATCTAAGTATACCATGGTGATGGTGTGTGTATAGTCTCGTATAATTACGGAATAGACATAGTCAATTGTCGATACTAAGTAACTGTCGATTAACACTAAATTTGCTTTTTCTGATTTTTGGTAGCCTCAGTGTACCAATTCTCAAACGTTACCAACTCTCGACTATTGGTCCCGATTTCTACAATGAATTCCATTATGTCTACAATAAACTTATGGAAAGCTAAACTCATCCCCAAGTAATATAGTTTGGCATATGTCTTCTGGCCCCAATGAATTTCAGCGTTGTAGACGAATAGTTTTAGAAATACACTCTTTCAGATGACAGATAACACCTCAGTCGAATGTTACTGAAAACGGTTGTAGATCTGTCAAAAGAATGTCATCCAGACTGGAAGTGCAAGTACTGACATCCATTGCGAATATAGCCGTGTTCTATTTATGACATACGTGTGCATTACTATACATCTCGTCACTATCCCGTGCACAATTTATCATACCCGAGCGGACTACGTTTTGCAATGTTTCATGGCAATGTTCTCACCTCTGAATAATCTCATTCGGAATAAAATCAGGCTACTCGGACTTTTACAGTTTAATTGCAATGTGCACGTTACTCGGACTTTACCGTTTAATTGCATTGTGCACGTTACTCGGACTTTACCGTTTAATTGCAATGTGCACGTTACTCGGACTTTACCGTTTAATTGCATTGTACACGTTACTCGGACTTTACCGTTTAATTGCAATGTGCACGTTATTCGGACTTTACCGTTCAATTGCAATGTGATTTTATTTGTTATGCCACCATGTTGTTTTAATGTAGTCTCGAAGAATTTTGACGGGGAGGGCTGTAAATAATGTTGTTATAACTTGTAGCCCAACCCATTTGCTTTTTTCCCCTTGACAAAACAAATGTATCGTATACTGCAATCATATAATTACATATTAATCTCTGATTTGTTCTTAGTATTGTATGTATATATGTAATGTATTGTATGAAAAAAATGCAATAAAATATTATTAACAAGAATTTTGAAAAATTGTTCGGAACTTGTTTCGCAATCGAGCTAACTAAATTTGTATAAACTAAACTAATCAATCAAAAAGGTCTTGACTGTAGTGAAGTTACTCTATAAGTGACAACTATTGAATGGCGACCACATTTGCTCGGTATGCATTTAAACATGCTATTTATCAATAGTTTATAATTCAAATGTGATTTACATATCACTTTCTGTTGAATTTTATTTTTATATTAATTAATTTATTTTTAATATTTTATTGCGTATATACATATATGAGAGTTTCGGCTTTTGGACCCGAGTGACTCGAGTAACTGGGGTTGGAAGTCGAAATGGCCGAGTAAGTGAAATGCGTATGTCCATAATCAGTAATCTACTCGACCCCAGTAACCCCCAGTTTGTTAGGATAACACGAGATCTCACGTCCACAAGACGAACACGCTCGTGGGGGATTGTCTCGGTAAAATGATATACTTTAGGAATAATTTATGTTCACGTTTAACGTTAGCAAATAAAGTAATAGTTGTTTCCTCGTTACTACTATCAACATCTACCACACATCTCACCGAAGAGTAGAAAGACTGCTCATAAACAGCTGGTCGTCATTTCCCACTCCCATGGTTGTAGAACAGAATGGCCGTATGTAGCCTAATTTGTAACGACTGGACGTAGGGTCTTGCCATGAAACGTAACACACCGAACCATGGAATGACCGAATACGCAACATTACAACTGTTTTATGACAATAACCAATCTCAACCATAGTTCGCATGCCGTATAAATATATAATCAATTATTATTTTTTCAAGCTGCATACTTTTTAGAATAAAGCGATAAACTAATGTTGCAAGAACTTGTTTTACAATCCAACTAAACATAATTTGCATAAACTATTTTTATATTATGAGGTGTCTGAACATCAGTATTTGATAAGCGCACGGTTACGCACGCACGCACACACCCATGCATACACACACACATTAATATATTACTTCATTTAAGATGATTTTAGCACATTTTACACATATTTGAGTAATTTATTAATTCATGACAACAGTACTGTTCACTGGCACAGTTTATCATCACAATTCATGATTTATAATAAATGTATTCATAAAGTATTCATAAATTAGGCCTATATAATTATGTAACACAAGAATTTGGGGCTGTATTCGAATACATTACAATCACTCTGTTATTTCGTCAGTCCCTCGAAGACACGTTGGATGGGTCTCTGCCTGTATCATTGCACTAACCTCCAAAAATCTAAAATATATATATATGATAGGCTGCCCGATTAGCGCAGTGGTTAGCGTGATCGCTTCTCACCAATGCAACCCGGGTTCGATACTCGGACCGGGAAGTATGCGAGATGCCACTCAGAAACACGGTACGGTGGTCTCCAGATCGGACAGAATGACCACATACAATGTATGCGCTTTAATCCGCGCCAACGAGAGTGATTAATATAAGTTGTTAAAACGTGCTTCGTAATCGTTGTAAAATAAATAAACGTTAACCTTTAAACTTTAAAATGACTCTTAAAGCGATTAAATAACAAAACAATTTTCAAAATGAATCACTCTGCTAGTGCGTCAGTCCCTCAAAGACTCTTGCATGGGTCCCTGCCTGTATCATTGCACTATCCTCCAAAATCTACTATGACAATGACTTCGTGAGGTGTCACTCACTTAGGGAACCAGTAGCGACGATTGCAAAGCGAAAGACACTGGACCCGCTGCACTCTCTAACACCGTAGCTTGGGCAGGAGCTCGGATTGTATTCATATTCCTCTCTGGCCTCTATACCGTGCAATCGTGGGACAATCCGTCCGTGTGTCGGGTGATGATGATTGAGCTTATTAATCCTCGCCTCTGTCGAACCGTGGGCGAGTGTGTGTATCGAGTACATAGTGCAGTCAGTATGTATTGTATTTATGTACGCAATCATGCACACAACCACACCCGCAGGCACGCCTCTTGGTTTATATTTTGGAGGATAGTGCAATGATACAGACAGAGCCCAGTCTCCTCTTGTTCTTTTACGTGTACAGTGTAAACGACCGACACGAGACCTAGGTTTAAAGTCCCATCTGAAAGACTGTTTTATTAGGGTCAGTCAATCGATCCCGGGATAACCAGTCCAACGTGTTTAAACCACTGGACTACAGATCCGTCTGAAAAAGCGATTCTCTAATGGCCTTGTCTTTTATACTTAAAAAATTGATATCGTGGCATTGACGTCGTGATAGTGCCGTTGTAGCGCATTCGCCTCATGTGCGAAAGGCTCCGAGGTCGCGCCCAGCTGTAACTGTTATGATTGTGCCCTTTAGCAAGTGACTTCAATTTCCTCTTTTCTCTCTCATGTAGATGGATTAAATGTCCTCGTATCTCCCTTATGGAGATGGATTAAATTTCCTCGTCTCTCCCTTATGGAGATCTCCCTTATGGAGATGGATTAAATTTCCTCGTCTCTCCCATATGGAGATGGATTAAATTTCCTCTTCTCTCCCTTATGGAGATGGATTACATTTCCGCTTCTCTCCCTCATGGAGATGGATTAAATTTCCGCTTCTCTCCCTCATGGAGATGGATTAAATTTCCTCGTCTCTCCCTTATGGAGATGGATTAAATTTCCTCGTCTCTCCCTTATGGAGATGGAATACGTTTCCTCTTCTCTCCCTCATGGAGATGGAATACGTTTCCTCTTCTCTCCCTCATGGAGATGGAATACGTTTCCTCTTCTCTCCCTCATGGAGATGGAATAGGTTTCCTCTTCTCTCCCTTATGGAGATGGAATACGTTTCCTCTTCTCTCCCTCATGGAGATGGATTCGATCAGGAATGAGGCCTCGAGAGTGATTAATCTAATGTAGTAAACACTTGTTCTGCAATCTAGCTAAGATAAATTTGCATATCCTAAATTGACATGCACAAATCGACATCTATCTTGATTTAGCTAACATTAAATTATTTATGACAGTCAAAAGGGTCATAAACAATATACAGATACGATTTTGTTTTTACATAATACTTTTATGGTAAAATTGTATACATTATTAATACATTCACAATGTATTAGAACATGTAAGGGTGTCGCACAAACAGCTTAGGTCATATGGCGAATCTCCGGCTGGCATGGATGAAGACTCCATACTCTATGCTATCATCACCCAATAAGTATTTTAATTAAAACAGTAGCCAGTTTTATATAATATGCTAACATATTTCGTGCTGAAGTTTAACAAATATACTGTTTATATCTCTATGTGCAAGCATATACCCGACAATTGTGAATAAAGCTTATACAGTACTTTCATACACATATTACGACAAACCAATATTTCTACGTATTAGTTGTGGCCTAACTAATACATTTTCGGTAATGACAACGGCAATCATATTATACGTTAACATCTAGATTAATTATTAATCCATTATCGATTTTTCATAGTTGCATTTACATTAGCTGGCTACTTGTAAGTCAACTTAAAACTGCAGTATTGGGGGGGGGGGGTGAAATATCGATAGCTGATTGGATAACCAGTAGGCTGTTCCATCAATTGACCGCGTATTCGGTAAGTCATGGTTATACACATAGGTAAACGTTTTATAATCCCATACACTGGAAATTGGAGTCTCATTAGAATCCTTTATGTACCACAATTTATATTTCTGTGAATAATTGAGAAATAAAATGTTTAAACTAAAACGGAGTAATGATATTGTTATTGACTTTCAATTCCCACAACTTACGAATCTTAGAGTGGTGGAACCTATGCTCGGCGTATTCCTATGCTGTGGCGTATATTTTCCATTTACATCTGTATTTAAAATATTTAAATAGTTTTAACCTATTTTCGCTGACAGAGGTGAAGCATGGTTCAATAGCATTCCGTTGTGCGTACCGGTAGCCTAATGCAACTGTCACCTGACTGGTTAAGTAGCGGAATATAAACAGACAACTTGTTGGGAAACTTTTTTCCACCGAAATGTGCTGTTTATGGCTATCCGGATAGGGAAAACAATGTACAAATAACCAGAAAAAAGTTTCTTATGAGTTGTAATATTGTTAGTTATTGCTGTTACTATGTCAACATAATATATTCAACATTTACCCATGCATAAATAAAAAAATTCATGTACGCCTAAAGTATCTAGTTCCCCATGGAAAGAGGTGCCGTTGCAATAGCTGTATTTAGGCGCATGGTTACGTAATGAAGCTAACATTTTCAACAACAATTTTATGAAAGTTGTGTTCACGAAAATAATAATATACGGCAAGTGCATTTAACTTTTTGAATAGGCCATGATATGTAGGATTTACGCCGAGCATAGGTTCCACCACTCTATATCCGTAGCGTGAGCCCCATAATTCTAACTAGCGAACTATCAATTCCCACAACTTACGAATCTTATATCCGTAGCGTGAGCCCTAAAATTCTAACTAGCGAACTTTCAATTCCCACAACTTATGAATCTTATATCCGTAGCGTGAGCCCCATAATTCAAACTAGCGAGCTATCAATTCCCACAACCTACGAATCTTGTATCCGTAGCGTGAGCCCAATAATTCTAACTAGCGAACTATCAATTCCCACAACTTACGAATCTTATATCCGTAGCATGAGCCCTATAATTCTAACTAGCGAACTATCAATTCCCACAACTTACGAATCTTATATCCGTAGCGTGAGCACCATAATTCTAACTAGCGAACTATCAATTCCCACAACTTACGAATCTTATATCCGTAGCATGAGCCCTATAATTCTAACTAGCGAACTATCAATTCCCACAACTTACGAATCTTATATCCGTAGCTGGAGCCCCATAATTCTAACTAGCGAACTATCAATTCCCACAACTTATGAATCTTATATCCGTAACATGGGCCCTATAATTCTAACTAGCGAACTATCAATTCCCACAACTTACGAATCTTATATCCGTAACGTGAGCCCCATAATTCTAACTAGCGAACTATCAATTCCCACAACTTACGAATCTTATATCCGTAGCGTGAGCCCCATAATTCTAACTAGCGAACTATCAATTCCCACAACTTACGAATCTTATATCCGTAGCGTGAGCCCAATAATTCTAACTAGCGAACTATCAATTCCCACAACTTACGAATCTTATATCCGTAGCATGAGCCCTATAATTCTAACTAGCGAACTATCAATTCCCACAACTTACGAATCTTATATCCGTAGCGTGAGCACCATAATTCTAACTAGCGAACTATCAATTCCCACAACTTACGAATCTTATATCCGTAGCATGAGCCCTATAATTCTAACTAGCGAACTATCAATTCCCACAACTTACGAATCTTATATCCGTAGCTGGAGTCCCATAATTCTAACTAGCGAACTATCAATTCCAACAACTTATGAATCTTATATCCGTAACATGGGCCCTATAATTCTAACTAGCGAACTATCAATTCCCACAACTTACGAATCTTATATCCGTAACGTGAGCCCCATAATTCTAACTAGCGAACTATCAATTCCCACAACTTACGAATCTTATATCCGTAGCGTGAGCCCCATAATTCTAACTAGCGAACTATCAATTCCCACAACTTACGAATCTTATATCCGTAGCGTGAGCCCTATAATTCTAACTAGCGAACTTTCAATTCCCACAACTTATGAATCTTATATCCTTAGCGTGAGCCCCATAATTCAAACTAGCGAACTATCAATTCCCACAACCTACGAATCTTATATCCGTAGCGTGAGCCCCATAATTCTAACTAGCGAACTATCAATTCCCACAACTTACGAATCTTATATCCGTAGCATGAGCCCTATAATTCTAACTAGCGAACTATCAATTCCCACAACTTACGAATCTTATATCCGTAGCGTGAGCCCCATAATTCTAATTAGCGAACTATCAATTCCCACAACTTACGAATCTTATATCCGTAGCGTGAGCCCCATAATTCTAACTAGCGAACTATCAATTCCCACAACTTACGAATCTTATATCCGTAGCGTGAGCCCCATAATTCTAACTAGCGAACTATCAATTCCCACAACCTACGAATCTTATATCCGTAGCGTGAGCCCCATAAATCTAACAAGCGAACTTTCAATTCTCATGGACTTACGAGGCCCACTTTACATAAAGACAGATAAGCAGACACTATTAATGCTCAACAACAGCAGATAAGCTTATAGTATGCTTGGGGTTCAAATATAAAACGGTTTCATAGTACATAGTGAGTCGTCTCACTTGGATAGTTTACTATCGTGGAGTGCATTAAGGCTTGTAGACTTTAATGTTACATTGAAACACGTCTAACACCATGTCTGAAGGGAAAAAATGTACATATTTATTTTACATTTATCCATTTTAAATTGTGTGTTAACGTATCTTAAAAGTAGATTATATAATATTATAAATTTATCCACACTTGGTACACGTGAATATGCGGACAACTTGGTAGTCGTGAGTATTCGGACTACTTGGTAGTCGTGAGTATTCGGACTAATTGGTAGTCGTGAGTATTCGGACTACTTGGTAGTCGTGAGTATTCGGACTACTTGGTAGTCGTGGGTATTCGGACTAATTGGTAGTTGTGGGTATGCGGACTACTTGGTAGTCGTGAGTATTCGGACTACTTGGTAGTCGTGGGTATTCGGACTAATTGGTAGTCGTGTGTATTCAGACTACTTGGTAGTCGTGGGTATGCGGACTACTTGGTAGTCATGGGTATGCGGACTAATTGGTAGTCGTGGGTATTCGGACTAATTGGTAGTCGTGTGTATTCAGACTACTTGGTAGTCGTGGGTATTCGGACTAATTGGTAGTTGTGGGTATGCGGACTACTTGGTAGTCGTGAGTATTCGGACTACTTGGTAGTCGTGGGTATGCGGACTACTTGGTAGTCGTGAGTATGCGGACTACTTGGTAGTCGTGGGTATGCGGACTACTTGGTAGTCGTGGGTATGCGGACTACTTGGTAGTCGTGGGTATGCGGACTAATTGGTAGTCGTGGGTATGCGGACTACTTGGTAGTCGTGAGTATTCGGACTACTTGGTAATCGTGAGTATGCGGACTACTAGGTAGTCGTGGGTATGCGGACTACTTGTATTCGTGAGTATGCGGACTACTTGGTAGTCGTGGGTATGCGGACTACTTGGTAGTCGTGGGTATGCGGACTACCTGGTAGTCGTGGGTATGCGGACTAATTGGTAGTCGTGGGTATGCGGACTACTTGGTAGTCGTGAGTATTCGGACCACTTGGTAGTCGTGAGTATTCGGACTACTTGGTAGTCGTGAGTATTCGGACTACTTGGTAGTCGTGAGTATTCGGACTACTTGGTAGTCGTGGGTATGCGTACTAATTGGTAGTCGTGGGTATGCGGACTTATTGGTAGCCGTCAAGTATTTGGACTACGAGGATCCCATTCTAGAGCGTCCTGATACTGAGGACATGTATGAAAGCGTATATGTGGTCATTTGTGTGGGAGGAAACAGGAGTATCCGGAGAAAACTCACCTGTCCGATCTGGCGACCACCGTACCATCTCACATACTTCCCGGTCTCGTTTCAGACGACATATTCTGACCACTCGGGTGGAATATCCTTATCCCACCCGAGTGGTCTTAATCTTACACTGAGAAAACACAATTATTTAAGGAAAACATAAACTAGTCTAAATTGTTTAAATTTATCACAGGATATATAGTGAAACTGGGGTTGTAACTCAAATCGCAAATTATCACCTTTTTAGACATCAAAACAGGCGATTTCTATTCGAAATACTCTCCATACTACTCAAATATCGTTAAACATCACCTCACACACTTCAAACAGATGATTTATGGTCGAAAGATATTAGAACCCAATATTCACGTCTTATAAAATCACCCATTTTATCATACAGACATTTTTCATCCATCACTGATATTTAATTACCTATTTAAAAAAAGTTTTTCTAGTATAAAAACCACAATGACACAATTTGAGGAACTCCTCAAAAAGCAAAGTACTGTAATTAGTAAATGGGCAGATCTGACAAATCCTCCTCACGACGTGCACGTCGTGACCGGTGCACATCCCGTAGCAGCAGCGTAGGATACTGGGATCTTCTGGTCGTCGATCTTGCGAAGGAGGAATCTCCCCAGTATGTGGATCCACGGCTATGGCACATCAGGACAGATCTGCCATCTCTTCTGATAGTGTTTAGGGTATCACACTATCTTCGCCGGCTCTTTTCGATCTGTCTCTTCCTTCTTCTACTTCTCCGGTGGATAGACGAGACGGCGGACCTGAGGGAGCGGCAACGGTCGTGGCATCCACGCTCCCCTGAGTGACAACCGACGACCAGATGTCTAACTGTCAGATCCGTATAAATGCTGCTGCGGGGTGACCAACAGTGAGGAGGGTGGCCCTACAAAGGACCCATTCGAAAGAAGCAACATGACGCTCGAACTCCGGACCTTTGGCACCTGAAGCGAACGCGCATCCACTGCGCTATCACGACTTCCACATGAGTCCGATATTTGCTCTTGGCTCAATCAATCAGACACTTGAGACTGAGTTTGCGATTGGAGAAACGTTGTATAACCTCCAATATCCACTCCGGGTACTCCGAGTACCAAGTTGTATAGCCTCCAGGACTGGACATCCTATTACTGCAAAGGGATCCGGTTGTGTGCTCCACAGACATATATGCTCGAGAAAGAGTGGCGTCACCTCCGCTTGTATGTGGCTTTGTAGATAGAGATAGAGGTAGATTTCTTTATTTATAGAGGGTGACCTAATTAGTAGAATCGGAGATTAGGAATATAAGCTAAGCACAGAGGTTGCGCGTCATGTCATTTCGTTTGTATTGATTGTTAAACCAAAATATTTACATGGCTGTATATGCATTGAAATCCCAACTCTGAATACATAAAACTGTCCATCGATGGTGATGATGATTCAGCTTATTTACCCTCGCCGCCGGGAACCATGTGGGCGAGGGAACTGAGCTCGGTCAGTTGACTAACATACTAAATTGTTGTTCTTATGTCAAATACCAACGAGAGGTTAACTTCTCTAGTCATGTTCTCTAGTTGTGTTTGGATTGTTCATTTTAGGTTTCGAAAATCCACCACCACCATATACAGCTCAATATGGAGCCGATTTCGGGGGTGGTGCTAATCCTCCCCAACAAGGAGGACATGGAATGGGCTTTGTACCTCAGCCCGGATACGACCAACCCATGCAAACAAACACAACTTCTGTGGTAGGTGGCGTTGTAAATGCTTGAAGCTGGTCTAATATATAATATATGATTTACTAGTCTTATATAATATCGAGATACATTGTAGAGTTAAATAATAATAATAGTAGTAATACAGTCTTTATTTTACGAGAGAATTCATTTAACAAAAGTTAATCTACCATGAGGCCCTCAACATATATACAAATCAAAGGCATATATGTTAAAACTGCACATTGGAATTATATAGTAATGTTAAAGCTGAAAAGTAGAGAAACTATATATAATAAATTTTATTATATATAATATGTTATGGAATATGATGATATATAAAATTGTCTAACAGAGTAGAAAAGGCAGAACGAGACAATACATGACAATACATCTATATAACAATGTGCATATATCACTTATGGGGGTATCTTGAAAATAGTATAAGATAAACTTAAAATACAAACATGTGCATGGTCCGCCTCCCTGGTCGAGTGTTTAAGGTCGCTGATTTGAATACCACTGTAACCTATCATCACTGATGGTCACGGGTTCGAGCCCCGCTCAGGCCGTGTCTCATTTATATGAACAAGTTGGAAGTTTCTTACGGAGGTTGGTGCACACAAGTACTGGTTAACCGCTGGAGCCTCCCCAGGAAAGGTGTTGTTAGGTAAACTGCCCGCCGGCGAAATAGCCCAAAATGGTGCTGATGCAGGCGTAAAACCCGAAATATAACATAACATAACAAACATGTGCATAGTTGATGCTAAGAGTACCGGGTATTGCACAACCATTATTCATTATGTACAATTGACAATAACGTGTATAGGCATAAAATAGCAGGATAACACCATTGGATCCTACTAACCACCCGATGAGGATACCCTGCTGCACATTTGCTCGTTGCTGATGGCCATCATCTGTATCATGCAGCTCCGTATGTCCCACACGTTCTCAAGCGTTAGGGTTGTGAGCTTGTGATGGCGTTCTACTGATGTGTATACATTGTGCCACTTTTGAATCATGCAGCGCAGTCTCCCAAACATTCCCAAGCGGGTTCATATCTTGACTCGTGGCGGACCAATAGAAGGTTGTGAGCTGGTGATGGCGTTCTACTGTATACATTGTGCCACTGTAGCAAGTATGCCTATACCTAAGTATACCTATGGTTTGATCCAGGAAGTCACGTTTACACCTGTCACACAACTACATTCCCATGGACATCGACCATGTCCAACTGACAGTCATGGGAAAGGCAACGCCATGACAGATCCCACCAGCACCTGACACAGGTGGACTGTACGGCCGATCCCACCACCACATGCGACCGTAGAACAGTATTATGTGCGTGTGGTCCATCAGTGACATACATAATCAGCCCTCCTTCCTACACGTGAATATATATTCATATCCACAGGTTTTAGTTCAACGGATACTGCGATGAATATGTCAACACATGGTGCATGATAACACTATGTGACGTCATATCTCGATTCGACCCCTCAGTGTACGTGACAACTTCCTGTCAGTACATGGCGCGTTATCACACTACGTGACATAATATCCGATTCGACTCTACAGTGTAAGTGACAATTTCCTGAGCGGAAAATAGGGCTGCGTCTGAAGTCTTCTCAAGTAACACAATTTCTCAAAAAACACAAAAACTATGCAGTGCATGTCATGAAAATGCATTTTTACCAAAAAGAAAAATGAACTGTATTAGTTATTGGGACTACGTTCGATGTACTTCTGCCTATTACGTATATACAACCTAATGCATGTTGAATGTGTTATTCCTGTTTGCTATGTTGATCGATTTACACAAAGAATCCGTTTCTATCTACTAGACATACTAGAAAACCGCTGTCCAAGAAGTTAATGTTTGACCTCACAAAGGCCTCACCACCCATTAGCCTATGTGACCAATTGGTTAAGGGCGCTGACTTAAAATCATTTGCCCCTGGCCATTGTATGTTCGACTGGCGGAAGGAGAATGGTTCTACCCGCTTTCCTATCCTTGCTTGAGTTATGATTTCATCTAAGTCTCCTGATGAAATAAATGCACATGCTATAATGATGTTATGACCTTATTTCATTGTAAGTTAGTAGAAATAAATAAAATATCTGAGATCCATAGATGAGGTAGGACATATTAATTTACTGACCTGGGTTCGAATGTCAATACGCCTATATATATGCTAACTAATTAACTAAATATAGTATAACTCTAAACCCATTGTTTGTTGAAGTGATATGATAGTTAGAGAATTCAATTTGCGCCAGCAGTAACTCGAACATCAGTACGTCATAGCAGGTTAATATCTCGCAAACGGACGCAGCTGACGAACCATGTGCCGGCCAGCGTGTGCATTCTTTGGGTCAACTGCAAGTGCGATACGTCACGTGTGACTCGCTACAAGGAAGAAGCAAGAAAACTACCGACCTAACCCATGACAACTAATACACGAGCTCTCTGTGGCAAGAAAACCACCGACCTAACCCATGACAACTAATACATGAGCTCTCTGTGGCAAGAAACCACCGACCTAACCCATGACAACTAATATATGAGCTCTCTGTGGCAAGAAAACCACCGATCTAACCCATGACAACTAATATATGAGCTCTCTGTGGCAAGAACACCACTGACCTAACCCATGACAACTAATACAAGAGCTTTCTGTGGCAAGAAAACCACCGAACTAACAAATGACAACTAATACACGAGCTTTCTGTGGCAAGAAAACCACCGAACTAACCCATGACAACTAATACATGAGCTCTCTTTGGCAAGAAAACCACAGAACTAACCCATGCCAACTAATACATGAGCTCTCTTTGGCAAGAAAACCACCACCGAACTAACCCATGACAACTAATACATGAGCTCTCTGTGGCAAGAAAACTATCGACCTAACCCATGAAGACTAATACATGAGCTCTATGTGGCAAGCAACCACCGAACTAACCCATGACAACTAATACATGAGCTCTCTGTGGCAAGAATACCACCGAACTAACCCATGACAACTAATACATGAGCTCTCTGTGGCAAGAATACCACCAAACTAACCCATGACAACTAATACATGAGCTCTCTGTGGCAAGCAACCACCGAACTAACCAATGACAACTAATACATGAGCTCTCTGTGGCAGGAAAACCACCGAACTAACCCATGACAACTAATAAATGAGCTCTATGTGGCAAGCAACCACCGAACAAACCCATGACAACTAATACATGAGCTCTCTGTGGCAAGAATACCACCGAACTAACCCATGACAACTAATACATGAGCTCGCTGTGGCAGGAAAACCACCGAGCTAACCCATGGGAACTAATACATGAGCTCTATGTGGCAAGCAACCACCGAACTAACCCATGACATCTAATACATGAGCTCTCTGTGGTAAGAATACCACCGAACTAACCCATGACAACTAATACATGAGCTCTCTGTGGCAAGAAAACCACCGAACTAACCCATGACAACTAATACATGAGCTCGCTGTGGCAGGAAAACCAAAGAACTAACCCATGACAACTAATACATGAGCTCTATGTGGCAAGCAATCACCGAACTAACCCATGACATCTAATACATGAGCTCTCTGTGGCAAGAATACCACCGAACTAACCCATGACAACTAATACATGAGCTCTCTGTGGCAAGAATACCACCGAACTAACCAATGGAAACTAATACATGATCTCTTTGTGGCAAGAAAACCACCGACCTAATACATTGCAACTTATGACAACATCGACACGAGTTTTCCGAGAAAAGAAAACCACCGAAAGTGCCAACGACTGATGCCAACACTTGGCATCTATGATGAATACTTCTAAAGTACAAATGGTGCTTCTGGAACTGGGGATCTTTGTCTGTATCTTGTGTTATCCGTCAACAAATTAAATGACAAGCACACTTTTGGAGGCGTCGCGGCAATGTGGTGGTGCAACAATAAAAATATCTTAATCAAATGCACATATTTGTTTATTTAATGGCTGGATTTCATCAATATGATCCTTTGCAGATTGTGAATCAACCAGGTGCTGCAGGCTTTGTTGTTCAACAACGACGACCTGACCATTACCTGGTGCCGTCCATGTTAGCGTGCTTCTGCTGTTTCTGGCCTACAGGACTGTGTGCCGTATATTATGCAACAAGGGTTAGTTTAAACAATATTTTTTTAAATTTTAATGAATATACATAGTATAATGATCACAATAAGAAATTACATGTAGAATTGAGGAGAAAGCAACTTGCTTATATGGTTACCTCTTTCCTAAACGTTTAGTTATGTTTGTCTTATTGTTTGTTCTGTTCGCTTGTTTTTCGCGCTTAATATATGTGGGATTCGAACCCACATCGATGAAGGGTAAGTGATTTGAAATCAACGACATTAACCAATCTAACACGGAGGCTCCCGTGGGATGCTTATGTATTGCAGCAAATGTTTGTACAACGTCAATCTGGATGAGTGTGTTATTAAATGTTGACAATTCTAAGGATCATTTCAAATATACTCTGCGTTGGAAAACTATAAATGTAAACTTAACATGACTGTGTATTTGACAACTGATACCATCGCAGATTAACCAGAATGTTCGCATTCAAATTACAATTCAAACATCGCATGTTACGTGTATATGTTATTCCGTTTGTTGGTTTGGTATATGTCTGATATTTACATATTAAACAGTTTATTACATTTCGATATGTCTAAATATAATTCAGAGCACCCTGAGTCTGCCTTGGAATAGATGTAGGTGATAATGCCTGTGTGAAATATCACATATGTACACCGTCTATACTGGACGATGTTTGCAACACACACATCATCATATGTACAAGTAAGCTAAACAAATTGTAATTCCTGGCAAAAACCACTTTTTGACAAGTTTATAAATTTGCAATATCATAGTAAAATGCACTAGCAGATGTAGGAGATATGGAGGGTGCACAAACTATGGCGAACAACGCAAGGAACCTGATGATTTCGAGTGTTATCATTGGAATCGTCGTGCTAACCTTGTATTCAATCGCCAAATACATTGAAATTTCCAACGATTCCAACGATTCCAACGATTCCAGGGGCTATTACAACATATATTAACGAGCAATCTGCAACCACTGTCTCTCCAATGTGAAATGGTTAAACATCAATAGCTTCCAGCTGTGTACATACCATATAATGTGCTATTGAATATTAAGTCCAATACAATTGCATACATCACAATACTGGACTACAAACCTCTATATGTGTGAACCTAATCTTATTTCCTGGAAAAACCACTTTTTGACAAGTTTATAAATTTGTAATATAGTAAAATGTAATTTACAAATAGGTTTTCAGTTATTCAGGTATTGTATTGTAATATGTAATAATTATAAATTGATAACGATGAGGTTTGCAAATAGTGTTACATAATTATAATATTATAGAAAAACGTACTATCAATCTTTCATACAGGAGTTGCTGCATAAGCTACTCGCAATACTGGCCCCGTGCATACACTGGACCTCCGGTTGTCTTCGTATCGGCCTTACATTTCAACCTAAATAGTCACAGACAATGTAACAGAAATGGAACTAGTGTTTTCATAGTGTGTGATTTTGACTAGAAATGCTAATTTATTTGATTGACACTACAAAGTAATAACACGCGGCTGGGGAAAGTAACCAGGAGGGGAGATGCTGATTCCAGAGTATGCCCCGGATGTCTGTGCGAGTGTGTGTTTGCTGAAGCAGAAACATTCTCGCAAAAAATACAACATGATGACGAAAAATTATATTACTGTTAAATGTGTACGTTGGCTTGTCTTTTATATTGTACTATTGTGTGCGTCTTATTCGATGCCGACATTAAATACATGACTGCTTGCTTGAAAACCGTCTGTAAATCCGTGGTCACATTTATATGGTTTGTAAGTGCTGCAATTGCACAACAGCCATGCCACTGACAAGTATTATTAGAGACATGTCATTGACCGGTGTAGCTAGAGTATCAGGGACGTGCTTACATACAGCCAAGTCACTGTCTTAGATACAATGTAGCTAGAGTGCCACTGACGTGCTTACATACAGCCAAGTCACTGTCTTAGAAACAATGTAGCTAGAGTGTCACTGACATGCTTACATACAGCCAAGTCACTGTCTTAGATACAATGTAACTAGAGTATCGTGGACGTGCTTACATACACCCAAGTCACTGTCTTAGATACAATGTAACTAGAGTATCATGGACGTGCTTATATACAGCCACATCACTGTCTTAGATACAATGTAGCTAGAGTGTCACTGACGTGCTTACATACAGCCACGTCACTGTCTTAGATACAATGTAACTAGAGTGTCATTGTCGTGCTTACATACAGCCACGTCACTGTCTTAGATACAATGTAACTAGAGTGTCATTGTCGTGCTTACATACAGCCACGTCACTGTCGTAGATACAATGTAGCTAGATTGTCACTGACGTGCTTACATACAGTCAAGTCACTGTCATATATACAATATAGCTAGATCCGTGTCACTGACGTACTTACATACAGCCAAGTCACTGTCTGAGATACAATATAGCTAGATCCGTGTCACTGACGTGCTTACATACAGCCAGGTCACTGTCTTAGATAAAATGTAGCTAGATCCATGTCACTGACGTGCTTACATACAGCCATAGTAAATGGTGTACAAAAGGATGCAGTTTTACTAATCGTTTCATCAGCGATGCATGGAATGTAGCGCGATAATATGGCCGATGCCACTATACACTAGAGGAAAACGAAACAAAGTTGAATTATGATATCAAAAGGCACCAGATCAAAATAAATGAAATGATATTATTTCATTGTAAGTACTCCTGACAAAAGTATCTTACCTATGAAGCAGAACCTGTGCAAAGATCAGCTGCAGGTTATATCTCAACCATCAGGTACTCCTGACAAAAGTCTCTTACCTATTAAACAAAACCAGTGCAAAGATCAGTTGCAGGCTATATCTCAACCATCAGGCACTCATGACAAAAGTATCTTACCTATGAAGCAGAACCAGTGCAAAGATCAGTTGCAGGCTATATCTCAACCATCAGGCACTCCTGACAAAAGTATCTCACATATGAAGCAGAACCTGTGCAAAGATCAGCTGCAGGCTATATCCCAACAATCATGCACTCCTGACAAAAGTATCTCACATATGAAGCTGAACCAGTGCAAAGATCAGCTGCAGGCTATATCCCAACAATCATGCACTCCTGACAAAAGTATCTCACATATGAAGCTGAACCAGTGCAAAGATCAGCTGCAGGCTATATCTCAACCATCAGGTACTCCTGACAAAAGTATCTTACCTATGAAGCAGAACCTGTGCAAAGATCAGCTGCAGGCTATATCTGCAATGAATATCACTGTGCATACAGTGTACAGCAGTGTTTATCTAAACACTTGAATATCCAAACAAACAATCGCCAGTCATATATCAATTCAAGATCAGAAATAACTTCGTATGCCTCAACCACAACCATCTAACACATACAAGGAACCTGAACGACATGTAGTTAATACCACAGTCCTGAACCCACTAGCATATACCCCTTCTACAATACGTGTTTGGAATGGCCTCCCTTATATATACAGTCCAGCCCCAGCTTAACAAGTGTTGTTGAGCCGCTGGCCACTGTACCATTCATGCAACACTAACGACTATGTTTATCCATAGTATGTAGTTCCTTTTAACATTCTCTGTTTCACGTAATGAGATTGATAACCACTGTCCATGCCTTTGAGTGTTGGAAGTAATATGTAGACTGGTCCTACTATACACAATAGTCAACGACACAGTAGCAGTCAACAATACAGATCGGTTATTACAACCTACACGTCTCTCGACATCACACAGCAGACCAGACTACAACCTACACGCATCTCACGTCACACAGCAGACCAGACTACAACCTACACGCCTCTCACGTCACACAGCAGACCAGACTACAACCTACACGCCTCTCACGTCACACAGCAGACCAGACTACAACCTACACGCCTCTCACATCACACAGCAGACCAGACTACAACCTACACGCCTCGACATCACACAGCAGACCAGACTCCCAAGAGTCGTTATTTCCAAGAACCATCAAGGAGTGGAACAATCATCCTCCAGACATTGGCACAGTTGACTCTCTCTTGAACAATCGTCCTCCAGACATTGGTACAGTTGACGCTCTCTTGAACAATCGTCCTCCTGACATTGGTACAGTTGAAGCTCTCTTGAACAATCGTCCTCCAGACATTAGTACCGTTGACGCTCTCTTGAAAGGCTCAACTTGCCACCCTCTTGATCTAATATTAAAGCAGTCTTTTATTGTTAGCTCTTCATTGCACATACTACCACTTTTAATTCATTTCTTTCTATATGGGCAACCACCTGGCAATCCTGTTCATTCTGTTGAACTTGGCCAGTAACTGGTAGTAGTAAATGTAGATGTAGCCAGTGGTGGTCGGACGCCTTCCGGAGCCCTTGGCTATAATTATTATGCCCCCCCCCCTCGGACACAAAACGCAGAGACATTTTTGGAAATTGGGGAAGAAAAACGCCAAATCCTTCACTCTAGAGTGGAATTGGACAATAATTCAGTTGTTCATTAATTGAATGTCTTCTCATATATGACTGCATGAATCGACCGCTGCCATTGTTTTATTCTGGGAATTGAAGTATACCTTTGTGGCTTCAATTTTTATTAACTTGAAACTCCGATAATTCCTCAATCTTTGTCTTTGGGAATAACTTGAGATCACGAGTGTTTTTTCGGTTCTTCAACTGACATCGCGTTAGTACTTTCGGTTTAATAAAATATGTTTATCGGGGTGGGGGGGGGGGGACTCGGAAAATTACGGAACAGATATTTGGTAGAAAAATCGATATTTCAGCACGCGGAGCACGCAAACTTTTTTCAGTTCGTGTACATGAGAGTGTGCATCCTGAGGCGCAGTTGGGGGCCCACATTTCCAAATGGGGCCTCAGAAAACTCCTAATTATTTTCCTTCTTGTCTTCGTGGGGCCCCTTTGGGCCCGGGGCCCCTGGCTATTAGCCAACCACTCCCCATGGACCGGCAGCCACTATCATGTAGCTGATGTAAGCTTTAAATATTATATACCTATAAACTGTGCACTTTTATATTGAGCATTACTTTTTCGTTACATATTTTAGAATTATGGATTTTACTATGATCATGTGGTGGATTTGACTATGATTGTGAGGTGGATTTTACTATGATCATGGGTGGATTTTACTATGGTCATGGGGTGGATTTTACTATGATCATGGGTGGATTTTACTATGATCATGGGTGGATTTTACTATGATCATTGGTGGATTTTACTTTGATCATGAGTGAAGAAAATAATCATAAGGCGAATATAAGTACAATATTTCGTTTTCTGTAGGCAGTATGCATTTTGGCATGATATTTTTCATTGGTTTATAATTCAAATGTGATTTACACAGTCATAACACTTTTTATTGGATTTTATTTTTATATTAATTAATTTATTATTATATATTTATTATTATATATTTATTATTTATATTTGATTGCGTATATACATGTACATATATGATCCTTTCGGCTTTTGGACCCGAGTGACTCGAGTAACTGGGGTTGGAAGTCGAAATACCCGAGTAAGTGAAATGCGTATGTCCATAATCAGTAATCTACTCGACCCCAGTAACCCCCAGTTTGTTAGAATAACACGAGATCTCACGTCCACAAGACGAACACGCTCGTGGGGGATTGTCTCGGTAAAAGGATATACTTTAGGAATATGTTCATGTTTAACGTTTAACGTTAGCAAATAAAGTCATAGTTGTTTCCTCGTCACTAATCAACATCTACCACACATCTCACCGAAGAGTAGAAAGACTGCTCATAAACAGCTGGTCGTCATTTTATAGTTGATATACACAACTCGAGACAGGGATACAGGGTTACCCATGTCTCGCTACTGGGTTAGTCGCTCGACAATATAGATAAGCGTGTTATGGTACTGCGCATGTCCATAAACCCATCAATTATGTGGGAACATAATTTTATATATATTACGCAGCGTGTCGTCTCACTTGAATAGTTATATTGAGGAACGCATTAAGATGGGCATGTACTTAGTTATACATTGAAAAACATCTAACACCATGTCTGAAGGGAAAAAAGGTACATATTTATTTTACATTTATCCATTTTAAATTGTGTGTTAAAGTATCTTAAAAGTAGATTATATGCCCTGTCATAAATTAAAATGATTTAGACTAGTTGATGTTTTCCTATGAATGATTGTGCTTTTTCAGTGTAAGATTAGGACCACTGGGGTGGGATACGGATATTCCACCCGAGTGGTCAGAATATGTCGTCTGAAACTACTTGGTAGTCGTGGGTATGCGGCATCCACTGCGCTATCACGACTTCCACATGAGTCCGATATTTGCTCTTGGCTCAATCAATCAGACACTTGAGACTGAGTTTGCGATTGGAGAAACGTTGTATAACCTCCAATATCCACTCCGGGTACTCCGAGTACCAAGTTGTATAACCTCCAGGACTGGACATCCTATTACTGCAAAGGGATCCGGTTGTGTGCTCCACAGACATATATGCTCGAGAAAGAGTGGCGTCACCTCCGCTTGTATGTGGCTTTGTAGATAGAGATAGAGGTAGATTTCTTTATTTATAGAGGGTGACCTAATTAGTAGAATCGGAGATTAGGAATATAAGCTAAGCACAGAGGTTGCGCGTCATGTCATTTCGTTTGTATTGATTGTTAAACCAAAATATTTACATGGCTGTATATGCATTGAAATCCCAACTCTGAATACATAAAACTGTCCATCGATGGTGATGATGATTCAGCTTATTTACCCTCGCCGCCGGGAACCATGTGGGCGAGGGAACTGAGCTCGGTCAGTTGACTAACATACTAAATTGTTGTTCTTATGTCAAATACCAACGAGAGGTTAACTTCTCTAGTCATGTTCTCTAGTTGTGTTTGGATTGTTCATTTTAGGTTTCGAAAATCCACCACCACCATATACAGCTCAATATGGAGCCGATTTCGGGGGTGGTGCTAATCCTCCCCAGCAAGGAGGACATGGAATGGGCTTTGTACCTCAGCCCGGATACGACCAACCCATGCAAACAAACACAACTTCTGTGGTAGGTGGCGTTGTAAATGCTTGAAGCTGGTCTAATATATAATATATGATTTACTAGTCTTATATAATATCGAGATACATTGTAGAGTTAAATAATAATAATAGTAGTAATACAGTCTTTATTTTACGAGAGAATTCATTTAACAAAAGTTAATCTACCATGAGGCCCTCAACATATATACAAATCAATGGCATATATGTTAAAACTGCACATTGGAATTATATAGTAATGTTAAAGCTGAATAGTATAGAAACTATATATAGCAAATTTTATTACATATAATATGTTATGGAATATGATGAAATATAAAATTGTCTAACAGAGTAGAAAAGGGAGAATGAGACAATAAATGACAATACATCTATATAACAATGTGCATATATCACTTATGGGGGTATCTTGAAAATAGTATAAGATCAACTTAAAATACAAACATGTGCATAGGCCGCCTCCCTGGTCGAGTGGTTAAGGTCGCTGACTTGTCTACCACTGTAACCTATCATCACTGATGGTCATGGGTTCGAGCCCCGCTCAGGCCGTGTCCCATTTATATGAAAAAGTTGGCAGTTTCTTCCGGAGGTTGGTGCACACAAGTACTGGTTAACCGCTGGAGCCTGCCCAGGAAAGGTGTTGTTAGGTAAACTGCCCGCCGGCGATATAGCGCACAATGGTGCTGATGCAGGCGTAAAACCCGAAATATACCATAACAAACATGTGCATAGTTGATGCTAAGAGTACCGGGTATTGCACAACCATTATTCATTATGTACAATTGACAATAACATGCATAGGCATAAAATAGCAGGATAACACCATTGTATCCTACTAACCGCCCGATGAGGATACCCTGCTGCACATTTGCTCGTTGCTGATGGCCATCATCTGGATCATGCAGCTCCGTATGTCCCACACGTTCTCAAGCGTTAGGGTTGTGAGCTTGTGATGGCGTTCTACTGACGTGTATACATTATGCCACTTTTGAATCATGCAGCGCAGTCTCCCAAACATTCCCAAGCGGGTTCATATCTTGACTCATGGCGGACCAATAGAAGGTTGTGAGCGGGTGATGGCGTTCTACTGTATACATTGTGCCACTGTAGCAAGTATGCCTATACCTAAGTATACCTATGGTACGTTTACACCTGTCACACAACTACATTCCCATGGACATCGACCATGTCCAACTGACAGTCATGGGAAAGGCAACGCCATGACAGATCCCACCAGCACCTGACACAGGTGGACTGTACGGCCGATCCCACCACCACATGCGACCGTAGAACAGTATTATGTGCGTGTGGTCCATCAGTGACATACATAATCAGCCCTCCTTCCTACACGTGAATATATATTCATATCCACAGGTTTTAGCTCAACGGATACTGCGATGTATATGTCAACACATGACGCATGATCACACTACGTGACGTCATATCTCGATTCGACCCCTCAGTGTACGTGACAACTTCCTGTCAGTACATGGCGCGTTATCACACTACGTGACGTAATATCCGATTCGACTCTTCAGTGTACGTGACAATTTCCTGAGCGGAAAATAGGGCTATGTCTGAAGTCTTCTCAAGTCACACAATTTCTCAAAAAACACAAAAACTATACAGTGCATGTCATGAAAATGCATTTCTATTACGTATATACAACCTAATGCATGTTAAATGTGTTATTCCTGTTTGCTATGTTGATCGATTTACACAAAGAATCCGTTTCTATATACTAGACATACTAGCAAACAGTACACAGTAATCCGCTGTCCATGAAGTTAATGTTTGACCTCACAAAGGCCTCACCACCCATTAGCCTATGTGACCAAATGGTTAAGGGCGCTGACTTCAAATCATTTGCCCCTGGCCATTGTATGTTCGACTTGCAGAAGGAGAATGGTTCTACCCGCTTTCCTATCCTTGCTTGAGTTATGATTTTATCTAAGTCTGCTGATAAAATAAATTAACATGCTATAATGATGCTATGACCTTATTTCATTGTAAGTTAGTAGAAATAAATAAAATATCTGAGGTCCATAGATGAGGTAGGACATATTAATTTAGTGACCTGGGTTCGAATGTCAATACGCCTACATATAGAGATTATGCTAAATAAATAACTAAATAACTCTAAGCCCATCGTTTGTTGAAGTACAGTAATATGATAGTTAGATAATTTGCGCCAGCAGTAACTCGAACATCTGTACGTCATAGCAGGTTGATATCTCGCAAACCGACACAGCTGATGACCCATGTGCCGGCCAGCGTGTGCATTCTGTGGGTCAACTGCAAGTGCGATACGTCACGTGTGACTCGCTACAAGGAAGAAGCAAGAAAACCACCGAACTAACCCATGACAACTAATACATGAGCTCTCTGTGGCAATAAAGCCACCGAACTAACCCATGACAACTAATACACGAGCTTTCTGTGGCAAGAAAACCACCGAACTAACCCATCACAATTAATACACGAGCTTTATGTGGAACGAAAACCACCGAACTAACCCATGACAACTAATACACGAGCTCTCTGTGGTAAGAAAACCACCGAACTAACCCATGACAACTAATACATGAGCTCTCTGTGGTAAGAAAACAACCGACCTAACCCATGACAACTAATACATTAGCTCTCTGTGGCAAGACAACCATCAAACTAACCCATGACAACTAATACATGAGCTCTCTGTGGCAAGAATACTACCGAACTAACCCATGACAACTAAAACATGAGCTCTCTGTGGCAGGAAAACCACCGAACTAACCCATGACAACTAATACATGAGCTCTCTTTGGCAGGAAAGCCACCGAACTAACCCATGACAACTAATACATGAGCTCTCTTTGGCAGGAAAGCCACCGACCTAACCCATGACAACTAATACATGAGCTCTCCGTGGCAAGAAATCCACCGACCTAACCCATGACAACTAATACATGAGCTATCTGTGGCAAGCAACCACCGACCTAACACATGACATCTAATACATGAGCTCTCTTTGGCAAGGATACCACCGAACTAACCCATGACATCTAATACATGAGTTCTGTGGCAAGCAACCACCGACCTAACCCATGACATATAATACAGGAGCTCTCTGTGTCAAGAAAACCACCGAACTAACCCATGACAACTAATATATGAGCTCTCTGTGGCAAGAAAACCACCGAACTAACCAATGACATCTAATCCATGAGCTCTCTTTGGCAAGCAACCACCGACCTAACCCATGACAACTAATGCATGAGCTCTCTGTGGCAAGTATACCACCGAACTAACCCATGACAACTAATACATGAGCTCTCTGTGGCATGAAAACCACCGAACTAACCCATGACAACTAATACATGAGCTCTCTGTGGCAAGAAAACCACCGAACTAACCCATGACAACTAATATATGAGCTCTCTGTGGCAAGAAATCCACCGAACTAACCCATGACACCTAATACATGAGCTCTCTGTGGCAAGAAAACCACCGAACTAACCCATGCCAACTAATAAATGAGCTCTCTGTGGCAAAAAGAACACCAACCTAACCCATGACAACTAATATATGAGCTTTCTGTGGCAAGAAACCACCGAACTAACCCATGACAACTAATACATGAGCTCTCTGTGGCAAGCAACCACCGCACTAACCCATGACAACTAATGCATGAGCTCTCTGTGGCAAGAAACCACCGAACTAACCCATGACAACTAATACATGAGCTCTCTGTGGCAAGAAAACCACCGAACGAACCAATGACAACTAATACATAAGCTCTATGTGGCAAGAAAACCACCGAACTAACCCATGACAACTAATACACGAGCTTTCTGTGGCACGAAAACCACCGAACTAACCCATGACAACTAATACACGAGCTCTATGTGGTAAGAAAACCACCGAACTAACCCATGACAACTAATACATGAGCTCTCTGTGGCAAGAAAACCACCGACCTAACCCATGACAACTAATACATGAGCTCTCTGTGGCAAGAAAACCACCGAACTAACAGATGACAACTAAAACATGAGATCTCTGTGGTAGGAAAACCACCGAACTAACCCATGACAACTAATACATGAGCTCTCTTTGGCAGGAAAGCCACCGATCTAACCCATGACAACTAATACATGAGCTCTCTGTGGCAAGTATACCACCGAACTAACCCATGGCAACTAATACATGAGCTCTCTGTGGCAAGCAACCACCGACCTAACCCATGACATCTAATACATGAGCTCTCTGTGGCAAGCAACCACCGCACTAACACATGACAACTAATACATGAGCTCTCTGTGGCAAGCAACCACCAAACTAACACATGACAACTAATACATGAGCTCTCTGTGGCAAGCAACCACCGAACTAACACATGACAACTAATATATGAGCTATCTGTGGCAAGCAACTACCGAACTAACCCATGACAACTAATACATGAGCTCTCTGTGGCAAGCAACCATCGACCTAACCCATTAAAACTAATGCATGAGCTCTCTGTGGCAAGAAACCACCGAACTAACCCATGACAACTAATACATGAGCTCTCTGTGGCAAGAAAACCAATGAACTAACCCATGACAACTAATACATGAGCTCTCTGTGGCAAGAAAACCACCGACCTAACCCATGACAACTAATACATGAGCTCTCGGTGGCAAGCAACCATCGACCTAACCCATTACAACTAATACATGAGCTCTCTGTGGCAAGAAACCACCGAACTAACCCATGACAACTAATACATGAGCTCTCTGTGGCAAGAAAACCAATGAACTAACCCATGACAACTAATACATGAGCTCTCTGTGGCAAGAAAACCACCGACCTAACCCATGACAACTAATACATGAGCGTTCTGTGGCAAGAAAACCACCGAACTAACCCATGACAACTAATACATGAGCTCTCTGTGGCAAGAAAACCAATGAACTAACCCATGACAACTAATACATGAGCTCTCTGTGGCAAGAAAACCACCGACCTAACCCATGACAACTAATACATGAGCTTTCTGTGGCAAGAAAACCACCGACCTAACCCATTACAACTAATACATGAGCTCTCTGTGGCAAGAAACCACCGAACTAACCCATGACAACTAATACATGAGCTCTCTGTGGCAAGAAAACCAATGAACTAACCCATGACAACTAATACATGAGCTCTCTGTGGCAAGAAAACCACCGACCTAACCCATGACAACTAATACATGAGCGTTCTGTGGCAAGAAAACCACCGAACTAACCCATGACAACTAATACATGAGCTCTCTGTGGCAAGAAAACCAATGAACTAACCCAGGACAACTAATACATGAGCTCTCTGTGGCAAGAAAACCACCGACCTAACCCATGACAACTAATACATGAGCTTTCTGTGGCAAGAAAACCACCGGACTAACCCATGACAACTAATACATGAGCTCTCTGTGGCAAAAAAACCACCGAACTAACAGATGACAACTAAAACATGAAATCTCTGTGGTAGGAAAACCACCGAACTAACCCATGACAACTAATACATGAGCTCTCTTTGGCAGGAAAGCCACCGGTCTAACCCATTACATCTAATACATGAGCTCTCTGTGACAAGAAATCCACCGAACTAACCCATTACATCTAATACATGAGCTCTCTGTGGCAAGTATACCACCGAACTAACCCATGGCAACTAATACATGAGCTCTCTGTGGCAAGCAACCACCGACCTAACCCATGACATCTAATACATGAGCTCTCTGTGGCAAGCAACCACCGCACTAACACATGACAACTAATACATGAGCTCTCTGTGGCAAGCAACCACCAAACTAACACATGACAACTAATACATGAGCTCTCTGTGGCAAGCAACCACCGAACTAACACATGACAACTAATACATGAGCTCTCTGTGGCAAGAAAACCACCGAACTAACCCATGACAACTAATACATGAGCTTTCTGTGGCAAGAAAACCACCGAACTAACCCATGACAACTAATACATTAGCTCTCTGTGGCAAGAAAACCACCGACCTAACCCATGACAACTAATACATGAGCTTTCTGTGGCAAGAAAACCAATGAACTAACCCATGACAACTAATACATGAGCTCTCTGTGGCAAGAAAACCACCGACCTAACCCATGACAAGTAATACATGAGCTTTCTGTGGCAAGAAAACCACCGAACTAACCCATGACATCTAATACATGAGCTCTCTGTGGCAAGAAAACCACCGACCGAACCCATGACGACTAATACATGAGCTCTCTGTGGCAAGAAAACCACCGACCTAACCCATGACGACTAATACATGAGCTCTCTGTGGCAAGAAAACCACCGAACTAACCCATGACAACTAATACATGATCTTTCTGTGGCAAGTAAACCACCGAACTAACCCATGACAACTAATACACGAGCTTTCTGTGGCAAGAAAACCACCGAACTAACCCATCACAACTAATACACGAGCTGTCTGTGGAACGAAAACCACCGAACTAACCCATGACAACTAATACACGAGCTCTCTGTGGTAAGAAAACCACCGAACTAACCCATGACAACTAATACATGAGCTCTCTGTGGTAAGAAAACAACCGACCTAACCCATGACAACTAATACATGAGCTCTCTGTGGCAAGAAAACCACCGAACTAACCCAAGACAACTAATACATGAGCTCTCTGTGGCACGAAAACCACCGAACTAACCCATGACAACTAATACATGAGCTCTCTGTGGTAAGAAAACCACCGAACTAACCCATGACAACTAATACATGAGCTCTCTGTGGTAAGAAAACAACCGACCTAACCCATGACAACTAATACATGAGCTCTCTGTGGCAAGAAAACCACCGACCTAACCCATGGCAACTAATACACGAGCTCTCTGTGGCAAGAAAACCACCGAACTAACCCATGGCAACTAATACATGAGCTCTCTGTGGCAAGAAAACCACCGAACTAACCCATGGCAACTAATACATGAGCTCTCTGTGGCAAGAAAACCACCGAACTAACCCATGACAACTAATACATGAGCTCTCTGTGGCAAGAAAACCACCGACCTAACCCATGACAACTAATACATGAGCGTTCTGTGGCAAGAAAACCACCGAACTAACCCATGACAACTAATACATGAGCTCTCTGTGGCAAGAAAACCAATGAACTAACCCATGACAACTAATACATGAGCTCTCTGTGGCAAGAAAACCACCGACCTAACCCATGACAACTAATACATGAGCTTTCTGTGGCAAGAAAACCACCGGACTAACCCATGACAACTAATACATGAGCTCTCTGTGGCAAAAAAACCACCGAACTAACAGATGACAACTAAAACATGAAATCTCTGTGGTAGCAAAAACCACCGAACTAACCCATGACAACTAATACATGAGCTCTCTTTGGCAGGAAAGCCACCGGTCTAACCCATTACATCTAATACATGAGCTCTCTGTGACAAGAAATCCACCGAACTAACCCATTACATCTAATACATGAGCTCTCTGTGGCAAGTATACCACCGACCTAACCCATGGCAACTAATACATGAGCTCTCTGTGGCAAGCAACCACCGACCTAACCCATGACATCTAATACATGAGCTCTCTGTGGCAAGCAACCACCGCACTAACACATGACAACTAATACATGAGCTCTCTGTGGCAAGCAACCACCAAACTAACACATGACAACTAATACATGAGCTCTCTGTGGCAAGCAACCACCGAACTAACACATGACAACTAATATATGAGCTATCTGTGGCAAGCAACCACCGAACTAACCCATGACAACTAATACATGAGCTCTCTGTGGCATGAAAACAACCGAACTAACCCATGCAAACTAATACATGAGCTCTCTGTGGCAAGAAACCACCGAACTAACCCATGACAACTAATACATGAGCTCTCGGTGGCAAGCAACCATCGACCTAACCCATTACAACTAATGCATGAGCTCTCTGTGGCAAGAAACCACCGAACTAACCCATGACAACTAATACATGAGCTCTCTGTGGCAAGAAAACCAATGAACTAACCCATGACAACTAATACATGAGCTCTCTGTGGCAAGAAAACCACCGACCTAACCCATGACAACTAATACATGAGCTTTCTGTGGCAAGAAAACCACCGAACTAACCCATGACAACTAATACATGAGCTCTCTGTGGCAAGAAAACCACCGACCTAACCCATGACAACTAATACATGAGCTCTCTGTGGCAAGAAACCACCGAACTAACCCATGACAACTAATACATGAGCTCTCTGTGGCAAGAAAACCACCGAACTAACCCATGACAACTAATACATGAGCTCTCTGTGGCAAGAAAACCACCGACCTAACCCATGACAACTAATACATGAGCTCTCTGTGGCAAGAAAACCACCGACCTAACCCATGACAACTAATACATGAGCTCTCTGTGGCAAGAAAACCACCGACCTAACCCATGACAACTAATACATGAGCTCTCTGTGGCAAGAAAACCACCGAACTAACCCATGACAACTAATACATGAGCTTTCTGTGGCAAGAAAACCACCGAACTAACCCATGACAACTAATACACGAGCTTTCTGTGGCAAGAAAACCACCGAACTAACCCATGACAACTAATACATGAGCTCTCTGTGGCAAGAAAACCACCGAACTAACCCATGACAACTAATACACGAGCTCTCTGTGGTAAGAAAACCACCGAACTAACCCATGACAACTAATACATGAGCTCTCTGTGGCAAGAAAACCACCGAACTAACCCATGACAACTAATACATGAGCTCTCTGTGGCAAGAAAACCACCGAACTAACCCATGACAACTAATACATGAGCTCTCTGTGGAAGAAAACCACCGAACTAACCCATGACAACTAATACATGAGCTCTCTGTGGCAAGAAACCACCGAACTAACCCATGACAACTAATACATGAGCTCTCTGTGGCAAGAAAACCACCGAACTAACCCATGACAACTAATACATGAGCTCTCTGTGGCAAGAAACCACCGACCTAACCCATGACAACTAATACATGAGCTCTCTGTGGCAAGAAAACCACCGAACTAACCCATGACAACTAATACATGAGCTCTCTGTGGCAAGAAAACCACCGAACTAACCCATGACAACTAATACATGAGCTCTCTGTGGCAAGAAAACCACCGAACTAACCCATGACAACTAATACATGAGCTCTCTGTGGCAAGAAAACCACCGAACTAACAGATGACAACTAAAACATGAGATCTCTGTGGCAAGCAACCACCAAACTAACACATGACATCTAATACATGAGCTCTCTGTGGCAAGTATACCACCGAACTAACCCATGGCAACTAATACATGAGCTCTCTGTGGCAAGCAACCACCGACCTAACCCATGACATCTAATACATGAGCTCTCTGTGGCAAGCAACCACCGCACTAACACATGACAACTAATACATGAGCTCTCTGTGGCAAGCAACCACCAAACTAACACATGACAACTAATACATGAGCTCTCTGTGGCAAGCAACCACCGAACTAACACATGACAACTAATATATGAGCTATCTGTGGCAAGCAACCACCGAACTAACCCATGACAACTAATACATGAGCTCTCTGTGGCATGAAAACCACCGAACTAACCCATGCAAACTAATACATGAGCTCTCTGTGGCAAGAAACCACCGAACTAACCCATGACAACTAATACATGAGCTCTCGGTGGCAAGCAACCATCGACCTAACCCATTACAACTAATGCATGAGCTCTCTGTGGCAAGAAACCACCGAACTAACCCATGACAACTAATACATGAGCTCTCTGTGGCAAGAAAACCAATGAACTAACCCATGACAACTAATACATGAGCTCTCTGTGGCAAGAAAACCACCGACCTAACCCATGACAACTAATACATGAGCTTTCTGTGGCAAGAAAACCACCGAACTAACCCATGACAACTAATACATGAGCTCTCTGTGGCAAGAAAACCAATGAACTAACCCATGACAACTAATACATGAGCTCTCTGTGGCAAGAAAACCACCGACCTAACCCATGACAACTAATACATGAGCTTTCTGTGGCAAGAAAACCACCGAACTAACCCATGACAACTAATACATGAGCTCTCTGTGGCAAGAAAACCACCGAACTAACAGATGACAACTAAAACATGAGATCTCTGTGGTAGGAAAACCACCGAACTAACCCATGACAACTAATACATGAGCTCTCTTTGGCAGGAAAGCCACCGATCTAACCCATGACATCTAATACATGAGCTCTCTGTGGCAAGAAATCCACCGAAATAACCCATTACATCTAATACATGAGCTCTCTGTGGCAAGTATACCACCGAACTAACCCATGGCAACTAATACATGAGCTCTCTGTGGCAAGCAACCACCGACCTAACCCATGACACTAATACATAGCTCTCGTGGCAAAACCAACTAACACATGACAACTAATACATGAGCTCTCTGTGGCAAGCAACCACCAAACTAACACATGACAACTAATACATGAGCTCTCTGTGGCAAGCAACCACCGAACTAACACATGACAACTAATATATGAGCTATCTGTGGCAAGCAACCACCGAACTAACCCATGACAACTAATACATGAGCTCTCTGTGGCAAGAAAACCACCGAACTAACCCATGAAAACTAATACATGAGCTCTCTGTGGCAAGAAACCACCGAACTAACCCATGACAACTAATACTGAGCTCTCCAAAACACACAACCCAACAACAACATGAGCTCTCTTTGGCAGGAAAGCCACCGACCTAACCCATGACAACTAATACATGAGCTCTCTGTGGCAAGCAATCCACCGAAATAACCCATTACAACTAATACATGAGCTCTCTGTGGCAAGTATACCACCGAACTAACCCATGACATCTAATACATGAGCTCTCTGTGGCAAGCAACCACCGACGTAACCCATAAAATCTAATACATGGGCTCTCTGTGGCAAGCAACCACCGACCTAACCCATGACATCTAATACATGAGCTCTCTGTGGCAAGTATTCCACTGAACTAACCCATGACATCTAATACATGAGGTCTCTGTGGCAAGCAACCACCGACCTAACCCATGACATCTAATACATGAGTTCTCTGTGGCAAGCAACCATCGACCTAACCCATGACAACTAATGCATGAGCTCTCAGTGGCAAGAAACCACCGAACTAACCCATGACAACTAATACATGAGCTCTCTGTGGCAAGTATACCATCGAACTAACCCATGACAACTAAAACATGAGATCTCTGTGGTAGGAAAACCACCGAACTAACCCATGACAACTAATACATGAGCTCTCTGTGGCAAGAAATCCACTGAACTAACCCATTACAACTAATACATGAGCTCTCTGTGGCAAGTATACCACCGAACTAACCCATGGCAACTAATACATGAGCTCTCTGTGGTAAGCAACCACCGACCTAACCCATGACATCTAATACATGAGCTCTCTGTGGCAAGCAACCACCGCACTAACACATGACAACTAATACATGAGCTCTCTGTGGCAAGTAACCACCGAACTAACACATGACAACTAATACATGAGCTCTCTGTGGCAAGCAACCATCGACCTAACCCATGACATATAATACATGATCACTCAGTGGCAAGCAACCATCGACCAAACCCATGACAACTAATGCATGAGTTCTCTGTGGCAAGAAACCACCGAACTAACCCATGACAACTAATATATGAGTTCTCTGTGGCAAGAAACCACCGAACTAACCCATGACAACTAATACTTTGGCTCTCTGTGGCAAGAAAACCACCGAACTAACCCATGACAACTAATACACGAGCTTTCTGTGGCAAGAAAACCACCGAACTAACCCATCACAACTAATACACGAGCTTTATGTGGAACGAAAACCACCGAACTAACCCATGACAACTAATACACGAGCTCTCTGTGGTAAGAAAACCACCGAACTAACCCATGACAACTAATACATGAGGTCTCTGTGGTAAGAAAACAACCGACCTAACCCATGACCACTAATACATGAGCTCTCTTTGGCAAGAAAACCACCGAACTTACCCATGACAACTAATACATGAGCTCTCTGTGGCAAGAATACCACCGAACTAACCCATGCCAACTAATACATGAGCTCTCTGTAGCAAGCAATCCATCGAACTAACCCATTACAACTAATACATGATCTTTATGTGGCAAGTAAACCACCGAACTAACCCATGACAACTAATACACGAGCTTTCTGTGGCAAGAAAACCACCGAACTAACCCATCACAACTAATACACGAGCTGTCTGTGGAACGAAAACCACCAAACTAACCCATGACAACTAATACACGAGCTCTCTGTGGTAAGAAAACCACCGAACTAACCCATGACAACTAATACATGAGCTCTCTGTGGCAAGAAAACCACCGAACTAACGCATGACAACTAATACATGAGCTCTCTGTGGCAAGAATACCACCGAACTAACCCATGACAACTAATACATGAGCTCTCTGTGGCAGGAAAACCACCGAACTAACCCATGATAACTAAAACTTGAGCTCTCTGTGGCCGGAAAAGCACCGAACTAACCCATGACAACTAATACACGAGCTTTCTGTGGCAAGAAAACCACCGAACTAACCCATCACAACTAATACACGAGCTGTCTGTGGAACGAAAACCACCGAACTAACCCATGACAACTAATACACGAGCTCTCTGTGGTAAGAAAACCACCGAACTAACCCATGACAACTAATACATGAGCTCTCTGTGGCAAGAAAACCACCGAACTAACCCATGACAACTAATACATGAGCTCTCTGTGGCAAGAATACCACTGAACTAACCCATGACAACTAATACATGAGCTCTCTGTGGCAGGAAAACCACCGAACTAACCCATGATAACTAAAACTTGAGCTCTCTGTGGCCGGAAAAGCACCGAACTAACCCATGACAACTAATACATGAGCTCTCTTTGGCAGGAAAGCCACCGACCTAACCCATGACAACTAATACATGAGCTCTCTGTGGCAAGCAATCCAAGGAACTAACCCATTACAACTAATACATGAGCTCTCTGTGGCAAGTATACCACCGAACTAACCCATGACATCTAATACATGAGCTCTCTGTGGCAAGCAACCACCGACGTAACCCATAAAAACTAATACATGGGCTCTCTGTGGCAAGCAACCACCGACCTAACCCATGACATCTAATACATGAGCTCTCTGTGGCAAGCAACCACCGAACTAACCCATGACATCTAATACATGAGCTCTCTGTGGCAAGCAACCACCGAACTAACCCATGACATCTAATACATGACTCTCTGTGGCAAGCAACCACCGACTAACCCATGACAACTAATACATGAGCTCTCAGTGGCAAGAAACCACCGAACTAACCCATGACAACTAATACATGAGCTCTCTGTGGCAAGTATACCATCGAACTAACCCATGACAACTAAAACATGAGATTCTGTGGAGGAAAACCACCGAACTAACCCATGACAACTATACATGAGCTCTCTGTGGCAAGAAATCCACTGAACTAACCCATTACAACTAATACATGAGCTCTCTGTGGCAAGTATACCACCGAACTAACCCATGACAACTAATACATGAGCTCTCTGTGGCAAGCAACCACCGACAACTAATACATGGCTCTCTGTGGCAAGCAACCACCGACCTAACCAATGACACTAATACATGGCTCTCTGTGGCAAGCAACCACCGACCTAACCCATGACATATAATACATGAGCTCTCTGTGGCAATAAAACCACCGAACTAACCCATGCCAACTAATACATGAGCTCTCAGTGGCAAGAAACCACCGAACTAACCCATGACAACTAATACATGAGCTCTCTGTGGCAAGTAACCACCGAACTAACCCATGACAACTAAAACATGAGATCTCTGTGGTAGGAAAACCACCGAACTAACCCATGACAACTAATACATGAGCTCTCTGTGGCAAGAAACCACGAACTAACCCACAACAAACAACCCAAAACCACCGACTAACCCATGACAACTAATACATGAGCTCTCTGTGGTAAGCAACCACCGAACTAACCCATGACAACTAATACATGAGCTCTCTGTGGCAAGAAACCACCGAACTAACACATGACAACTAATACATGAGCTCTCTGTGGCAAGAAACCACCGAACTAACCCATGACAACTAATACATGAGCTCTCTGTGGCAAGCAACCACCGAACTAACCCATGACAACTAATACATGAGCTCTCTGTGGCAAGAATACCACCGAACTAACCCATGACAACTAATACATGAGCTCTCTGTGGCAAGCAAACCACCGAACTAACCCATAACAACTAATACATGGGCTCTCTGTGGCAAGAAAACCACCGAACCAACCCATGACAACTAATACACGAGCTCTCTGTGGCAAGAAACCACCGAACTAACCCATACAAACTAATACACGAGCTCTATGTGG
>CM026391.1:81338073-81360660 GCA_014843695.1 Archivesica marissinica
CCACCGACCTAACCCATGACATATAATACATGAGCTCTCTGTGGCAATAAAACCACCGAACTAACCCATGCCAACTAATATATGAGCTCTCTGTGGCAAGTATACCACCGAACTAACCCATGACAACTAATACATGAGCTCTCTGTGGCAAGACATCCACCGAACTAACCCATTACAACTAATACATGAGCTCTCTGTGGCAGGTATACCACCGAACTAACCCATGGCAACTAATACATGAGCTCTCTGTGGCAAGAATACCACCGAACTAACCCATGCCAACTAATACATGAGCTCTCTATGGCAAGCTATCCATCGAACTAACCCATTACAACTAATACATGAGCTCTCTGTGGTAAGTATACCACCGAACTAACCCATGACATCTAATACATGAGCTCTCTGTGGCAAGAAACCACCGAAGTAACCCATGAAAATTAATACATGGGCTCTCTGTGGCAAGAATACCACTGAACTAACCAATGACATCTAATACATGAGCTCTCTGTGGCAGGAAACCACCGAACTAACCCATGATATATAATACTTGAGCTCTCTGTGGCAAGAAGCACCGAACTAACACATGACAACTAATACATGAGCTCTCTTTGGCAGGTAACCACCGAACTAACACATGACAACTAATACATGAGCTCTCTGTGGCAAGCAACCAAGGAACTAACCCATTACAACTAATACATGAGCTCTCTGTGGCAAGTATACCACCGAACTAACCCATGGCAACTAATACATGAGCTCTCTGTGGTAAGCAACCACCGACCTAACCCATGACATCTAATACATGAGCTCTCTGTGGCAAGCAACCACCGCACTAACACATGACAACTAATACATGAGCTCTCTGTGGCAAGTAACCACCGAACTAACACATGACAACTAATACATGAGCTCTCTGTGGCAGCAACCACCGAACTAACCCATGACAACTAATACATGAGCTCTCTGTGGCAAGAAAACCACCGAACTAACCCATGACATCTAATACATGAGGTCTCTGTGGCAAGCAACCACCGACCTAACCCATGACATATAATACATGAGCTCTCTGTGGCAATAAAACCACCGAACTAACCCATGCCAACTAATATATGAGCTCTCTGTGGTAAGAAAAACACCGAAATAACCCATGACAACTAATGCATGAGCTCTCTGTGGCAAGAAACCACCGAACTAACCCATGACAACTAATACATGAGCTCTCTGTGGCAAGTATACCACCGAACTAACCCATGACAACTAAAACATGAGATCTCTGTGGTAGGAAAACCACCGAACTAACCCATGACAACTAATACATGAGCTCTCTGTGGCAAGAAATCCACCGAACTAACCCATTACAACTAATACATGAGCTCTCTGTGGCAAGTATACCACCGAACTAACCCATGGCAACTAATACATGAGCTCTCTGTGGTAAGCAACCACCGACCTAACCCATGACATATAATACATGAGCTCTCTGTGGCAAGCATACCACCGAACTAACCCATGACATCTAATACATGAGCTCTCTGTGGCAAGCAACCACCGACCTAACCCATGACATATAATACATGAGCTCTCTGTGGCAATAAAACCACCGAACTAACCCATGCCAACTAATACATGAGCTCTCTGTGGCAAGAAACCACCGAACTAACCCATGACAACTAATACATGAGCTCTCTGTGGCAAGTATACCACCGAACTAACCCATGACAACTAAAACATGAGATCTCTGTTTTAGGAAAACCACCCAACTAACCCATGACAACTAATACATGAGCTCTCTGTGGCAAGAAATCCACCGAACTAACCCATTACAACTAATACATGAGCTCTCTGTGGCAAGAAAACCACCGAACTAACCCAAGACAACTAATACACGAGCTTTCTGTGGCAAGAAAACCACCGAACTAACCCATCACAACTAATACACGAGCTTTATGTGGAACGAAAACCACCGAACTAACCCATGACAACTAATACACGAGCTCTCTGTGGTAGGAAAACCACCGAAATAACCCATGACAACTAATACATGAGCTCTCTGTGGTAAGAAAACAACCGACCTAACCCATGACCACTAATACATGAGCTCTCTGTGGCAAGAAAACCACCGAACTAACCCATGACAACTAATACATGAGCTCTCTGTGGCAAGAATACCACCGAACTAACCCATGCCAACTAATACATGAGCTCTCTGTGGCAGGAAAACCACCGAACTAACCCATGATAACTAAAACTTGAGCTCTCTGTGGCAAACAACCACCGAACTAACCCATGACAACTAATACATGATCACTCAGTGGCAAGCAACCATCGACCTAACCCATGACAACTAATGCATGAGCTCTCTGTGGCAAGAAACCACCGAACTAACCCATGACAACTAATACTTTGGCTCTCTGTGGTAAGCAACTACCGAACTAATCCTTGTCAACTAATACATGAGCTCTCTGTGGCAAGAAAACCAATGAACTAACCCATGACAACTAATACACGAGCTTTCTGTGGCAAGAAAACCACCGAACTAACCCATCACAACTAATACACGAGCTTTATGTGGAACGAAAACCACCGAACTAACCCATGACAACTAATACACGAGCTCTCTGTGGTAAGAAAACCACCGAACTAACCCATGACAACTAATACATGAGCTCTCTGTGGTAAGAAAACAACCGATCTAACCAATGACCACTAATACATGAGCTCTCTGTGGCAAGAAAACCACCAAACTCACCCATGACAACTAATACATGAGCACTCTGTGGCAAGAATACCACCGAACTAACCCATGCCAACTAATACATGAGCTCTCTGTGGCAAGCAATCCACCGAACTAACCCATTACAACTAATACATGAGCTCTCTGTGGCAAGTATACCACCGAACTAACCCATGACATCTAATACATGAGCTCTCTGTGGCAAGCAACCACCGACGTAACCCATAAAAACTAATACATGGGCTCTCTGTGGCAAGCAACCACCGACCTAACCCATGACATCTAATACATGAGCTCTCTGTGGCAAGTATACCACCAAACTAACCCATGACATCTAATACATGAGGTCTCTGTGGCAAGCAACCACCGACCGAACCCATGACATATAATACATGAGCTCTCTGTGGCAATAAAACCACCGAACTAACCCATGCCAACTAATATATGAGCTCTCTGTGGTAAGAAAAACACCGAAATAACCCATGACAACTAATACATGAGTTCTCTGTGGCAAGCAACCATCGACCTAACCCATGACAACTAATGCATGAGCTCTCTGTGGCAAGAAACCACCGAACTAACCCATGACAACTAATACATGAGCTCTCTGTGGCAAGTATACCACCGAACTAACCCATGACAACTAAAACATGAGATCTCTGTGGTAGGAAAACCACCGAACTAACCCATGACAATTAATACATGAGCTCTCTGTGGCAAGAAATCCACCGAACTAACCCATTACAACTAATACATGAGCTCTCTGTGGCAAGTATACCACCGAACTAACCCATGGCAACTAATACATGAGCTCTCTGTGGTAAGCAACCACCGACCTAACCCATGACATCTAATACATGAGCTCTCTGTGGCAAGCATACCACCGAACTAACCCATGACATCTAATACATGAGCTCTCTGTGGCAAGCAACCACCGACGTAACCCATAAAAACTAATACATGAGCTCTCTGTGGCAAGCAACCACCGACCTAACCCATGACATATAATACATGAGGTCTCTGTGGCAATAAAACCACCGAACTAACCCATGCCAACTAATATATGAGTTCTCTGTGGCAAGCAACCATCGACCTAACCCATGACAACTAATGCATGAGCTCTCTGTGGCAAGAAACCACCGAACTAACCCATGACAACTAATACATGAGCTCTCTGTGGCAAGTATACCACCGAACTAACCCATGACAACTAAAACATGAGATCTCTGTGGTAGGAAAACCACCGAACTAACCCATGACAACTAATACATGAGCTCTCTGTGGCAAGAAATCCACCGAACTAACCCATTACAACTAATACATGAGCTCTCTGTGGCAAGTATACCACCGAACTAACCCATGGCAACTAATACATGAGCTCTCTGTGGTAAGCAACCACCGACCTAACCCATGACATCTAATACATGAGCTCTCTGTGGCAAGCAACCACCGCACTAACACATGACAACTAATACATGAGCTCTCTGTTGCAAGTAACCACCGAACTAACACATGACAACTAATACATGAGCTCTCTGTGGCAAGCAACCACCGAACTAACCCATGACAACTAATATATGAGCTCTCTGTGGCAAGCAACCACCGAACTAACCCATGACAACTAATACATGAGCTCTCTGTGGCAAGCAACCACCGAACTAACCCATGACAACTAATACATGAGCTCTCTGTGGCAAGAAAACCACCGAACTAACCCATGACACCTAATACATGAGCTCTCTGTGGCAAGCAACCACCGACCTAACCCATGACAACTAATACATGAGCTCTCTGTGGCAAGAAAACCACCGAACTAACCCATGACAACTAATACATGAGCTTTCTGTGGCAAGAAAACCACCGAACTAACCCATGACAACTAATACATGAGCTCTCTGTGGAAAGAAAACCACCGAACTAACCCATCACAACTAATACACGAGCTTTATGTGGAACGAAAACCACCGAACTAACCCATGACAACTAATACACGAGCTCTCTGTGGTAAGAAAACCACCGAACTAACCCATAACAACTAATACATGAGCTCTCTGTGGTAAGAAAACAACCGACCTAACCCATGACCACTAATACAGGAGCTCTCTGTGGCAAGAATACCACCGAACTAACCCATGCCAACTAATACATGAGCTCTCTGTGGCAAGCAATCCACCGAACTAACCCATTACAACTAATACATGAGCTCTCTGTGGCAAGTATACCACCGAACTAACCCATGACATCTAATACATGAGCTCTCTGTGGCAAGCAACCACCGAGGTAACCCATAAAAACTAATACATGGGCTCTCTGTGGCAAGAAAACCACCGAACTAACCAATGACATCTAATACATGAGCTCTCTGTGGCAAGCAACCACCGACCTAACCCATGACATATAATACATGAGCTCTCTTTGGCAAGAAAACCACCGAACTAACCCATGACAACTAATAAATGAGCTCTCTGTGGCAAAAAGAACACCAACCTAACGCATAGCAACTAATACATGAGCTCTCTGTGGCAAGAAAGCACCGAACTAACCCATGACAACTAATACATGAGCTCTCTGTGGCAAGAAAACCACCGATCGAACCCATGACAACTAATACATGAACTCTCTGTGGCAAGAAAACCACCGAACTAACCCATGCCAACTAATACACGAGCTTTATGTGGCAAGAAAACCACCGAACTAACCCATGACAACTAATACACGAGCTCTCTGTGACCAGAATACCACCGAACTAACCCATGAAAACTAATACATGAGCTCTCTGTGGCAAGAAAACCACCGAACTAACCCATGACAACTAAAACATGAGATCTCTGTGGTAGGAAAACCACCGAACTAACCCATGACAACTAATACACGAGCCCTCTGTGGCCAGAAAACCACCGAACTAACCCATGACAACTAATAAATGAGCTCTCTATGGCAAGAAAACAACCGACCTAACCCATGACAACTAATACATGAGCTCTCTGTGGCAAGTATACCACCGAACTAACCCATGACATCTAATACATGAGCTCTCTGTGGCAAGCAACCACCAACCTAACCCATGACATCTAATACATGAGCTCTTTGTGGCAAGAAAACCACCGAACTAACCCATGACAACTAATACATGAGCTCTCTGTGGCAAGAATACCACCGAACTAACCCATGACATCTAATACATGAGCTCTCTATGGCAAGAAAACAACCGACCTAACCCATGACAACTAATACATTAGCTATCTGTGGCAAGAAAACCACCGAATTAACCCATGCCAACTAATACATGAGCTCTCTGTGGCAAGAAAACCACCGAACTAACCCATGACAACTAAAACATGAGCTCTCTGTGGCAGGAAAACCACCGAACTAACCCATGACAACTAATACATGAGCTCTCTGTGGCAAGAAAGCCACCGACCTAACCCATGACAACTAATACATGAGCTCTCTGTGGCAAGAAAGCACCGAACTAACCCATGACAACTAATACTTTGGCTCTCTGTGGTAAGCAACTACCGAACTAATCCTTGTCAACTAATACATGAGCTCTCTGTGGCAAGAAAACCAATGAACTAACCCATGACAACTAATACACGAGCTTTCTGTGGCAAGAAAACCACCGAACTAACCCATCACAACTAATACACGAGCTTTATGTGGAACGAAAACCACCGAACTAACCCATGACAACTAATACACGAGCTCTCTGTGGTAAGAAAACCACCGAACTAACCCATGACAACTAATACATGAGCTCTCTGTGGTAAGAAAACAACCGATCTAACCAATGACCACTAATACATGAGCTCTCTGTGGCAAGAAAACCACCAAACTCACCCATGACAACTAATACATGAGCACTCTGTGGCAAGAATACCACCGAACTAACCCATGCCAACTAATACATGAGCTCTCTGTGGCAAGCAATCCACCGAACTAACCCATTACAACTAATACATGAGCTCTCTGTGGCAAGTATACCACCGAACTAACCCATGACATCTAATACATGAGCTCTCTGTGGCAAGCAACCACCGACGTAACCCATAAAAACTAATACATGGGCTCTCTGTGGCAAGCAACCACCGACCTAACCCATGACATCTAATACATGAGCTCTCTGTGGCAAGTATACCACCAAACTAACCCATGACATCTAATACATGAGGTCTCTGTGGCAAGCAACCACCGACCGAACCCATGACATATAATACATGAGCTCTCTGTGGCAATAAAACCACCGAGCTAACCCATGCCAACTAATATATGAGCTCTCTGTGGTAAGAAAAACACCGAAATAACCCATGACAACTAATACATGAGTTCTCTGTGGCAAGCAACCATCGACCTAACCCATGACAACTAATGCATGAGCTCTCTGTGGCAAGAAACCACCGAACTAACCCATGACAACTAATACATGAGCTCTCTGTGGCAAGTATACCACCGAACTAACCCATGACAACTAAAACATGAGATCTCTGTGGTAGGAAAACCACCGAACTAACCCATGACAATTAATACATGAGCTCTCTGTGGCAAGAAATCCACCGAACTAACCCATTACAACTAATACATGAGCTCTCTGTGGCAAGTATACCACCGAACTAACCCATGGCAACTAATACATGAGCTCTCTGTGGTAAGCAACCACCGACCTAACCCATGACATCTAATACATGAGCTCTCTGTGGCAAGCATACCACCGAACTAACCCATGACATCTAATACATGAGCTCTCTGTGGCAAGCAACCACCGACGTAACCCATAAAAACTAATACATGAGCTCTCTGTGGCAAGCAACCACCGACCTAACCCATGACATATAATACATGAGGTCTCTGTGGCAATAAAACCACCGAACTAACCCATGCCAACTAATATATGAGTTCTCTGTGGCAAGCAACCATCGACCTAACCCATGACAACTAATGCATGAGCTCTCTGTGGCAAGAAACCACCGAACTAACCCATGACAACTAATACATGAGCTCTCTGTGGCAAGTATACCACCGAACTAACCCATGACAACTAAAACATGAGATCTCTGTGGTAGGAAAACCACCGAACTAACCCATGACAACTAATACATGAGCTCTCTGTGGCAAGAAATCCACCGAACTAACCCATTACAACTAATACATGAGCTCTCTTTGGCAAGTATACCACCGAACTAACCCATGGCAACTAATACATGAGCTCTCTGTGGTAAGCAACCACCGACCTAACCCATGACATCTAAGACATGAGCTCTCTGTGGCAAGCAACCACCGCACTAACACATGACAACTAATACATGAGCTCTCTGTTGCAAGTAACCACCGAACTAACACATGACAACTAATACATGAGCTCTCTGTGGCAAGCAACCACCGAACTAACCCATGACAACTAATATATGAGCTCTCTGTGGCAAGCAACCACCGAACTAACCCATGACAACTAATACATGAGCTCTCTGTGGCAAGCAACCACCGAACTAACCCATGACAACTAATATATGAGCTCTCTGTGGCAAGAAAACCACCGAACTAACCCATGACACCTAATACATGAGCTCTCTGTGGCAAGCAACCATCGACCTAACCCATGACAACTAATACATAAGCTCTCTGTGGCAAGAAAACCACCGAACTAACCCATGACAACTAATACATGAGCTTTCTGTGGCAAGAAAACCACCGAACTAACCCATGACAACTAATACATGAGCTCTCTGTGGAACGAAAACCACCGAACTAACCCATGACAACTAATACACGAGCTCTCTGTGGTAAGAAAACCACCGAACTAACCCATCACAACTAATACACGAGCTTTATGTGGAACGAAAACCACCGAACTAACCCATGACAACTAATACACGAGCTCTCTGTGGTAAGAAAACCACCGAACTAACCCATAACAACTAATACATGAGCTCTCTGTGGTAAGAAAACAACCGACCTAACCCATGACCACTAATACATGAGCTCTCTGTGGCAAGAATACCACCGAACTAACCCATGCCAACTAATACATGAGCTCTCTGTGGCAAGCAATCCACCGAACTAACCCATTACAACTAATACATGAGCTCTCTGTGGCAAGTATACCACCGAACTAACCCATGACATCTAATACATGAGCTCTCTGTGGCAAGCAACCACCGAGGTAACCCATAAAAACTAATACATGGGCTCTCTGTGGCAAGAAAACCACCGAACTAACCAATGACATCTAATACATGAGCTCTCTGTGGCAAGCAACCACCGACCTAACCCATGACATATAATACATGAGCTCTCTTTGGCAAGAAAACCACCGAACTAACCCATGACAACTAATAAATGAGCTCTCTGTGGCAAAAAGAACACCAACCTAACGCATAGCAACTAATACATGAGCTCTCTGTGGCAAGAAAGCACCGAACTAACCCATGACAACTAATACATGAGCTCTCTGTGGCAAGAAAACCACCGATCGAACCCATGACAACTAATACATGAACTCTCTGTGGCAAGAAAACCACCGAACTAACCCATGCCAACTAATACACGAGCTTTATGTGGCAAGAAAACCACCGAACTAACCCATGACAACTAATACACGAGCTCTCTGTGACCAGAATACCACCGAACTAACCCATGAAAACTAATACATGAGCTCTCTGTGGCAAGAAAACCACCGAACTAACCCATGACAACTAAAACATGAGATCTCTGTGGTAGGAAAACCACCGAACTAACCCATGACAACTAATACACGAGCCCTCTGTGGCCAGAAAACCACCGAACTAACCCATGACAACTAATAAATGAGCTCTCTATGGCAAGAAAACAACCGACCTAACCCATGACAACTAATACATGAGCTCTCTGTGGCAAGTATACCACCGAACTAACCCATGACATCTAATACATGAGCTCTCTGTGGCAAGCAACCACCAACCTAACCCATGACATCTAATACATGAGCTCTTTGTGGCAAGAAAACCACCGAACTAACCCATGACAACTAATATATGAGCTCTCTGTGGCAAGAATACCACCGAACTAACCCATGACATCTAATACATGAGCTCTCTATGGCAAGAAAACAACCGACCTAACCCATGACAACTAATACATTAGCTATCTGTGGCAAGAAAACCACCGAATTAACCCATGCCAACTAATACATGAGCTCTCTGTGGCAAGAATACCACCGAACTAACCCATGACAACTAAAACATGAGATATATGTGGTAGGAAAACCACCGAACTAACCCATGACAACTAATACATGAGCTCTCTTTGGCAGGAAAGCCACCGACCTAACCCATGACAACTAATACATGAGCTCTCTGTGGCAAGAAATCCACCGAACTAACCCATTACCACTAATACATGAGCTCTCTGTGGCAAGCAACCACCGCACTAACCCATGACAACTAATACAGGAGCTCTCTGTGGCAAGAAACCACCGAACTAACCCATGACAACTAATACATGAGCTCTCTTTGGCAAGAAAACCACCAATCGAACCCATGACAACTAATACATGAGCTCTCTGTGGCAAGAAAACCACAGAACTAACCCATTACAACTAATACACGAGCTTTCTGTGGCACGAACACCACCGAACTAACCCATGACAACTAAAACACGAGCTCTCTGTGGCAAGAAAACCACCGAACTAACCCAAGACAACTAATACATGAGTTCTCTGTGGCCAAAATAGCACCGGACTAACCCATGACAACTAATACATGAGCTCTCTGTGGCAAGAAAACCACCGAACTAACCCATGACAACTAAAACATGAGATCTCTGTGGTAGGAAAACCACCGAACTAACCCATGACAACTAATACACGAGCTCTCTGTGGTAAGAAAACCACCGAACTAACCCATGACATCTACTGCATGAGCTCTCTATGGCAAGAAAACAACCGACCTAACCCATGACAACTAATACATGGGCTCTCTGTGGCAAGAAAACCACCGAACTAACCCATGACAACTAATAAATGAGCTCTCTGTGGCAAGAATACCACAGAACTAACCCATGACATCTAATACATGAGCTCACTATGGCAAGAAAACAACCGACCTAACCCATGACAACTAATACATGAGCTCTCTGTGGCAAGAAAACCACCGAACTAACCCATGACAACTAATACATGAGCTCTCTGTGGCAAGAATACCACCGAACTAACCCATGACAACTAAAACATGAGATCTATGTGGTAGGAAAACCACCGAACTAACCCATGACAACTAATACATGAGCTCTCTGTGGCAAGAAATCCACCGAACTAACCCATTACAACTAATACATGAGCTCTCTGTGGCAAGTATACCACCAAACTAATCCATGGCAACTAATACGTGAGATCTCTGTGGCAAACAACCACCGACCTAACCCATGCAAACTAATACATGAGCTCTCTGTGGCAAGAAAACCACCGAACTAACCCATGACAACTAATATATGAGCTCTCTGTGGCAAGAAAACCACCGAACTAACCCATGACAACTAATATATGAGCTTTCTGTGGCACGAAAACCACCGAACTAACCCATTACAACTAATATACGAGCTCTCTGTGGCAAGAAAACCACCGAACTAACCCATGACAACTAATACATGAGCTCTCTGTGGCCAGAATACCACCGAACTAACCCATGACAACTAATACATGAGCTCTCTGTGGCAAGAAAACCACCGAACTAACCCATGACAACTAAAACATGAGATCTCTGTGGTAGGAAAACCACCGAACTAACCCATGACAACTAATACACGAGCTCTCTGTGGTAAGAAAACAACCGACCTAACCCATGACAACTAATACATGAGCTCTCTGTGGCAAGAAAACCACCGAACAAACCCATGACAACTAATACATGAGCTCTCTGTGGCAAGAATACCACCGAACTAACCCATGACAACTAATACCTGAGCTCTCTGTGGCAAGAAAACCACCGAACTAACCCATGGCAACTAAAACATGAGATCTCTGTGGTAGGAAAACCACCGAACTAACCCATGACAACTAATACATGAGCTCTCTTTGGCAGAAAAGCCACCGACCTAACCCATGAAAACTAATACATGAGCTCTCTGTGGCAATAAATCCACCGAACTAACCCATTACAACTAATACATGAGCTCTCTGTGGCAAGTATACCACCGAACTAACCCATGGCAACTAATACATGAGCTCTCTGTAGCAAGCAACCACCGACCTAACCCATGACATCTAATACATGAGCTCTCTGTGGCAAGCAACCACCGAACTAACACATGACAACTAATACATGAGCTATCTGTGGCAAGCAACCACCGAACTAACCCATGCAAACTAATACATGAGCTCTCTGTGGCAAGAAACCACCGAACTAACCCATGACATCTAATACATGAGCTCTCGGTGGCAAGCAACCATCGACCTAACCCATGACAACTAATGCATGAGCTCTCTGTGGCAAGAAACCACCGAACTAACCCATGGCAACTAATACATTGGCTCTCTGTGGTAAGCAACCACCGAACTAATCCATGTCAACTAATACATGAGCTCTCTGTGGCAAGAAAACCAATGAACTAACCCATGACAACTAATACATGAGCACTCTGTGGCAAGAAAACCACCGAACTATCCCATGACAACTAATACATGAGCTTTCTGTGGCAAGAAAGCCACCGAACTAACCCATGACAACTAATACATGAGCTCGTTGTGGCAAGAAAACCACCGAACTTACCCATGACAACTAATACATGAGCTCTCTGTGGCAAGAAAACCACCGAACTAACCCATGACAACTAATACATGAGCTCTCTGTGGCAAGAAAACTACCGACCTAACCCATGACAACTAATAAATGAGCTCTCTATGGCAAGAAAACAACCGACCTAACCCATGACAACTAATACATGAGCTCTCTGTGGCAAGTATACCACCGAACTAACCCATGACATCTAATACATGAGCTCTCTGTGGCAAGCAACCACCAACCTAACCCATGACATCTAATACATGAGCTCTTTGTGGCAAGAAAACCACCGAACTAACCCATGACAACTAATATATGAGCTCTCTGTGGCAAGAATACCACCGAACTAACCCATGACATCTAATACATGAGCTCTCTATGGCAAGAAAACAACCGACCTAACCCATGACAACTAATACATTAGCTATCTGTGGCAAGAAAACCACCGAATTAACCCATGCCAACTAATACATGAGCTCTCTGTGGCAAGAATACCACCGAACTAACCCATGACAACTAAAACATGAGATATATGTGGTAGGAAAACCACCGAACTAACCCATGACAACTAATACATGAGCTCTCTTTGGCAGGAAAGCCACCGACCTAACCCATGACAACTAATACATGAGCTCTCTGTGGCAAGAAATCCACCGAACTAACCCATTATATCTCGCACTTTACAATACAATAATCACAATAATCGATTTATCGTTATATCTCACACTTTTCAAAACAATAATCGATGTATCGTTATATGTCGCACTTTACAATACAATAATCGATTTACCGTTATATCTCACACTTTACAATACAATAATCGAATTATCGTTATATCTCACACGTTACAATACAATAATCGATTTATCGTTATATCTCGCACTTTACAATACAATAATCGATTTATCGTTATATCTCGCACTTTACAATACAATAATCGATTTATCGTTATATCTCGCAATTTACAATACAATAATCGATGTATCGTTATATCTCGCACTTTACAATACAATAATCAATTTATCGTTATATCTGGCACTTTACAATACAATAATCGATTTATCGTTATATCTCGCACTTTACAATACAATAATCGATTTATCGTTATATCTCTCACTTTACAATACAATAATCGATTTATCGTTATATCTCACACTTTACAATACAATAATCGATTTACCGTTATATCTCGCACTTTACATTACAATAATCGATTTATCGTTATATCTCGCACTTTACACTACAATAATCGATTTACCGTTATATCTCGCACTTTACACTACAATAATCGATTTATCGTTATATCTCGCACTTTACAATACAATAATCGCCTTATCGTTATGTCTCACACTTTACAATACAATAATCGATTTATCATTATATCTCGCACTTTACAATACAATAATCACAATAATCGATTTATCGTTATATCTCGCACTTTACAATACAATAATCGATTTATCGTTATATCTCGTACTTTACAATACAATAATCACAATAATCGATTTATCGTTATATCTCGCACTTTACAATACAATAATCGATTTATCGTTATATCTCGCACTTTACAAAACAATAATCGATGTATCGTTATATCTCGCACTTTACAATACAATAATCGATTTACCGTTATATCTCACACTTTACAATACAATAATCGATTTATCGTTATATCTCGCACTTTACAATACAATAATCGATTTATCGTTATATCTCGCACTTTACAATACAATAATCGATTTATCGTTATATCTCGCACTTTACAATACAATAATCACAATAATCGAGTTATCGTTATATCTCGCACTTTACGATACAATAATCGATTTATCGTTATATCTCGCACTTTACAAAACAATAATCGATGTATCGTTATATCTCGCACTTTACAATACAATAATCGATTTACCGTTATATCTCACACTTTACAATACAATAATCGATTTATCGTTATATCTCGCACTTTACAATACAATAATCGATTTATCGTTATATCTCGCACTTTACAATACAATAATCGATTTATCGTTATATCTCGCACTTTACAATACAATCATCGATTTATCGTTATATATCGCACTTTACAATACAATAATCGATTTATCGTTATATATCGCACTTTACACTACAATAATCGATTTATCGTTATATCTCACACTTTACAATACAATAATCGATTTATCGTTATATCTCACACTTTACAATACAATAATCGATTTATCGTTATATCTCACACTTTACAATACAATAATCCATTTATCGTTATATTTCACACGTTACAATACAATAATCGATTTATCGTTATATCTCGCACTTTACAATACAATAATCGATTTATCGTTATATCTCGCACTTTACAATACAATAATCGATTTATCGTTATATCTCACACTTTAAAATACAATAATCGATTTACCGTTATATCTCACACTTTACAATACAATAATCGATTTATCGTTATATCTCACACGTTACAATATAATAATCGATTTATCGTTATATCTCGCACTTTACCATACAATAAGCGATTTATCATTATATCTCGCACTTTACAATACAATAATCACAATAATCGATTTATCGTTATATCTCGCACTTTACAATTCAATAATCACAATAATCGATTTATCGTTATATCTCGCACTTTACAATACAATAATCGATTTATCGTTATATCTCGCACTTTACAAAACAATAATCGATGTATCGTTATATCTCGCACTTCACAATACAATAATCGATTTACCGTTATATCTCACACTTTACAATACAATAATCGATTTATCGTTATATCTCGCACTTTACAATACAATAATCGATTTATCGTTATATCTCGCACTTTACAATACAATAATCGATTTATCGTTATATCTCGCACTTTCCAATACAATAATCGATTTACCGTTATATCTCGCACTTTACATTACAATAATCGATTTATCGTTATATCTCGCACTTTACACTACAATAATCGATTTACCGTTATATCTCGCACTTTACACTACAATAATCGATTTATCGTTATATATCGCACTTTACAATACAATAATCGATTTATTGTTATGTCTCACACTTTACAATACAATAATCGATTTATCATTATATCTCGCACTTTACAATACAATAATCACAATAATCGATTTATCGTTATATCTCGCACTTTACAATACAATAATCACAATAATAGATTTATCGTTATATCTCGCACTTTACGATACAATAATCGATTTATCGTTATATCTCGCACTTTACAAAACAATAATCGATGTATCGTTATATCTCGTACTTTACAATACAATAATCGATTTACCGTTATATCTCACACTTTACAATACAATAATCGATTTATCGTTATATCTCGCACTTTACAATACAATAATCGATTTATCGTTATATCTCGCACTTTACAATACAATAATCGATTTATCGTTATATGTTGCACTTTACAATACAATAATCGATTTATCGTTATATCTCGCACCTTACAATACAATAATCGATTTATCGTTATATCTCACACTTTATAATACAATAATCGAAGTATCGTTATATCTCACACTTTACAATACAATAATCGATTTATCGTTATATCTCGCACTTTACATTACACTAATCGAAGTATCGTTATATCTCACACTTTACAATACAATAATCGATTTATCGTTATATCTCGCACTTTACAATACAATAATCACAATAATCGTTTTATCGTTATATCTCGCACTTTACAATACAATAATCGATTTATCGTTATATCTCGCACTTTACAATACAATAATCACAATAATCGATTTATCGTTATATCTCGCACTTTACAATACAATAATCGATTTATCGCTATATCTCGCACTTTACAATACAATAAGCGATTTATCGTTATATCTCGCACTTTACAATACAATAATCACAATAATCGATTTATCGTTATATCTCGCACTTTACAATACAATAATCGATTTATCGTTATATCTCGCACTTTACAATACAATAATCGATTTATCGTTATATCTCGCACTTTACAATACAATAATCGATTTATCGTTATATCTCGCACTTTACAATACAATAATCGATTTATCGTTATATCTCGCACTTTACAATACAATAATCACAATAATCGATTTATCGTTATATCTCGCACTTTACAATACAATAATCGATTTATCGTTATATCTCGCACTTTACAATACAATAATCGATTTATCGTTATATCTCGCACTTTACAATACAATAATCGATTTATCGTTATATCTCGCACTTTACAATACAATAAGCGATTTATCATTATATCTCGCACTTTACAATACAATAATCACAATAATCGTTTTATCGTTATATCTCGCACTTTACAATACAATAATCGATTTATCGTTATATCTCGCACTTTACAATACAATAATCGATTTATCGTTATATCTCGCACTTTACAATACAATAATCGATTTATCGTTATATCTCGCACTTTACAATACAATAATCGATTTATCGTTATATCTCGCACATTACAATACAATAATCTATTTATCGTTATATCTCTCACTTTACAATACGATAATCACAATAATCGATTTATCGTTATATCTCACACTTTACAATACAATAAGCGATTTATCATTATATCTCGCACTTTACAATACAATAATCACAATAATCGTTTTATCGTTATATCTCGCACTTTACAATACAATAATCGATTTATCGTTATATCTCGCACTTTACAATACAATAATCGATTTATCGTTAAATCTCGCACTTTACACTACAATAATCGATTTACCGTTATATCTCGCACTTTACAATACAATAATCGATTTATCGTTATATCTCGCACATTACAATACAATAATCGATTTATCGTTATATCTCGCACTTTACAATACAATAATCGATTTATCGTTATATCTCGCACTTTACAATACAATAATCGATTTATCGTTATATCTCGCACTTTACAATATAATAATCGATTTATCGTTATATCTCGCACTTTACAATACAATAATCGATTTATCGTTATATCTCGCACTTTACAATACAATAATCGATTTATCGTTATATCTCGCACTTTACAATACAATAATCGATTTATCGTTATATCTCGCACTTTACAATACAATAATCGATTTATCGTTATATCTCGCACTTTACAATACAATAATCGATTTATCGTTATATCTCGCACCTTACAATACAATAATCGATTTATCGTTATATCTCACACTTTATAATACAATAATCGAAGTATCGTTATATCTCACACTTTACAATACAATAATCGATTTATCGTTATATCTCGCACTTTACATTACACTAATCGAAGTATCGTTATATCTCACATTTTACAATACAATAATCGATTTATCGTTATATCTCACACTTTACAATACAATAATCCATTTATCGTTATATTTCACACGTTACAATACAATAATCGATTTATCGTTATATCTCGCACTTTACAATACAATAATCGATTTATCGTTATATCTCGCACTTTACAATACAATAATCACAATAATCGATTTATCGTTATATCTCGCACTTTACAATACAATAATCGATTTATCGCTATATCTCGCACTTTACAATACAATAAGCGATTTATCATTATATCTCGCACTTTACAATACAATAATCACAATAATCGATTTATCGTTATATCTCGCACTTTACAATACAATAATCGATTTATCGTTATATCTCGCACTTTACAATACAATAATCGATTTATCGTTATATCTCGCACTTTACAATACAATAATCGATTTATCGTTATATCTCACACTTTACAATACAATAATCACAATAAGCGATTTATCGTTATATCTCACACTTTACAAAACAATAATCGATTTATCGTTATATCTCGCACTTTACAATACAATAATCACAATAATCGATTTATCGTTATATCTCGCACTTTACAATACAATAATCGATTTATCGTTATATCTCACACGTTAGAATACAATAATCGATTTATCGTTATATCTCGCACTTTACAATACAATAATCGATTTATCGTTATATCTCGCACTTTACAATACAATAATCGATTAATCGTTATATCTCGCACTTTACAATATAATAATCGATTTATCGTTATATCTCGCACTTTACAATACAATAATCGATTTATCGTTATATCTCGCACTTTACAATACAATAATCGATGTATCGTTATATCTCGCACTTTACAATACAATAATCGATTTATCGTTATATCTCGCATTTTACAATACAATAATCGATTTATCGTTATATCTCGCACATTACAATATAATAATCTATTTATCGTTATATCTCTCACTTTACAATACGATAATCACAATAATCGATTTATCGTTATATCTCACACTTTACAATACAATAAGCGATTTATCATTATATCTCGCACTTTACAATACAATAATCACAATAATCGTTTTATCGTTATATCTCGCACTTTACAATACAATAATCGATTTATCGTTATATCTCGCACTTTACAATACAATAATCGAATTATCGTTATATCTCGCACTTTACAATACAATAATCGATTTATCGTTATATCTCGCACTTTACAATACAATAATCGATTTATCGTTATATCTCGCATTTTACAATACAATAATCGATTTATCGTTATATCTCGCACATTACAATACAATAATCGATTTATCGTTATATCTCGCATTTTACAATACAATAATCGATTTATCGTTATATCTCGCACATTACATTACAATAATCGATTTATCGTTATATCACGCACTTTACAATACAATAATCGATTTATCGTTATACCTCACACTTTACAATACAATAATCGATTTATCGTTATATCTCGCATTTTACAATACAATAATCGATTTATCGTTATATCTCGCACATTACAATACAATAATCGATTTATCGTTATATCTCGCATTTTACAATACAATAATCGATTTATCGTTATATCTCGCACATTACATTACAATAATCGATTTATCGTTATATCTCGCACTTTACAATACAATAATCGATTTATCGTTATACCTCACACTTTACAATACAATAATCACAATAAGCGATTTATCGCTATATCTCACACTTTACAAAACAATAATCGATTTATCGTTATATCTCGCACTTTACAATACAATAATCGATTTATCGTTATATCTCTTACTTTACAATACAATAATCGATTAATCGTTATATCTCTCACTTTACAATACAATAATCGATTTATCGTTATATCTCACACTTTACAATACAATAATCGATTTACCGTTATATCTCGCACATTACATTACAATAATCGATGTATCGTTAAATCTCGCACTTTACACTACAATAATCGATTTACCGTTATATCTCGCACTTTACACTACAATAATCGATTTATCGTTATATCTCGCACTTTCAATACAATAATCGATTTATCGTTATATCTCACACTTTACAATACAATAATCGATTTATCATTATATCTCGCACTTTACAATACAATAATCACAATAATCGATTTATCGTTATATCTCGCACTTTACAATACAATAATCGTAATAATCGATGTATCGTTATATGTCGCACTTTACAATACAATAATCGATTTACCGTTATATCTCGCACATTACATTACAATAATCGATTAATCGTTAAATCTCGCACGTTACACTACAATAATCGATGTACCGTTATATCTCGCACTTTACACTACAATAATCGATTTATCGTTATATCTCGCACTTTACAATACAATAATCGATTTATCGTTATATCTCGCAATTTACAATACAATAATCGATTTATCATTATATCTCGCACTTTACATTACACTAATCGATTTATCGTTATATCTCACACTTTACAATACAATAATCAATTTATCGTTATATCTCACATGTTACAATACAATAATCGATTTATCGTTATATCTCGCATTTTACAATACAATAATCGATTTATCGTTAGATCTCGCACATTACAATACAATAATCTATTTATCGTTATATCTCTCACTTTACAATACGATAATCACAATAATCGATTTATCGTTATATCTCACACTTTACAATACAATAATCGATTTATCGTTATATCTCGCACTTTACAATACAATAATCGTTTATGTTATATCTCGCACTTTACAACAATAATCGATTTATCGTTATATCTCGCACTTTACAATACAATAATCGATTTATCGTTATATCTCGCACTTTACAATACAATAATCGATTTATCGTTATATCTCGCACTTTACAATACAATAATCGATTTATCGTTATATCTCGCACTTTACAATACAATAATCGATTTATCGTTATATCTCTCACTTTACAAAACAATAATCGATTTATCGTTATATCTCGCACTTTACAATACAATAATCGATTTATCGTTATATCTCGCACTTTACAATACAATAATCGATTTATCGTTATATCTCCCTTAAATACAATAATCGATTTATCGTTATATCTCGCACTTTACAATACAATAATCGATTTACCGTTATATCTCACACTTTACAATACAATAATCGATTTATCGTTATATCTCACACGTTACAATACAATAATCGATTTATCGTTATATCTCGCACTTTACAATACAATAATCGATTTATCGTTATATCTCGCACTTTACAATACAATAATCTTGATTTATCGTTATATCTCGCACTTTACAATACAATAATCGATTTATCGTTATATCTCGCACTTTACAATACAATAATCGATTTATCGTTATATCTCGCACTTTACAATACAATAATCACAATAATCGATTTATCGTTATATCTCGCACTTTACAATACAATAATCGATTTATCGTTATATCTCGCACTTTACAATACAATAATCGATTTATCGTTATATCTCGCACTTTACAATACAATAATCGATTTATCGTTATATCTCGCACTTTACAATACAATAATCGATTTATCGTTATATCTCGCACTTTACAATACAATAATCGATTTATCGTTATATCTCGCACTTTGCAATACAATAATCGATGTATCGTTATATCTCGCACTTTACAATACAATAATCGATTTATCGTTATATCTCGCACTTTACAATACAATAATCGATTTATCGTTATATCTCGCACTTTACAATACAATAATCGATTTATCGTTATATCTCGCACTTTACAATACAATAATCGATTTATCGTTATATCTCGCACTTTACAATACAATAATCGATTTATCGTTATATCTCGCACTTTAAATACATTAATCGATTATCGTTATATCTCGCATTTTACATACAATAATCGATTTATCGTTATATCTCGCACTTTACACATATACAATAATCGATTTATCGTTATATCTCGCACTTTACAATACAATAATCGATTTATCGTTATATCTCGCACTTTACAATACAATAATCGTAATAATCGATGTATCGTTATATCTCGCACTTTACAATACAATAATCGATTTATCGTTATATCTCTCACTTTACATAATAATCGATTTATCGTTATATCTCGCACTTTACAATACAATAATGGATTTATCGTTATATCTCTCACTTTAGAATACAATAATCGATTTATCGTTATATCTCGCACTTTACAATACAATAATCGATTTATCGTTATATCTCTCACTTTACAATACAATAATCGATTTATCGTTATATCTCTTTTTTTTGGTTTGTTTTTACACTTTACAATACAATAATCGATTTATTGTTATATCTCGCACTTTACAATACAATAATCGATTTATCGTTATATCTCTTACTTTACAATACAATAATCGATTTATCGTTATATCTCGCACTTTACAATACAATAATCGATTTATCGTTATTTATCGCACTTTACAATACAATAATCGATTTATCGTTATATCTCTTACTTTACAATACAATAATCGGTTTGTTTTTTTTTTTGTTTGTTTTTGTTTTACAATAATCGATTTATCGTTATATCTCGCACTTTACAATATAATAATCGATTTATCGTTATATCTCGCACTTTACAATACAATAATCGTTTTGTTTTTGTTTTACAATAATCGTTTTATCGTTATATCTCGCACTTTACAATACAATAATCGATTTATCGTTATATCTCGCATTTTACAATACAATAATCGAT
>CM026391.1:81361660-81452458 GCA_014843695.1 Archivesica marissinica
TACATTACAATAATCGATTTATCATTATATCTCGCACACAAACAAAACAACAACCCACACTTTACAATACAATAATCACAATAATCGATTTATCGCTATATCTCACACTTTACAAAACAATAATCGATTTATCGTTATATCTCGCACTTTACAAACAAAACACAATAATCGATTTATCGTTATATCTCGCACTTTACAATACAATAATCGATTTATCGCTATATCTCACACTTTACAATACAATAATCGATTTATCATTATATCTCGCACTTTACAATACAATAATCGATTTATCGTTATATCTCGCACTTTACAATACAATAATCGATTTATCGTTATATCTCGCACTTTACAATACAATAATCGATTTATCGTTAAATCTCGCACTTTACAATACAATAATCGATTTATCGTTATATCTCGCACTTTACAATACAATAATCGATTTATCGTTATATCTCTCACTTTACAATACAATAATCACAATAATCGATTTATCGTTATATCTCACACTTTACAATACAATAATCGATTTATCATTATATCTCGCACTTTACAATACAATAATCGATTTATCGTTATATCTCGCACTTTACAAAACAATAATCGATTTATCGTTATATCTCACACTTTACAATACAATAATCGATTTATCGTTATATCTCGCACTTTACAATACAATAATCGATTTATCGTTATATCTCGCACTTTACAATACAATAATCGATTTATCGTTATATCTCGCACATTACAATACAATAATCGATTTATCGTTATATCTCGCATTTTACAATACAATAATCGATTTATCGTTATATCTCGCACATTACATTACAATAATCGATTTATCGTTATATCTCGCACTTTACAATACAATAATCGTAATAATCGATGTATCGTTATATCTCGCACTTTACAATACAATAATCGATTTATCGTTATATCTCTCACTTTACAAAACAATAATCGATGTATCGTTATATGTCGCACTTTACAATACAATAATCGATTTACCGATATATCTCGCACATTACATTACAATAATCGATTAATCGTTAAATCTCGCACGTTACACTACAATAATCGATGTACCGTTATATCTCGCACTTTACACTACAATAATCGATTTATCGTTATATCTCGCACTTTACAATATAATAATCGATTTATCGTTATATCTCGCACTTTACAATACAATAATCGATTTATCGTTATATCTCGCACTTTACAATACAATAATCGATTTATCGTTATATCTCGCATTTTACAATACAATAATCGATTTATCGTTATATCTCGCACATTACAATACAATAATCGATTTATCGTTATATCTCGCATTTTACAATACAATAATCGATTTATCGTTATATCTCGCACATTACATTACAATAATCGTTTTATCGTTATATCTCGCACTTTACAATACAATAATCGTAATAATCGATGTATCGTTATATCTCGCACTTTACAATACAATAATCGATTTATCGTTATATCTCTCACTTTACAAAACAATAATCGATGTATCGTTATATCTCGCACTTTACAATACAATAATCGATTTATCGTTATATCTCTCACTTTACAATACAATAATCGATTTATCGTTATATCTCACACTTTACAATACAATAATCAATTTATCGTTATATCTCGCACTTTACAATACAATAATCGATTTATCGTTATATCTCGCACTTTACAATACAATAATCGATTTATCGTTATATCTCGCACTTTACAATACAATAATCGATTTATCGTTATTTATCGCACTTTACAATACAATAATCGATTTAGCGTTATATCTCTCACTTTACAATACAATAATCACAATAATCGATTTATCGTTATATCTCACACTTTACAATACAATAAGCGATTTATCATTATATCTCGCACTTTACAATACAATAATCACAATAATCGTTTTATCGTTATATCTCGCACTTTACAATACAATAATCGATTTATCGTTATATCTCGCACTTTACAATACAATAATCGATTTATCGTTATATCTCGCACTTTACAATATAATAATCGATTTATCCTTATATCTCGCACTTTACAATACAATAATCGATTTATCGTTATATCTCGCACTTTACAATACAATAATCGATTTATCGTTATATCTCGCACTTTACAATACAATAATCGATTTATCGTTATATCTCGCACTTTACAATACAATAATCGATTTATCGTTATATCTCGCACATTACAATACAATAATCTATTTATCGTTATATCTCGCACTTTACAATACAATAATCGATTTATCGTTATATCTCTCACTTTACAATACAATAATCACAATAATCGATTTATCGTTATATCTCACACTTTACAATACAATAAGCGATTTATCATTATATCTCGCACTTTACAATACAATAATCACAATAATCGATTTATCGTTATATCTCGCACTTTACAATACAATAATCGATTTATCGTTATATCTCGCACTTTACATTACAATAATCGATTTATCGTTATATCTCGCACTTTACAATACAATAATCGATTTACCGTTATATCTCACACTTTACAAAACAATAATCGATTTATCGTTATATCTCACACGTTAGAATACAATAATCGATTTATCGTTATATCTCGCACTTTACAATACAATAATCGATTTACCGTTATATCTCACACTTTACAATACAATAATCGAATTATCGTTATATCTCACACGTTACAATACAATAATCAATTTATCGTTATATCTCGCACTTTACAATACAATAATCGATTTATCGTTATATCTCGCACTTTACAATACAATAATCGATTTATCGTTATATCTCTCACTTTACAATACAATAATCGATTTATCGTTATATCTCACACTTTACAATACAATAATCGATTTACCGTTATATCTCGCACATTACATTACAATAATCGATTTATCGTTAAATCTCGCACTTTACACTACAATAATCGATTTACCGTTATATCTCGCACTTTACACTACAATAATCGATTTATCGTTATATCTCGCACTTTACAATACAATAATCGATTTATCGTTATATCTCACACTTTACAATATAATAATCGATTTATCATTATATCTCGCACTTTACAATACACTAATCACAATAATCGATTTATCGTTATATCTCGCACTTTACAATACAATAATCGATTTATCGTTATATCTCGCACTTTACAATACAATAATCACAATAATCGATTTATCGTTATATCTCGCACTTTACAATATAATAATCGATTTATCGTTATATCTCGCACTTTACAAAACAATAATCGATGTATCGTTATATCTCGCACTTTACAATACAATAATCGATTTACCGATATATCTCACACTTTACAATACAATAATCGAATTATCGTTATATCTCACACGTTACAATACAATAATCGATTTATCGTTATATCTCGCACTTTACAATACAATAATCGATTTATCGTTATATCTCGCACTTTACAATACAATAATCGATTTATCGTTATATCTCGCACTTTACAATACAATAATCGATTTATCGTTATATCTCGCACTTTACAATACAATAATCGATTTATCGTTATATCTCGCACTTTACAATACAATAATCAATTTATCGTTATATCTCGCACTTTACAATACAATAATCGATTTATCGTTATATCTCTCACTTTACAATACAATAATCACAATAATCGATTTATCGTTATATCTCGCACTTTACAATACAATAATCACAATAATCGTTTTATCGTTATATCTCGCACTTTACAATACAATAATCGATTTATCGTTATATCTCGCACTTTACAATACAATAATCGATTTATCGTTATATCTCGCACTTTACTATATAATAATCGATTTATCGTTATATCTCGCACTTTACAATACAATAATCGATTTACCGTTATATCTCACACTTTACAAAACAATAATCGATTTATCGTTATATCTCACACATTAGAATACAATAATCGATGTATCGTTATATCTCGCACTTTACAATACAATAATCGATTTACCGTTATATCTCACACTTTACAAAACAATAATCGATTTATCGTTATATCTCACACGTTAGAATACAATAATCGATTTATCGTTATATCTCGCACTTTACAATACAATAATCGATTTATCGTTATATCTCGCACTTTACAATACAATAATCGATTTATCGTTATATCTCGCACTTTACAATACAATAATCAATTTATCGTTATATCTCGCACTTTACAATACAATAATCGATTTATCGTTATATCTCGCACTTTACAATACAATAATCGATTTATCGTTATATCTCTCACTTTACAAAACAATAATCGATGTATCGTTATATCTCGCACTTTACATTACAATAATCGATTTACCGTTATATCTCACACTTTACAAAACAATAATCGATTTATCGTTATATCTCACACGTTAGAATACAATAATCGATGTATCGTTATATCTCGCACTTTACAATACAATAATCGATTTACCGTTATATCTCACACTTTACAAAACAATTATCGATTTATCGTTATATCTCACACGTTAGAATACAATAATCGATTTATCGTTATATCTCGCACTTTACAATACAATAATCGATTTACCGTTATATAACACACTTTACAATACAATAATCGAATTATCGTTATATCTCACACGTTACAATACAATAATCAATTTATCGTTATATCTCGCACTTTACAATACAATAATCGATTTATCGTTATATCTCGCACTTTACAATACAATAATCGATTTATCGTTATATCTCGCACTTTACAATACAATAATCGATTTATCGTTATATCTCGCACTTTCCAATACAATAATCGATTTATCGTTATATCTCACACGTTACAATACAATAATCAATTTATCGTTATATCTCGCACTTTACAATACAATAATCGATTTATCGTTATATCTCGCACTTTACAATACAATAATCGATTTATCGTTATATCTCTCACTTTACAATACAATAATCGATTTATCGTTATATCTCACACTTTACAATACAATAATCGATTTACCGTTATATCTCGCACATTACATTACAATAATCGATTTATCGTTAAATCTCGCACTTTACACTACAATAATCGATTTACCGTTATATCTCGCACTTTACACTACAATAATCGATTTATCGTTATATCTCGCACTTTACAATACAATAATCGATTTATCGTTATATCTCACACTTTACAATATAATAATCGATTTATCATTATATCTCGCACTTTACAATACAATAATCACAATAATCGATTTATCGTTATATCTCGCACTTTACAATACAATAATCGATTTATCGTTATATCTCGCACTTTACAATACAATAATCGATTTATCGTTATATCTCAAACTTTACAAAACAATAATCGATGTATCGTTATATCTCGCACTTTACAATACAATAATCGATTTACCGTTATATCTCACACTTTACAAAACAATAATCGATTTATCGTTATATCTCACACGTTAGAATACAATAATCGATGTATCGTTATATCTCGCACTTTACAATACAATAATCGATTTACCGTTATATCTCACACTTTACAAAACAATAATCGATTTATCGTTATATCTCACACGTTAGAATACAATAATCGATTTATCGTTATATCTCGCACTTTACAATACAATAATCGATTTATCGTTATATCTCGCACTTTACAATACAATAATCGATTTATCGTTATATCTCGCACTTTACAATACAATAATCAATTTATCGTTATATCTCGCACTTTACAATACAATAATCGATTTATCGTTATATCTCGCACTTTACAATACAATAATCGATTTATCGTTATATCTCTCACTTTACAAAACAATAATCGATGTATCGTTATATCTCGCACTTTACATTACAATAATCGATTTACCGTTATATCTCACACTTTACAAAACAATAATCGATTTATCGTTATATCTCACACGTTAGAATACAATAATCGATTTATCGTTATATCTCGCACTTTACAATACAATAATCGATTTACCGTTATATCTCACACTTTACAATACAATAATCGAATTATCGTTATATCTCACACGTTACAATACAATAATCAATTTATCGTTATATCTCGCACTTTACAATACAATAATCGATTTATCGTTATATCTCGCACTTTACAATACAATAATCGATTTATCGTTATATCTCACACTTTACAATACAATAATCGATTTACCGTTATATCTCGCACATTACATTACAATAATCGATTTATCGTTAAATCTCGCACTTTACACTACAATAATCGATTTACCGTTATATCTCGCACTTTACACTACAATAATCGATTTATCGTTATATCTCGCACTTTACAATACAATAATCGATTTATCGTTATATCTCGCACTTTACAATACAATAATCGATTTATCGTTATATCTCGCACTTTCCAATACAATAATCGATTTATCGTTATATCTCGCACTTTACAATACAATAATCGATTTATCGTTATATATCGCACTTTACACTACAATAATCTATTTATCGTTATATCTCGCACTTTACAATACAATAATCGATTTAGCGTTATATCTCTCACTTTACAATACAATAATCACAATAATAGATTTATCGTTATATCTCACACTTTACAATACAATAATCGATTTATCGTTATATCTCGCACTTTACAATACAATAATCACAATAATCGTTTTATCGTTATATCTCGCACTTTACAATACAATAATCGATTTATCGTTATATCTCGCACTTTACAATACAATAATCGATTTATCGTTATATCTCGCACTTTACAATATAATAATCGATTTATCGTTATATCTCGCACTTTACAATACAATAATCGATTTATCGTTATATCTCGCACTTTACAATACAATAATCGATTTATCGTTATATCTCGCACTTTACAATACAATAATCGATTTATCGTTATATCTCGCACATTACAATACAATAATCTATTTATCGTTATATCTCGCACTTTACAATACAATAATCGATTTAGCGTTATATCTCTCACTTTACAATACAATAATCACAATAATCGATTTATCGTTATATCTCACACTTTACAATACAATAAGCGATTTATCGTTATATCTCGCACTTTACAATACAATAATCACAATAATCGTTTTATCGTTATATCTCGCACTTTACAATACAATAATCGATTTATCGTTATATCTCGCACTTTACAATACAATAATCGATTTAGCGTTATATCTCTCACTTTACAATACAATAATCACAATAATCAATTTATCGTTATATCTCGCACTTTACAATACAATAATCACAATAATCGTTTTATCGTTATATCTCGCACTTTACAATACAATAATCGATTTATCGTTATATCTCGCACTTTACAATACAATAATCACAATAAGCGATTTATCGCTATATCTCACACTTTACAAAACAGTAATCGATTTATCGTTATATCTCGCACTTTACAATACAATAATCGATTTATCGTTATATCTCGCACTTTACAATCCAATAATCGATTTATCGTTATATCTCTCACTTTACAATACAATAATCGATTTATCGTTATATCTCACACTTTACAATACAATAATCGATTTACCGTTATATCTCGCACATTACATTACAATAATCGATGTATCGTTAAATCTCGCACTTTACACTACAATAATCGATTTACCGTTAAATCTCGCACTTTACACTACAATAATCGATTTATCGTTATATCTCACACTTTACAATACAATAATCGATTTATCGTTATATCTCGCACTTTACAATACAATAATCAATTTATCGTTATATCTCGCACTTTACAATACAATAATCGATTTATCGTTATATCTCGCACTTTCCAATACAATAATCGATTTATCGTTATATCTCGCACTTTACAATACAATAATCGATTTATCGTTATATATCGCACTTTACACTACAATAATCGATTTATCGTTATATCTCGCACTTTACAATACAATAATCGATTTACCGTTATATCTCGCACTTTGCATACAATAATCGATTTATCGTTATATCTCGCACTTTACAATACAATAATCGATGTATCGTTATATCTCGCACTTTACACTATAATAATCGATTTATTGTTATATCTCGCACTTTACTATACAATATAATAAAAGATTAACAGGCTTACAGTGCATATGTTTTACGTTTATTTATCGTCGCTACTCGTTGCCCATATGAGCGACGCCTCCTGAAGAGATTAGTCATTTTATATTTTTGGAGGATAGTGCAATGATACAGACAGAGACCCATTCCAGAATCTCCTCTGGTTCTTTTACGTATTCGATGTAAAGCACCGACGCGAGACCTCGGTTTAAAGTTCCATCTGAAAGAGTGTTAATGTTATTAGGGTCAGCGGCGGATCGAACTTGCGATCCCTAGATTACAAGTCCAACGTGTTAACCACTGTACTACAGGTCCGTCTGTGTTTTACAGTGCAATAAACGATACACATTTTATTCAAAATTATGTTGGACTAAACTGAATAAACCTTGGCACCCTTAATGCAGCATTGATCACAAATCCAGATCATCATGCAACAATTCGTAACACTGCTTCGAGTAAATTATGTGATTGCTGCACATTATAATAAAACTATCTATATTTCAAGGATGTAACGTGTTTTGCAACTAGCCAGTCAAGCATATAATCATTTACCACATAATAGTGTATTATTATACGCACACAATATAATATACAAATATAATATCATAGTGACGTCACTCAATGGTTAACAATGTCTAAAACAGCAGTATACTAGTATTAGGTAAATCAGTACAAATACTTCATAAATTATAAGTATAGGATAGATTACGAATTGGCCCGTCTTAATGAAATATACACCGAGCGATGTGTATATTTCGTTAAGACGGGGGCCAATGAGTTGATCTATCTGACTTAGACAAAGTACATAAGTAGGTCGCGTCTATACGATTTAGACAGACGGATCTGTAGTCCAGTGGTAACACGTTGGACTGGTAATCCAGGGATCGCAGGTTCGATCCCCCGTCTGACCCTAATAAAATTAACAGTCTTTCAGATGGGACGTTAAACCGAGGTCTCGTGTCGGTGCTTTACACCGTGCACGTAAAAGAACCAGAGGAGACTCTGGAATGGGTCTCTATCTGTATCATGCACTATCCTCCAAAATCTAAAATAACTAATCTCTTCAGCAGGCGTCGCTGATATGGGCAACCGGTAGCGACGATAAATAAACGTAAAACCACAACGATTTAGAAGCGAGCAATGTGGCCTTTTCATTGGACCATGTGACTTAGTCGTTGTCTATTATTTCTCACAAGATGTGTGTCCTGACCTGGACTAAAACCGTTCTCCAATCTCAAAACTCTGAATTAACCAATCGAACCACATGAACTCCATATTCATATTCGAGAACAGTTTTATAACCACCTGTATACCAGTATGTGTTAAATAAAGTCTTTATTATTATTATTGATAATATGGGAGTGTGGAATTCTTTCATACGATGAGGCTATTCAACTGGTTTGTGGAAGGTCGGTGGTTCTACATGGTTGTCCGTCCGTGTATGAACTACTCTGCATAAGGGGCATTCAGGTCATTGTCATCCAACAATGATTTAGCTGGAGAGTCGTCACACGGCCTTGTGCTTTGGTTCGACGCTACACCACAAAAACAACAAAAATATAAATTTAATATACATTAATATACAGTTAAACCTGCCTTAAGTGGCCAGCTAAGGGACTCACAGAAAGTGGCTGCTTAGCACAGGTGACTGCTTAATATAGGTCAACTGTATAATAAAACAACATATTGGGAATATGGAAGCTGGCTGCTTAATACAGGTTGGCTACTTAATAGAGGTGACCGCTAACACAGGTTTGACTGTGCAGTAATGATAATGTTCACAAATAATAATAAAACAATGACATAAGTAGATACACGTAATTCGTCGTACCCATTACCGTTGCCATGGAAACTAACTTGAACGTCGGCATATATGCAATATAAATACTACTGTCTCACACAGCATGGAATATTTGGACTGGTAATCCAGGGATCACAGGTTCGATCCCCCGTTTGACCCTAATACAATTAACAGTCTTTCACAGGGGACTTTAAACCGAGGTCTCGTGTCTATGCTTTACACCGTGCACGTAAAAGAACTAGAGGAGACTCTGGAATGTGTCTCTGTCTGTATCATTGCACTATCCTCCAACAATCTAAAATGACTAATCTCTTTAGGAGGCGTCGCTCATATGGGCACACCCGGTAGCGACGAGAAAACGCAAAGCACACGCACACATGGAATGGAACTCTGTATTATATCCTAACAAATGTGCTCAGTTTATTTTTATATTGATTTCCAATATGGCTGAAAAAATAATGTTTTAAGTATACATATCTTGACTAATAATAATGAATCAATAGACCTATTAAACACTTGAAGTTTGTTTGTTAAAACAAACAATAATTAAGCGAATACAATTCGTGCGAGCAATCGCTAGATAAGATCACGTGGACTATTGTTTGAATCATTAAAATCGAACGAGGATTTTCCGTTTTATTTAGACACTGCCATGAAGAGGAGGGTATTAACGAGAAAAGGAGATCCTGTATCCACGATATCCGTTCTTGATGGGGGAGAACACTCGACTAACAGAGACATGATTAGCAATTGCCGGAGGAAATCTCCAGCTTCAGAGCGTGTATATGCAGATCTCAGCGACGTAGCACAGTTTCACCGCGTGTATATGCAGATCTCAGTGACGTAGCACAGTTTCACAGCATGTATATGCAGATCTCAGTGACGTAACACAGTTACACAGCGTGTATATGCAGATCTCAGTGACGTATCACAGTTTCACAGCGTGTATATGCAGATCTCAGTGACGTAGCACAGTTTCACAGCGTGTATATGCAGATCTCAGTGACGTATAACAGTTTCACCGCGTGTATATGCAGATCTCAGTGACGTATAACAGTTTCACTGCGTGTATATGCAGATCTCAGTGACGTAGCACAGTTTCACAGCGTGTATATGCAGATCTCAGTGACGTATCACAGCGTAACATTGTATGTATTCAGATCTCAGTGACGTATAACAGTTTCACCGCGTGTATATGCAGATCTCAGTGACGTATAACAGTTTCACCGCGTGTATATGCAGATCTCAGTGACGTATCACAGCGTAACATTGTATGTATTCAGATCTCAGTGACGTAGCACAGTGTCACAGCGTGTATATGCAGATCTCAGTGACGTATAACAGTTTCACCGCGTGTATATGTAGATCTCAGTGACGTATAACAGTTTCACTGCGTGTATATGCAGATCTCAGTGACGTAGCACAGTGTCACAGCGTGTATATGCATAGCTCAGTGATGTAGCACAGTTTCACAGCGTGTATATGCAGATCTCAGTGACGTATAACAGTTTCACTGCGTGCATATGCAGATCTCAGTGACGTAGCACAGTATCACAGCTTCACATTATATGTATTCAGATCTCAGTGACGTATAGCAGTTTCACTGCGTGCATATGCAGATCTCAGTGACGTAGCACAGTGTCACAGCGTGTATATGCAGATATCAGTGAAGTATCGCAGCTTCACAGCGTGTAGATGCAGATCTCAGTGACGTATAACAGTTTCAGAGCGTATATATGCAGATCTCAGTGACGTGTCGCAGCTTCACGTCGTGTATATGCAGATCTCAGTGACGTATAACAGCTTCACAGCGTGTATATGCAGATCTCAGTGACGTATCGCAGCTTCACAGCTTATATATGCAGATCTCAGTGACGTATAACAGCTTCACAGCGTGTATATGCAGATCTCAGTGACGTATCGCAGCTTCACAGCGTATATATGCAGATCTCAGTGACGTGTCGCAGCTTTACGTCGTGTATATGCAGATCTCAGTGACGTATAACAGCTTTACAGCGTGTATATGCAGATCTTAGTGACGTATCGCAGCTTCACAGCGTATATATGCAGATCTCAGTGACGTATAACAGCTTCACAGCGTATATATGCAGATCTCAGTGACGTTTAACAGCTTCACAGCGTGTATATGCAGATCTCAGTGACGTATCGCAGCTTCACAGCGTATATATGCAGATCTCAGTGACGTATCGCAGCTTCACAGCATATATATGCAGATCTCAGTGACGTATCGTAGCTTGTATGTATTCAGATCTCACTGACGTATAACAGCTTCACAGCGTATATATGCAGACTTCAGTGACGTATCGCGGCTTCTCATTGTATGTATTCAGATCTCAGTGACGTATACAGCTTCACAGCGTGTATATGCAGATCTCAGTGACGTATCGCAGCTTCACAGCGTATATATGCAGATCTCAGTGACGTATCGCAGCTTCACATCGTGTATATACAGATCTCAGTGACGTAGCACAGCTTCACAGCGTATATATGCAGATTTCAGTGACGTATCACATCTTCACATTGTATGTATTCAGATCTCAGTGACGTATAGCAGTTTCACCGCGTGTATATGCAGATCTCAGTGACGTACAACAGCTTCACAGCGTATATATGCAGACCTCAGTGACGTATCGCGGCTTCTCGTTGTATGTATTCAGATCTCAGTGACATATAACAGCTTCACAGCGTGTATATGCAGATCTCAGTGACGTATCACAACTTTCGCAGCGTGTATATGCAGATGTCAGTGACGTATCGCAGCTTCACAGCGTATATATGCAGATCTCAGTGACGTATCGCAGCTTCACAGCGTGGATATGCAGATCTCAGTGACATATCACAACTTTCGCAACGTGTATATGCAGATCTCAGTGACGTATCACAACTTTCGCAGTGTGTATATGCAGATCTCAGTGACGTATCGCAGCTTCACAGCGTATATATGCAGATCTCAGTGACGTGCCGCAGCTTCACAGCGTGTATATGCAGATCTCAGTGACGTATCGCCGCTTCACAGCGTGTATATGCAGATCTCAGCGACGTATCGCAGCTTCACAGCGTATATATGCAGATCTCGGTGACGTATCGCAGCTTCACAGCGTATATATGCAGATCTCAGTGACGTATCGCAGCTTCACAGCGTGTATATGCAGATCTCAGTGACGTATCGCAGCTTCACAGCTTATATATGTAGATCTCAGTGACGTATCGCAGCTTCACAGCGTGTATATGCAGATATCAGTGACGTATCGCAGCTTCACAGCGTATATATGCAGATCTCAGCGACGTATCGCAGCTTCACAGCGTATATATGCAGATCTCAGTGACGTATCACAAGTTTCGCAGTGTGTATATGCAGATCTCAGTGACGTAGCACAACTTTCGCAGCGTGTATATGCAGATCTCAGTGACGTATCGCAGCTTCACAGCGTATATATGCAGATCTCAGTGACGTATCGCAGCTTCACAGCGTGTATATGCAGATCTCAGTGAGGTATCGCAGCTTCATATCGTATATATGCATATCTCAGTGACGTATTACAGCTTCACAGCGTATATATGCAGATCCCAGTGACGTTACGCAGCTTCACAGCGTATATATGCAGATCTCAGTGACGTATCGCAGCTTCATATTGTATGTATTCAGATCTCACTGACGTACAACAGCTTCACAGCGTATATATGCAGACCTCAGTGACATATAGCGGCTTCTCGTTGTATGTATTCAGATCTCAGTGACGTATAACAGCTTCACAGCGTGTATATGCAGATCTCAGTGACGTATCACAAGTTTCGCAGTGTGTATATGCAGATCTCAGTGACGTATCACAACTTTCGCAGCGTGTATATGCAGATCTCAGTGACGTATCGCAGCTTCACAGCCTATATATGCAGATCTCAGTGACGTATCGCAGCTTCACAGCGTGTATATGCAGATCTCAGTGACGTATCGCAGCTTCATATCGTATATATGCATATCTCAGTGACGTATTACAGCTTCACAGTGTGTTAATGCAGATCTCAGTGACGTAACACAGCTTCATAGCATGTATATGCAGATCTCAGTGACGTATCACAACTTTCGCAGTGTGTATATGCAGATCTCAGTGACGTATCGCAGCTTCACAGCGTATATATGCAGATCTCAGTGACGAATTGTAGAATCACAGCGTGTATATGCAGATCTCAGTGACGTATCGCAGCTTCATATCGTATATATGCATATCTCAGTGACGTATTACAGCTTCACAGTGTGTATATGCATATCTCAGTGACGTATCACAGCTTCACATTGTATGTATTCAGATCTCAGTGAAGCATCGCAGCTTCACAGTGTGTATATGCAGATCTCAGTGATGTATAACAGCTTCACAGCGTGTATATGCAGATCTCAGTGACGTATCGCAGCTTCACAGCGTATATATGCAGATCGCAGTGACGTATAACAGCTTCACAGCGTATATATGCAGATCTCAGTGACGTTTAACAGCTTCACATCGTGTATATGCAGATCTCAGTGACGTATCGCAGCTTCACAGCGTATATATGCAGATCTCATTGACGTATCGCAGCTTCACAGCGTATATATGCAGATCTCAGTGACGTATCGCAGCTTCACATTGTATGTATTCAGATCTCACTGACGTACAACAGCTTCACAGCGTATATATGCAGACCTCAGTGACGTATCGCGGCTTCTCATTGTATGTATTCAGATCTCAGTGACGTATAACAGCTTCACAGCGTGTATATGCAGATCTCAGTGACGTATCACAACTTTCGCAGCTTGTATATGCAGATCTCAGTGACGTAACGCAGCCTCACAGCGTATAGTATGCAGATCTCAGTGACGTATCGCAGCTTCACAGCGTGTATATGCAGATATCAGTGACGTACCGCAGCTTCACAGCGTATATATGCAGATCTCAGTGACGTATAGCAGCTTCTCAGCGTGTATATGCAGATCTCTTTGACGTATCGCAGCTTCACAGCGTATATATGCAGATCTCAGTGACGTATCACAGCTTCACAGCGTGTATATGCAGATCTCAGTGACGTATCGCAGCTTCACAGCGTGTATATGCAGATCTCAGTGACGTATCACAGCTTCACAGCGTATATATGCAGATCTCAGTGACGTATCGCAGCTTCAGAGCGTGTGTATGCAGATATCAGTGACGTATCGCAGCTTCACAGCGTATATATGCAGATCTCAGTGACGTATCGCAGCTTCACAGCGTGTATATGCAGATCTCAGTGATGTATCGCAGCTTCACAGCGTGTATATGCAGATCTCAGTGACGTATCGCAGCTTCACAGCGTGTATATGCAGATCTCAGTGACGTATCGCAGCTTCACAGCGTGTATATGCAAATCTCAGTGACGTATCGCAGCTTCACAGCGTGTATATGCAGATCTCAGTGACGTATCGCAGCTTCACAGTGTGTATATGCAGATCTCAGTGACGTATCGCAGCTTCACAGCGTGTATATGCAGATCTCAGTGACGTATCGCAGCTTCACAGCGTGTATATGCAGATCTCAGTGACGTATCGCAGCTTCACAGCGTATATATGCAGATCTCAGTGACGTATCGCAGCTTCATAGCGTGTATATGCAGATCTCAGTGACGTATAGCAATTCGCAGTGTCTATATAAGAATACGGGTCTGTCCTAGTAAAATATTGTATCGGACGCCGATTCTAATGAGAGATATCGGACAGTTAGTGCCCCTGAATACTCCCTAGAAGTATATATGTCCTAATGTGTGTTCCTCTGTTTTTATCGTTGTTTCTTTGCACAACATGCTAGCAATTTTATTCCACTATCGCTTCTTATGATTAATAAATTACTATACATGTATAACGATATATTGCCTACAGTATATGCAATGGGTAAAACAATTTCTTTCAGTTAATTAACACGATTTTGATAAAATCACATTTATCATACCGCAACATCTTGTTAGGGAACAATGGTAAAAACAAAGGATTCCAACTAAGAGGACCTATTTACATTTTGTGATAGCTCAGACCTTTCTGCCAAGGGAGGTAATTGATAATTAGAGAGGTATCTCATTGTGCCAGACTTGATTTGGTGAATCAGTAGAAATATGTATTGGTACAAATGGCGTCATTACGTTTGGAAAGGCATTGACCAAGCGATACCCTCCAAGTGACGTCACCGTCTCAGACAAAGGTAATGCTTTAGATGCACTGTATAAAGCTTGACACGATCAGCATGCTGTAGCATCATCATTGTTGCTATCATTTACTAAGAAGTGTAATTGTATTAGGGTCAAACGGGGGATCGAACCTGCGATCACTGGATTACAAGTCGAGCATCTGTTAGTTGTAATTACAACTTATTAATATTGTACTTTTTTATACAAATTTATTTTAGCTCGATAGCGAAACAAGTTATTTCAACTTATATAAATCACTATCGAGACCTCATTCCTGATGGAATCCATCGCCACGAGGGAGAGAGAAGAGGCAATGTGGAATTTAAATGTCTTGCCTAAGGGCACAATCGTAACGGCTCCAGTGGGGCTCGAACTCCGGACCTTTCGCACCTGAAGAGAACGCGCATCCACTGCGCTATCACGACTTCCAATAATATTGTACTGAGTGATGATTATGTCTGATTTATTGTTGTGATCTAACTTTGCCGGCCCATCATGTTATATTCACTTGCTTCAGATCACTTGACCGTGACCGCTGTGACGTTATCAATCTGGCTTACGGACTATCTGTTACATTCATTTGCTTCAGATCACTTGACCGTCTGTCCGATTAGCGCAGTGGTTAGCGCGCTCGCTTCCACCAATTCAACCCGGGTTCGATCCTCGGACCGGGTAGTATGTGCGATGGAACGGTGGACGCCAGATCGGACTGGTGGGTTTTCCCCGGGTACTCCGGTTTCCTCCCACACTAAGGACCACATATACGCGTTCATCCGCGCCAACGAGAATGATTAATATAAGTTGTTAAAACTTACTTCGCAATCGTAAAATAAATAAAGTTTAAACAAAAACATCACTTGACCGTGACCGCTGTGACATTATCCACCCGGCTTACTCCATCCGTCTGTATTTCAACCCGGTTTCCGTTTGTGACTGAAGTAATGCTCGAAGAGGCACCTGAGTTCTTCCTCCACAAACAATAACTTGAGATTCACCATATGACCTAAGCTGTTAGCGTGACTTGAAACTCTAATATAACAAACAAATCACTTACATGTAGTCTGCATCAGTTATGCCGAATTTCGTCGGTCAGGAAAATAATTCGACATAACCGAAGTTTAACTTTATAAACGGAGCCAGTTATATGTAAAATGATAGTGACTGAAACGGGACTTTTATCCGTTTGTTTGTTTGTTTGTTTGTTTGCTTGTTTGTTTGTTTGTTTGTGTGGTTTAGTATAAACAATATTTTATTCAAGAATGGTACATAAAACAGTTAGGATTGGGAAAACAGTTACATTGTAACTTATTCGAATCTCTTTCATGTGGTTTAAACTTAAACTTTCAACACCATTGTCGGTCATATGGAGATATAAAATATGATAGTCTACACTAGAAGGATGACTTCCCTGTTCTAAAATCATCCATGCTCTGTTTTATTACGCGTCAGTGTAGCTTCCAGTATCCAATATCCGGGCTTCGTAGGGTATACACTGCTTAAAATACACATATTTTGCGTGGCGGCTCGATACTCTGTGCATATGGTTGGACGATGAGCAATGCGTATGCACAAGATGCCCCAATAAATATGGAAACGATATTTAAACATTTTACACCATTTAAATATATCGAAGAGTGAAACACGATATGAAAATTAATTGAACATTTATAAATCTCCAAATCTGAACGTGCGGGTGTCAAGGTAGAAATAATCCATTCGTGAAATTACTCGATTGAGGAAGTCGACGCGGTAAAAAAGATCAAATAAAATTGATGACAATCCATAAACAAAAAACGTGACTGAAGACACTGGTTTTAAGTTGACAACCTTGTTTGTGGCTGTCCGATTAGCGCAGTGGTTAGTTCGCTCGCTACTCACCAATGCAACCCGGGTTCGATCCTCGTACTGGGTAGTATGTGAGATGGTACGGTGGTCGCCAGATCGGACAGGTGGGTTTTCTCCGGGTACTCCGGTTTCCTCCCACACGAATGACCACATTTACGGTTTCATCCGCGCCAACGAGAGTGATTAATATAGGTTGCTCGAACTTGCTTCGCAATCGTTGTAAAATAAATAAAGTTTAAACTTAACCTTGTTTGTCAGTGTAATGAAATTGCTATTTGTTCTGTTGACAGGGTATATACTATATACGTATACAGTACCGACACGGAATGATATTCCACGAACCTACGGCTCGTAGTGGAGGCAGACCATGCACACCTCGCCGAGCAGAATTACAGGTAGGGGCACACGGGTAGAATAACCGACCATGAACTGATTCTACATCCCAGCGGGATTAGAACATACAGAGATGAGAGGGAAACGATTTTAATTGAACAACCATAACCACTCAGTCATGGAGGCGACAACTTGCTATGCCTTTGGCCATAACTGCCATGTCAAGGATGCCCCCCCACTGCCACGGAAGTCCCACACACAGTAGTCGTGTAGTCTCCGCTCGGCCACGGAGTCGAACATAGGTCAATTATTATACTTCCATTTATTATAAATAATCGAAAACAAGATTAATATTTAGCATGTTTCCTTTTAGTATTCGTTTACATTGCTGCACAAACACGTCCACACGTGTACTAAGGTAAGTACCATGGATACGGAATCAACCAACTTGTTGCCTGTGTATCAAATGATGTTGTCCTGTTTCGTTCCTGTTGCAGTAGTCGCCCTGGCAAGTACCCGTGCACGTGATATGTGTCCAGTCTTTGATACACGAGTTACCACGGTTTGAGCCGGTACACGAGCGGTAGTAGCTGGTTACAGCTTGGCGATCTGAAATATTCATGAATAGTTATATATGCGTCGTGTCATTGTGCACAATAAAATGCAATACACTCGAAGTTCAAGATATCCTGGTTATTTGCTGTAGGTCGATGGTTGTAGCAGGGTGCCCGCCCGTACCTGAAATACTGCTCGGAGGGGCACCGGGGTCTTCTTTCACCCATACTAAATGGAGCGTCGCAATATGACATATACTGTTGAAGCGACTTTAAATCACAGACGGATCTATAGCCCAGTGGTAACACGCTGGACTTGTAATCCAGGGATCGCAGGTTACTAGGATATAGTAATAATTTGGCACAACATCTTTTCGTACAGACTGATCTGTAGTCCAGTGGGTAACACGCTGGACTGGTAATCCAGGGATCGCAGGTTCGATCCCCCGTCTGACCCTAATAAAATTAACAGTCTTTCAGATGGGACGTTAAACCGAGGTCTCGTGTCGGTGCTTTACACCGTGCACGTAAAAGAACCAGATGAGACTCTGGAATATGTCTCTGTCTGTATCATTGCACTATCCTCCAAAATCTAAAATGACTAATATCTTCAAGAGGCGTCGCTCAACCGGTAGCGACGATAAATAAACGTAAAAAAAGACTTTAAATCCACAAAACAATCTCATACGTGTGATAAAGATTGTGTACAGTACAATATCTATCTATCTATCTATCTATATATCTTCCTATTAGTCAAACCCCTGACTTTGACGCGCCCCAACTGACAAGAATGTTAGTAAGAAATGAAATAAAAGATGATAAAAGAATGATGTTAGGTTGGTTAAAAACAGGTTAAGAACAGGGCAGGTTTATTTAGGGAGAAACATGTTCAATCCGACTTACAGCCAGACTGAACTGTGGGCCAGACAAGGTGACAATATCTGGGGGCAAAGCATTCCAGTGGACAATGGTTCTTGGAAAGAAGGAATATTTATGGTAGTCAGTCACTGATTGGATCTGTCGGAATGCTCGGGAATGGGATGTTCTGGAAGATCTTGTATTTGGGGTAAGGTAGTTTTCAGCTTGAATGGCAACTTGGTTATGGAGGATGTTGTGGAACATAACCAATCTTTGGTCGATGCGACTGAAGTAATACTAGTAGAAATATGTGATCGAGAGGTTAAGGTCGTTAACTGCAAATATCTTGCCCATCATCGCTGCAGGTTCGAACCCCACTGGGGTCTCGGATTTTCATGTGATGAAGCTAGCCAGCTTGTTTGCGGAAGGTCGGTGGTTCTACCCGGCTACCCACCCGTGCCTGATATACTGCACGGAGGGGCACCCGCGGTCTTCCACCACCAGTAAAAGCTGGAGCTCGCCCAGATGGTTCGCCGGTGGCGAGGGTAAATAAACCTAAACAAAAAAATTGTTATTGTCCCACCATAAGTATTTTGAACTATTCGATAGTTATTGAACTTATTGAGGATATAGATATATATATGTTGATTCGAGTGTTTCCAATGAGAAACTATAATTCCTGACATACGCTATATAATTCCGAGGACAACGAATTCTGATAAGCAGAAAATAAACATACCTATATCATACATTTCCTGGAACGTGCAGAAGCTCGTGCTATTGCACGTCACGTGCCCTAAAGTTCCAATGGAAGCTGGGTTGTACATACATTCTTTCTTATTCCATTGCTGGTGCAAATTGTATAGTTTATCATAGGAACACTCGTAGCAATGGAATGCTGCAATAACAATTATTTGCAATATATATATTTAAATTAGTAAACTGAATTGAACTGAACTGAATTGTTTTATTAACTACAATAACAATTATTTGCAATATATATATAAAAATTGTTTTTAACTAAATCTTTATTTCTTCCTCTCGAGAGATACACATATACAGTGAATTTACATTAACAATTACATTTACAACACATTGCATAGAAAACAATAATTATAAACCATGCTAAACATAAAGCGCATACTATTTTATATATAAATGTAATGCAAAGAAGTTAGACATCTATATCGCTTTAAGCTTCCGATTAAATCCATTTTCGTTTGTATAGCTATAAAATAGATATGTACTGTACATAATGAACGAATAAATATGTTTAAACCAATGGCATAGTAACGAATTCCACCTCGGTATAGTCGCCGTGACTCTTCAAAGTTAATATGTGTAATATATTTAGTACCTTAGCCGGTAATAATACAACGTTTATATATACGCTATGTCGAATTCCGTTGGACCGAGCAACATATTTCGACATAACCGAAATTTGACTTAACGAAATTCGATATAAACGGAGCCAGTTTTATGTAAAATGATAGTGTCTGAAACGGAACTTTGATTCGACTTCGAGATAACCGGAGAATTCGACATAACCGACATTGACATAGCGGATGTAGACGGTATTTAAGCAATTATTATATAACAATATTAAAATATTTAACCATGTTCAGTCAGGTGTTCAGATATGTAATTCATGTATGATCGGGTATCTAAAACTGAAATTATATCATTATGTACGTTCAGTTTCCAGATCAGTGTTTACTTTAATATTGAGATCACTGGATTATGTAGCAATGCTTCGATTAAAACGGGTTTTAAAAACTTAAAACACTTCTTGTTATATATGAGATAAATAAGGGACAAGCTATTGAACCTGGCACTAGTAGTTGGCTTGCGGACGGTCAGTGGTTTTACTTGGGTCACACATGTCTGACAAACTGATCGTAGGACTCGCGGGGTATTCCTCCACCAACAACAGGTCAGTGGTTTTACTTGGCTCACGCATGTCTGACAAACTGCTCGTATGACTCGCGGGGGTATGCCTCCACCAACAATAGGTCAGTGGTTTTACTTGGGTCACACATGTCTGACAAACTGCTCGTAGGACTCGCGGGGGTATGCCTCCACCAACAACAGGTCAATGGTTTTACTTGGGTCACACATGTCTGACAAACTGCTCGTATGACTCGCGGGGGTATGCCTCCACCAACAACAGGTCAGTGGTTTTACTTGGGTCACACATGTCTGACAAACTGCTCGTAGGACTCGCGGGGGTATGCCTCCACCAATAACAGGTCAGTGGTTTTACTTGGGTCACACATGTCTGACAAACTGCTCGTAGGACTCGCGGGGTATTCCTCCACCAACAACAGGTCAGTGGTTTTACTTGGGTCACACATGTCTGACAAACTGCTCGTAGGGCTCGCGGGGTAGTACTCCACCCACAACAGGTGGATAACAATGTATGATGTCGCCACATGACCATTATACCAGCCTGGAAACAGGCGTCGATATATTGTGCCTGGTCAGTCAAATACATATATTTTAACACAGATACTATTAATTGGGCCGTATTGAGTTTCTGATCATACCAACATTTTGCCAGAAGTTAAAAGTGAAAAATCGACAGACTGGAACCCGGACTAGACCATTACCATAGCTACGAAATAAACCCAAACACAAGCACCACACAAACTGAATGACTTTTCTGACATTAATGGAGGCCTTTAATATACATTGTACCATTGTCATAGGCACATTCGTAACATAGAAACGAAACAGAGACGTGGACGACACATTCTTAGATGTAACATCCTCTTTGTAGCACACCTCAGTGATGGTAGCAGGCCCGTAGCCACACTGAGGCGAATGAGGCACCCGCCTCGGTTAGAATTTAGCAAGTAACGAAACAAGTATAAAACAGAAAGAGGCAAGTAGCACACCATAGTCATGGCAACAGACCCGTAGCCACACCGGGGCGAATGATGCACCCGCCTCGGTTAGAATTTAGCAAGTAACGAAACAAGTATAAAACAGTAAGAGGCAAGTAGCACACCATAGTCATGGCAACAGACCCGTAGCCACACCGGGGCGAATGATGCACCCGCCTCGGTTAGAATTTAGCAAGTAACGAAACAAGTATAACACATAAGAGGTAAGTAGCCCACCATAGTGATGGAAGCAGGCCCGTAGCCACACCGGGGCGAATGATGCACCCGCCTCGGTTAGAATTTAGCAAGTAACGAAACAAGTATAACACATAAGAGGTAAGTAGCCCACCATAGTGATGGAAGCAGGCCCGTAGCCACACCGGTGCGAATGGGGCACCCGCCTCGGTTAGTATTTGGCAAGTACCGAACACAAGCATAGGAAACAAGAGGAACACAGTAGAAACGCTTATTTGTTCAATTTTATATACACATCTGAATAGAATTTCGCATGTCCCGAACCACCCTGGAAGTTTAGCCTAGGTTATTTTCAGCCTCTGGCTACGGCACTGGGTAGCACATTGGATTAGTTTATACACATTTATTTTAGCTCGATTGCAAAACAAGTAATGTCAACTTATATTTATCACTCTCGAGACCCTATTCCTTGTGGAATCCATCGCCACAAGGGAGGGAGAAGAGGCTACGTGGAATTTAAATGCCTTGTCTAAAGGCAGAATCGTGGGCTTGAACTCCGGACCTTTCGCACCTGAAGCGAACGCGCATCCACTGCGCTATCACGACTTCCACATTGGTTTCACAGCACTAATGCAGGGTTCTTGGTTACACAACGGGTTTTTATTACTTGGGAATCGTTTTCTAAAACCGTCTATCAAATATTTTGAAACATTCGCTTTCCTAATGTATGCACAGTTGGCATAATTCAGAATCAGATTGACAATTCAAAGTAAACACTATTCTACGAATCATTTACAGGCATTGCGTATAGAGAATTTACTTAGGAATCGTTTTTTATAACCATCTGTCCTATACATTGAAGCATTCGCTTTCCTAATGTATGCACAGTTAGCATAATTCAGAATCAAATTGACAATTCAAAGTAAACAATATTCTACGAATTATTTACAGGCATTGTGTATAGAGAAATTATTTCGGCATCAGAGATACGTTAGATGCAATTTCTATAGTAAAGTGTTTGTTTATTATAGTGTCAACCCTATTAACTACTTCGTGGAAGTTGTGATAGCGCAGTGGTAGCGCGTTCGCTTCATGTGCGAAAAGGCCTGGAGATCGAGCCCCGCTGGAGCCGTTACGATTGCATCCTTAGGCAAGGCATTTGAATTCCACGTTGCCTCGTCTCTCTCCCTCATGGCGAGGTCTCGAGGGTGATTACTATAAGTTGTAAGAACTTGTTTCGTAATCGAACTAAATAAATATGTATAAGCTAACCCTATTGAACGGGCCAGTCATTTCAGATTTATGAACATGTCTTGGGTATTTCTCGAATCCTATCACTGGCCAGGCAGATAGGCAATCGGTAACAAAATAGTTAACCAACAACCGGACATATCAGAATAAACCCATGACGAGAATCGAACCCGGGTCGCATAGGTAACCATTAGTTAAACCAACAACCGGACATATCAGAATAAACCCATGACGAGGATCGAACCTCCCACTCTGTTGGCGGTGCTTTCACAACTGGCCCACCGAGACGGATACACAACTATATGATAATTGTTCGTGCTGTATCGCTCGGGCTTATCACGGACATGTTTTAATAGTGCATCCGAAATTTAGTCTTTGTTTGTTATGTTATATTTCGGGTTTTAGGCCTGCATCAGCACCATATTGGGCTATATCGCCGGCGGGCAGTTTACCTAACAACAACTTTCCTGGGCAGGCTCGAACGGTTAAACAGTACTTTGGTGCACCAACCTCCGTAAGAAACTGCCAACTTTTTCATATAAATGAGACACGGTCTGAGCGGGGCTCGAACCCGTGACCATCAGTGATGATAGGTTACAGTGGTATACAAGTCAGCGACCTTAACCACTCGACCACGGAGGCGGACTCCGAAATTTAGTATTCCTCAAAATGTATAACAATCATCACTTACCTTGGGTTGTTGCAAGTGAGGACACAACTAGTGTGAGCCCAAAGACAATGCATGTCACATGCATGATGCCAGTCAATGAATACAAACAGTTGTTTCTAATCGACTATTTATAGAGAATAACGTGGCATTGCATTAGTTAGCTGATAAGCTTTGTTCTGGTGTTCATGACATAAGCGGCATTTTATTGACCTAGGCATACTCAAAATCGTTTCTTAAATAGATAAGCTGTCTTCATACAGACACGCATGCCGTTACTTCCTTAAAGGCCTGCATGTTGACCTATATTTGACCTTAAACACACGAGGAATAGCGGTACAAATCTGACGGTCGACGCACTAAACACACGAGGAATAGCGGTACAAATCTGACGGTCGACGCACATCGTATTTGCCACATGCGAGGCCCTGCTAGTGGAGTGGATAAGTGATATAATCGTTCAGTTGGTGATACAAGCATGAAAATTGTCATGAGTAGTCTCCTTGGGTCACTTGACAAGAAAACGATCCTAGCCACTTGAAATTTCAAAATGGCGGCCATTTTCCAAGATGGCCGCCATCTGGATCTTTAAATTATACATTTTCTCATAGAAATTGATTGGGTTGTCGGATCAAGGAGGTTTTGGTGTTGTTTCATATGTTTTAGACTATGCCGAAGCCAATGGTGCTAAAATAATCCACCTAAAATTCCAACATGGTAGACAATTTCCAAGATGGCCGCCATCTGGATCTTAAATTTGCCTTTTCTCATAGAAATTGATTGGGTTGTCCGATTAAGGGGGTGTTGGTGTCGTTTCTTATGTATTTGACTATGCTGAAGCCAATGGTGCTAAAATAGTCCACCTAAAATTCCAACATGTCAGCCATTTTCCAAGATGGCCGCCAACCATTTTCCAGGATGGTCGTCATCTGACACAAACAAATCTAGCTTTTGTTAGAGTTGTCGGAGTAATGTGGTTTTGGTGTCATTTATTATGTTTCGGATCATGTTGAAAGCAATTATGCTATGAAAAAGAACATATCATGCCCTTTTAATGCATCAAAATCAAATTTTGTTGATATGTTGATCCATAAATAGATCCAACAATGAGATGGATTAGAGACGAGTGAATATCTGCACTACCAGGGCACACTGGTGATATTTCACTGCTGTTAAACTCAGAATTGGGTTCAATGTCAGCTAACAGAAAGTTAGTATCCCAAATGCTATCTAATTTACCCCCAAAAGGTTAGATAGCCGCACCTGAATTGACAGGTTGTGCCAGCGCGGGAGAGCCGAGCCAAGGATAACGGGGTTTTTTGTTATCTGGATGGTGTACAGATCGCACGGGATTTAAATGGCATTGGATGAACGATCGGACTAGGTGTAGGCTATAAAGCATGAACCTAGTTGAATCCCATACATCAAAGTGCATGGTAAAAGGTGGTAAAAGGATAAACCCTCGGCCTTTACCTATTTGGTAGATTCGAAAAAACGAGAAAAAAATTTCACCTTGTGACTTAGTTGGAATTTCGTTGGGACTTAGTCATTTCTGCCCTCTCAGCGACATTCATCCTTTGCATATAGTAGTCTGCACACATGGCAGTTCAGAAAACTAACTGGGACAAATGCTGCATTTGTCAGCAGGACACCAAGGAAAAACTCATTCAGCCAAGTTTATTCAACAGAGAGCAGGATCGTGCTGGTTATGCCAACATTGCAAGAAATGTTCCATTGTTTTACGAGATCAATGCTCTGCCAATCTTACTGAATCTGACCAGACTAGATGAAGGTGATGGCATATATAGCACGTTGACGAAAAACAGAGCAAAATATCATCAGAGTTGTAAATTGTTGTTCAACAACACCAAGTTGGAAAGGGCCCAAAAGAGAGTGTATTCTACTGCTGCTGAAGCCGATATCGAAGAGATCCGTGTCAAGAGGCCAAGAACACCCCAGCCCTTGCAAGCTGTGTGCTTTATCTGTGAACGTGAGAGTCCAACGACCGCCTTAAGAGAAGCGATGACATTGAAAGTGAATGAATCTAAGCGACGAAAACCTCCTTGCAAAGCTTTGTGCCGGGGATGCTGTTGCACAGGAATTTAAATACCACCCTGCCTGTCTAGCAGGACTGTACAACAGAGAGCGAGCCCTTCTCAATGCCCTCAAGTATGAGCAGAACCCAGAAAGCTCAGCCAGCCAGAACTTGTATCCCTTTGCCATTTCAGAACTTGTCATCTACATCATGGACATGAAGACCACACGTGAAGGCAAGGATACAGTTATATTCAAGCTTGCAGATCTAGTCGCTCTCTACAAGCAACGACTTCAGCAACTTGGTGTGGAATCACCAAATGTGAATTCAACCAGATTGAAGGAGCAGCTGCTTTCTCGCATACCTGAGCTAGAAGCGCACAAGACAGGACGTGATGTACTGATTGCATTCAAGAAGGACGTCAGCTCTGTTCTTTCCGATGCAAGCAAATACAACGAAGCCATTCACCTAGCTAAGGCTGCCAACATCATACGTAAAGAGATGCTTAATCACAAGACAAAGTTTGACAACGAATTCCATGAGGGATTTGTTGAAGAATCCATTCCGCCAACGCTTCTTCAGTTCATCTGCAATATCGAACATGGTGTGGATATCAAGTCACATTTGAATCATGGTGTATTCCAATCAGACATTGCTATAGCACAATTGTTGCAATATAATTGCTACACTAAGAACAAAGATGGCGCAACAACCCACAGGCACTCGAAAGACCGTGAAACTCCATTCGCTGTATACATCGGGATGACGGTTTTTGCAAAGACACGAAAAAGACAACTAATTGACATGCTTCATGAGAATGGAATTAGCATCTCCTACGACAGGGTGTTGGAAGTTTCCGCAATGCTAGGGGAATCCGTGGTGAACCAGTATGTGGCAGATGGGGTTGTGTGCCCACCGATTCTTCGAAAGGGACTCTTCACCACCTCTGCTATGGACAACATCGACCATAAACCAACAGCAACTACGGCAACTACATCATTTCATGGTACAAGTATTTCCATGTTCCAACATCCAAGCCCCGATAATGAAGGTGAGATAAGGCCACCACTCCAACTTTCAGACAACAGAGCAAAGAAAGTTCCTGAGATTCCTGAATCCTTCACCAACATCCGACCAGCTTTCTTCAATAAGAAAAACCCGGAGCCCCATCCTATAGCCAACATACCTTTGCAAGACCCAACCTTATTCAGTAGAAATTTCGCACCCGAGCATGACTGGCTGGAGAAGGTTAGCCTAACACAAGAAGTCAACGATTCTGCCAGCATAACATGGTCAGCTCACCATGCATCCCAAAGGAGGAGCCAGGGTTTTGACGTTAGCATTACATCACTGTTTCCCCTCCTCCGAGACCAGGCCCATTCTGTTGCGACAATAAGGCATGTCATGGACAAAGTTAGGGATACACTAGCATTCCTGAATCCAGGACAGACACTAGTTATAACTGCTGACCAGCCACTCTATGCCCTTGCTAAGCAGATCCAATGACACTGGCCGGAGCATTATGGAGAAGACAAGTTTGTTATCATGTTCGGAGGTCTACATATTGAAATGACAGCATTGAAATCTATCGGAACGCTACTCAAAGACAGCGGATGGACTAGTGCCCTTGTTGAGGCTGGTGTAGCCTCACCTGGTACTGCAGATTCGTTTCTTTCAGCATCAAGTGTAACCAGAACACGCCTTTCACATCAGATCACAGTGTGCAGCCTGTATGAGCTCATGAAGGATGCATACAACACCTACAGGGAAGAGACACCTGACCACATTACCATCAGTTTTGAAAGTTGAACTGACCATTCTCATTTTGATCCGATCATTTCGAGAAGCTAACTTCAGACTGTACCGTGAGGCACTGTTTGAACTGATACCGTACTTCTTTGCTGACAACAACGTTAACTATGCTCGATGGCTTCCAATCCACCTCCGAGACATGATGTGCATTGAGGAGCAACATCCAGAAGTGGCTAGAGAATTTCACAAGGGGAACTTTGTTGTTCACAAGTCAAACAGAGAATTCTCTGCAGTCGCAATTGATCAAGCTCATGAACAAAACAATGTTGTCATCAAAGGTGATGGGGGAGCAGTCGGTCTGACGGAGGACCCATCAGCACTGAGAAGGTGGATGGTAGCAGGTCCAGAGGTGAGCCGTCTGGTTGCAAACTATGAAGCTGTGTTAGGAGCCAAAGATGTGAAGAAAAGTAGGTCTAATTGCCACCATGAACAAACAGAGGCTGCTCAAAAAACTTGAGAAAGTGAAACGACTCACATCAGTGATGCGGGAAATGGGCAACCCTTTCACGGAAGAATCAGATGATCTGCTTGTGTTGGACACGAAGGACATTGCTGATTCCAGTGCAGCTGAGCTGATAACAGTACATCACGAACGAGGCAAAGAGCAGTTCAAGTCATTCATGACAGGTCTACAAAGCTACGAAGGTCAGTGCTCTTTCTACAAGCCTATCAAGAAGAATATGATAAATTTCTTCCGACACAAGCCAACTGTCAGCGGAATAAACTCCAAGATGAAGGAACTAAAGGATGACTACCGACTTTTCTCCCGACTATTCATATCCTACCAGAACAGGCACTGTGATTTGCAAGAGTTCTTCAAACATGAGAACCAATCAGGTCCCGCCTCTCTCAGTGATAGAGGAAAACCCCGCACGTGTACCAAATCACAAATGTCTGATATACTACAAGCCAAAGTGACATTGCCCGAGAAAAAGCCAGAATCAGATGTTCTCATCGTGGATGGATCAGCTATGGTGAATACACTGCCGCCACGTTCACCCAAGACGTTTGACGAATATGCAAGAATGGACATACTTCCGAGAATAGAGACATACAGCAATACATACAGGAGGACGGACATTGTGTTTGATGTTTACTGGCAGTCCAGTCTGAAGTCCGAGGCAAGGTCTAAACGGGGAAAAGCAATTAGGAGGGAGTGACAGGCACAGGCAAAACTCCATCAAACTGGCAAAGCTTCCTACGAGATGAAAACAACAAGCGGGAGTTGTTCCATTTCATTGCTGATAAAGTTACGGAAATGACAACAGTCAACTTAGTCATTGTGACGAAGGGGGAAGACGCTGTTAGCAATCAAGATGCTGAGCTAGATGCAGTAGCCCCGTGTAGCCATGAAGAGGCAGACACGCGTATGTTCCTACATGCCCGACACGCAGTGAATGAGGGAAACAAATCCCTGATGATCGATGCCAATGACACGGACATTGTAGTCATAGCTACTTCCGTTATGCCCTCTTTGATGCAACTTGGCCTTGAGAAAATGTGGGTGACTTTCGGCAAAGGAGAGAAGACGAGATGGATTCCAATACATGAGGTGGTTTCAGCCATAGGACCAGAGAAAACACGTGGTATCCTGTTCTTCCATGCCTTCACCGGGTGTGATGTTGTGTCAGCCTTCCATGGCAAAGCAAAGAAGTCTGCCTGGCAAACATGGGACGTGTGTGACGAGGTCTCAAGCACATTTGCGAAACTCAGCCAATGCCCCTCTGCAGTGGAGGATAGTGACCTGCAAGCTCTGGAGAGATTTGTGGTGCTAATGTATGACAGGTCCAGCGATGTAAAAACTGTAAACGAGGCAAGGCTTGATCTCTTTGCCAGAAAGCAAAGACCATATGACTCGATACCACCAACTCAAGCAGCACTCAAAGAGCATGCCAAACGTGCTTCTTATGAGGCCGGACATGTGTGGGGACAGGCATTGATGCGACAGCCAGAAACGACCAGTCCATCAGACTGGGGATGGATCAAACAGGGCGAAGAGTGGAAAATCTTCTGGACTCCTCTTGCACCTATTGCGAAGAATTGTCAGGAGTTGACCAAATGTGGGTGTACCAAGGCATGTACTGGAAGGTGCAAGTGCTACAGATATGGACTCAGTTGCACAGGTCTATGTAGTTGTCCCTGCCAGGCCTAGATGGGCACAATATGATGGATATCAGGAATGTCACTTTACTGCATCACATGCATGACAAAAAAGAGGTTTCATTACATTACAATGAAACAGATTTCAAAGAAGTACACTTCCTGCCGATTGTGGTACGTTGTTTAAGGATCAAATAATCATTATACATTCTTTTTGATGGCAGAATTGGCTTCAGCATAGTCTAAAACATAAGAAACGACACCAACACCTCCTTAATCGGGAAACCCAATCAATTTCTATGAGAAAAGGTATAATTTAAAGATCAAGATGTCGGCCATCTTGGAAAATGGCCGCCATCTTGGAATTTTAGGTGGAGTCTTTTAGCACCATTGGCTTCAGCATAGTCTGAAACATATGAAATGACACCAAAACCTCCTTAATCAGACAACCCAATCAATTCCTATGAGAAAAGGTATAATTTAAAGATCCAGATGGCGGCCATCTTGGAAAATGGCCGCCATTTTGAAATTTCAAGTGGCTAGGATCGTTTTCTTGTCAAGTGACCCAAGGAGACAACTCATGACAATTTTCATGCTTGTATCACCAACTGAACGATTCTGCCCAAAAATCACTCTTATCCGCTCCACTTATGCATGGTATACATCTAATACATGAGCACCACTTATATCTATTATGACCCACGTACATATCAGAGGTTATAAATTGCTGAAATTGAAGTTCTGTATTTTTATAGTACTTACAACTGGTATAAACAATTCAACTCCACTTATGGCCCAAATAAGGCTGGTTGCGCGGGTTAGGCAGCCAGTTCCTGCATTGCTGTACCACACATTCAGGCATCAGTTCCCTCTTATGCCAAGTACAGTCTCCTCTTCTAGCCGCTACTTTTCTCTCTATATATCTGACATCTTTCCATGCGCCACAATTATATAGCATTGCCCAAAACCTCCTGTATAGAAGCTTTCTCTCATGTGAATTTAGATTATGCGGTGGACGATTATTAGCAGGCCACCAAAGTTGTTTGTTCTGTTCATTTATTATGCAAGGGGAACACAAGCACAGTGGACACTCAGCAACACCTTCAGCATGCTGAGGCATAGGGGGAGGTACGTAAGCAGCCTCTGCAACGGGCATGGCGGTGGCTGTTTCTTCTATTTCCATCTCTACGTCCCAGTTCTTATTTTGCAAGAAAGTCAGCAATTCTTTTCTCTGCTCATCAGTTACATACATTGTTATTTTACTCAATGGCATCTTGTAGAAATCGGCAGAATATGTGTAATACTCGTATGTTCAAGAGATTATAATTATAATATTATACATGTACTCATAGCATTCACTGTGATTATTATGTAGCATCAATATCGGTAAACACACACTGACACAGAGAAATATTTAAAATATAACAGAAAACTTGCGAATAATACTGTAGATATATAATTAAATGAAGTATGAAGGTTACCATATAACGAACACATATAGTTTATTCATATAAATACATACATATTATATACATACATATTTGATTAGGTCAACACATGAACTGAATTTTGAATTAGATTGCACAGATCACAACCATAGCGCACATTATACATGCATACAAATTATCAGTCTCGGTGATTACGCTACGGCTGATGAGGCACCTACATAACATGTAATCTATGTCCCTGGGCTGATCTGGATTATGTAGTTTGAATACTCATAACTATCAATTTTCTTTACAATCAATAATATACGTTTACTTAAATTGTCAGGGCCTCATTTTGACTAATTCTCAGCTCACAGAGTGATCGTGCATATTAACCGTTAGAAAATACCTACATACGCCAAATTATACTGAATGTACTGCTACATTGTTGATACAAGCCACTAATCACATGGAACAGGTAGTAAAGTATAAATCTTTACAATTGGACGGGGTCAAACTGCAGGCCTTTAACCGCTGGAGCCAGCCCAGGACATATATGCACGATTAATTGTGGCGCATGGAAAGATGTCAGATATATAGAGAGAAAAGTAGCGGCTAGAAGAGGAGACTGTACTTGGCATAAGAGGGAACTGATGCCTGAATGTGTGGTACAGCAATGCAGGAACTGGCTGCCTAACCCGCGCAACCAGCCTTATTTGGGCCATAAGTGGAGTTGAATTGTTTATACCAGTTGTAAGTACTATAAAAATACAGAACTTCAATTTCAGCAATTTATAACCTCTGATATGTACGTGGGTCATAACAGATATAAGTGGTGCTCATGTATTAGATGTATACCATGCAGGGCCTCGCATGTGGCAAATACGATGTGCGTCGACCGTCAGATTTGTACCGCTATTCCTCGCGTGTTTAGTGCGTCGACCGTCAGATTTGTACCGCTATTTCTCGTGTGTTTAAGGTCAAATATAGGTCAACCTGCAGGCCTTTAACTACAAAATAACTTAAACCGAAATATATAGTTTCTCTACTTTTCAGCTTTAAAAGTACTATATAGTTACAATATGCAGTGTTCATTTATAGTTATATCATTTGATTTGTATACATGTTGAGGGCCTCATGGTAGATTAACTTTTGTTAAATGAGTTCTCTCGTGAGAGAAAGTCTTTATTATTATTATTATTATTATTATTATTAACTTATTCTGATAACAGCAGAATAATCCTGATTAATGAGTAGATAATTATGTAAAAAAAATATGTGTGTGTGTTTACGTTTATTTATCGTCGCTATCGGTTGCCCATTTGAGCGACGACTCCTGAAGATATTAATCATTTTAGATTGTTGGAGGATAGTGCAATGATACAGACAGAGACCCATTGCAGAGTCTCCTCTGGTTCTTTTACGTGCACGGAGTAAAGCACCGACACGAGACCTCGATTTAACATCCCACGTGAAAGACTGTTAATTGTAGGGGCCATAACTCCGTTCATAATGATGCTACCAAAACACTGAATTGCACGTAAATAATCTACTGTACTCATGTGTGAAGATTTATGATGCTACTAGATTTAATTTTCAAATTATCCCATACATTCAGTTTGTTCTCTAAGAAACGACGGACAGGTGGATGGTAACCATACCTTCCGGTAAAACCAATTAGTCAGTTACATCCCCTGATTACTCCTAACAGTAGGTAGATTGTTTAAATTTAAACTTTACAATGATTGCGAAGCAAGTTTTAACAACATATATTAATCACTCTTGTTGGCGCGGATGAAAGCGTATATGTGGTCATTCGTGTAGGAGGAAACCGGAGTACCCGGAGAAAACCCACCTGTCCGATTTGCCGACCACCGTACAATCTCACATACTTCCCGGTTCGAGGATCGAACCCGTGTTGCATTGGTGAGAAGCGAGCGCGCTAACCACTGCGCTAATCGGACTGATTGGTCCTCTTAATTAGTTTCCTCTGTTTTTATCGTTGTCTCCTTTGCACCCCATGCTATTTATTTGTATCTGTTTTCTCATCGTATGCTTGTTAAATTATTAAATCTCAACATATATCCTACAGTATATCAATTATATTATATTGTACTGTTAAAATGTGCTATCAATTAAAACTAAAACGATTATGATAGCATCCCAACTATCATACCGCAACATCTTGTTAGGGAACAACAGTAAAAACAAAGATTCCAACTAAAAGGACCAATATACATTTCGGGATAAATCAGACTTTATCTGATAAGGGAGGTAATAGAACAAAACTGCAGTGTCCATCATTAAGCAGTTACCTAAGCGTGAATGCACAGTATATGCACACACATTTAGGAAATGTCTCGTCGGACGAACATATTGTGTACTAGGATATAGTACTATTCTGGCACAACATCTTTTCGTACAGACTGATCTGTAGTCCAGTGGGTAACACGCTGGACTGGTAATCCAGGGATCGCAGGTTCGATCCCCCGTCTGACCCTAATACAATTAACAGTCTTTCAGATGGGACGTTAAACCGAGGTCTCGTGTCGGTGCTTTACACCGTGCACGTAAAAGAACCAGAGGAGACTCTGGAATGGGTCTCTGTCTGTATCATTGTACTATCCTCCAAAAAGCTCATATGGGCAACCGGTAGCGACGATAAATAAACGTAAAACACACAACACACACATATTTTCGTCAAACTAGACTTTATAACTCTGTATCTTTCTTTCGAACTGATTATCACAATGTCTACGAAAGTAGCTTTCATACAACTATATTAGTTACATAATCAGTATTACACACGTTTTGTAGTAAATAAATCCATCAAATCCAGGAAGTCGTGATAGCGCATAGGTAGAGCGTTCACTTCAGTTGCCAACGTCACCGGAGTTCGAGCACCACTGGAGCAGTTACGGTTGTGCCCTTAGGCAAGGCATTAACCGTCCACGTTGCTTGTTCTTTCTCACTCGTGGCGGTGGATTCCATCAGGAATGAAGTCTCGAGAGTGATTAATAAGTTGCAGTAACTTGTTTCGCAATCGAGCTAAAATGAATGTGTATACACGAAAGGAATCCAACGGTTTTAACATTTACTTGAACATAACATAATACTAGCCATCCAAAACGGAAGTAGATATATTTGGTTATATTGAATTTATATGTGCATGCATAATTTCTACAAATAATGAGTGCTTTGGGTATACCTGGCCTTGTCAATATCGAAACATAATTATCAATAAGAAGTATTATACTGGGACCATGATATACTAGAGGACATAGAGAACGCACACCTACATGCTATACTAGAGGACATAGAAAACGCACACCTGCATTATATACTAGAGGACATAGAGAACGCACACCTACATTATATACTAGAGGACATAGAAAACGCATACCGACATTATATACTAGAGGACATAGAAAACGCACACCTACATTATATACTAGAGGACATAGAAAACGCATACCGACATTATATACTAGAGGACATAGAAAACGCACACCTACATTATATACTAGAGGACATAGAGAACGCACACCTACATTATATACTAGAGGACATAGAAAACGCATACCGACATTATATACTAGAGGACATAGAAAACGCACACCTACATTATATACTAGAGGACATAGAAAACGCATACCGACATTATATACTAGAGGACATAGAAAACGCACACCTACATTATATACTAGAGGACATAGAAAACGCACATCTACATTATATACTAGAGGACATAGAAAACGCACACCTACAGTATATACTAGAGGACATAGAAAACGCACATCTACATTATATACTAGAGGACATAGAAAACGCACATCTACATTATATACTAGAGGACATAGAAAATGCACACCTACATTATATACTAGAGGACATAGAAAACGCACACCTACATTATATACTAGATGACATAGAAAACGCACGCATACATTATATACTATAGGACATAGAAAACGCACATCTACATTATATACTAGAGGACATAGAAAACGCACACCTACATTATATACTAGAGGACATAGAAAACGCACACCTACATTATATACTAGAGGACATAGAAAACGCACACCTACATTATATACTAGATGACATAGAAAACGTACACATACATTATATACTAGAGGACATAGAAAACGCACACCTACATTATATACTAGATGACATAGAAAACGTACACATACATTATATACTAGAGGACATAGAAAACGCACACCTACATTATATACTAGATGACATAGAAAACGCACACCTATATTATATGATTATTATTACATGAAAACAAAATACGAAGGGTTCAATCAAAGATATATCACATCTTTATGACAAAACACAAATTGAACAACTAAAAATATTCCAAAAACTATGTATTTATATAGTTATTGTTTTTCATGTAAAAACACACTTATCCGAAGTGTCCTCTAATATAGAAAAAAATAATCTTATTTTGACTTCGTTAATGTTTGTTCACTAAGCCTTTCGTAGCTCCCGTTCTCCGTAACAACTCGTACGCCTAATAATGCTATTAACCGACGTGGTGAGTACAGTGGAAGTCGTGATAGCACAGTGGATGAGCGTTCGCTTCATGTGCGAAAGGTCCGGAGTTCGAGCCCCGCTGTAGCTGTTACGATTGTACCCTTAGGCAAGGCACTTAAATTCCACGTTGCCTCTTCTCTCTCCTCGTGGCGTTGGATTCCATCAGAAATGAGGTCTCGGGAGTGATTAATATAAGCTGTAAGAACTTTTTTCGCAATCGAGGTAACATAAATGTGTATAAGCTAAATGTGACTATAGGATGACCTCCTTAATCCAGGTATCTGACAGGTTGCATTGGGATACCATCGTGTTTTCGACAAGTACATGTACTGTGATTGGATCTGTGTCTGTGTTGCTGAAATCAGTGTATGTTAACAAAGGGATGTTGGTTAAGTGTTCTTTCAAAGATCAAAAGCTTCATGAAAATGTTCAGGCCATTGTAATTTTGAATATTTCCTCGCGAAATTAATTAAGGGTTCTTTTGTTTCATAAAGCTTCGGAAGAAATCGACTGTACATGCTACACATTCCCCACGAATCCTCACATCTCTCACCGACCTTGGTATATTAGATTGACCTAATGGCGGTGACCCCTTAAGGATCATTTTTAACACCATGCTCATATATATAGAGAGACACCAAAGCATTTTGTCTGATTTCTTTAATTTTAGTTTAAACACAATTATGCTGACGTGACCTGTCAAACAGTATTGGTAAGTGTTGAAAATGTTCATCGTCTGTTTTTAAAAAAAGTAAATATATTGTCGATATAAATGATAGCAAATTCCTATCCCATCCAGGAATACAGACATTAGTTGTGAACATACCTGAGGTGCATTGCATAAACCAAAGGCCATCAAGATGAAGGCATAGAGGCCCCGCCCCGGAAGGTAAGACAGGAGGTTTTTCATGCAATGCAATTAGCCGTTAGCAAATGTTCATTTCGAGTGCTGAGAATTACCTCGAATTAATCAATAATGGCATGATGTCACCAATAAATGGTTTGTGAGATGATGCGGTGGTCGCCTGATCGGACAGGTGGGTTTTCTCCGGGTACTCCGGACACTCCGGTTTCCTCCCACTACGAATGACCACTTGTACGCTTTAACTCTTTCAGCGCCAATGTCACATAAAAGCGACTTTGTAAAAAAGTAGAGAACCCGATCGGACAGAATAGAACATGCCGTCGGATCAGGCTATATGTTGATTGCTCTTCAGACAGTGGAGCTGAATCACCTGTCCGAATAGCAAACAACATAGATCCTGATCAGACGCGGCGTTACGCCGCGGCTGATGAGGATCTATGTTGTTTGCACATGCTCTGAATTTATTCGGCGCTGAAAGAGTTAATCTGTACCAACGAGAGTGATTAATATAAGTTGTTAAACTCGTTGTACAATAAATAAAGTTTAAACTAAAGGGTAATGGAAAAAACAAATTGGTTTTGTAATATTGTAAACGTTTCTAAAATCAACACAAACTCTTTTAGTACCATCGTTTTTATCAACGCTGGAAACAGCGAAGCTCCATGCAGACAGGCAACAGTGAAACTCCATGCAGACAGGCAACAGCGAAGCTCCATGCAGACAGGCAACAGCGAAGCTCCATGCAGACTGGCAACAGCGAAGCTCCATGCAGACAGGCAACATCGAAGTTCCATGGAGACAGGCAACAGCGAAGCTCCATGTAGACAGGCAACAGCGAAGCTCCATGCAGACAGGCAACAGCGAAGCTCCACGCAGACAGGCAACAGCGAAGCTCCATGCAGACAGGCAACAGCGAAGCTCCATGCAGACAGGCAACAGCGAAGCTCCATGCAGACAGGCAACAGCGAAGCTCCATGCAGACAGGCAAACAGCGAAGCTCCATGCAGACAGGCAATAGCGAAGCTCATGCAGACAGGCAACAGCGAAGCTCCATGCAGACAGGCAACAGCGAAGCTCATGCAGACAGGCAACAGCGAAGCTCCATGCAGACAGGAAACAGCGAAGCTCCATGCAGACAGGCAACAGCGACGCTCCATGCAGACAGGCAACAGCGAAGCTCCATGCAGACAGGCAACAGCGAAGCTCCATGTAGACAGGCAACAGCGAAGCTCCATGTAGACAGGCAACAGCGAAGCTCCATGTAGACAGGCAACAGCGACGCTCCATGCAGACAGGCAACAGCGAAGCTCCATGCAGACAGGCAACAGCGAAGCTCCATGTAGACAGGCAACAGCGAAGCTCCATGTAGACAGGCAACAGCGACGCTCCATGCAGACAGGCAACAGCGAAGCTCCATGCAGACAGGCAACAGCGAAGCTCAGGCAACAGCGAAGCTCCATGCAGACAGGCAACAGCGAAGCTCCATGCAGACAGGCAACAGCGAAGCTCCATGTAGACATTTCGAGCTAAAATGCCATATATTATCTTCCAGCCCAAACACGCTAAAATCAATTATCCTATTCTCGCCATAGATAGAATAATACCATAGTATCGGAAATATGTCGTTGCTATGCTGTAGTGATCCTAATTTTCAACAGGTCAGTATGAATGTACTTTGTGACAAACATAACCTATGAACCAGTATATATGCAAAGCTCACATTCAGATCAAACTACAGGCGGATCTGTAGTCCAGTGGTAACACGCTTGACTGGTAATCCAGGGATCGCAGGTTCGATCCCCCGTCTGACCCTAATAAAGTTAACAGTCTTTCAGATGGGACTTTAAAGCGAGGTCTCGTGTCGGTGCTTTACATCGTGCATTTAAAAGAACCAGAGGAGACTCTTGCATGGGTCTCTGTCTGTATCATTGCACTATCCTTCAACAATCTAAAATGACTAATCTCTTCATGAGGCGTCGCTCATATGGGCAACCGGTAGCGACGATAAATAAACGTAAAAAAACCACACACACATATGAAACTAGAAGAAAACATCTATGTTGACAACTACGATGTAGGTAATTTGCATGTGTATATATTCCAATATCATTGTGCTATTGCCATTCAACATGTAGAATGCTCACTTCTCTGTCCATTACTTGATTGAAAACAATCGTTTGACCTTCAAAGAGACAACACAATGATTAGAAACTATACGCATACATCATAATACAATACCACCACCAATCACCATTATATGCCATTCTCCATTACCATACATACATCATAATACAATACCACCACCAATCACCATTATATGCCATTCTCCATTACCATACATACATCATAATACAATACCACCACCAATCATCATTACCCACTACATACATCATAATACAATACCACCACCAATCACCATTATATGCCATTCTCCATTACCATACATACATCATAATACAATACCACCACCAATCACCATTATATGCCATTCTCCATTACCATACATACATCATAATACAATACCACCACCAATCACCATTATATGCCATTCTCCATTACCATACATACATCATAATACAATACCACCACCAATCACCATTATATGCCATTCTCCATTACCATACATACATCATAATACAATACCACCACCAATCACCATTATATGCCATTCTCCATTACCAAACAACATCATAATACAATACCACCACCAATCACCATTATTGCCATTCTCCATTACCAGACATACATCATAATACAATACCACCACCAATCACCATTATATGCCATTCTCCATTACCATACATACATCATAATACAATACCACCACCAATCACCATTATATGCCATTCTCCATTACCATACATACATCATAATACAATACCACCACCAATCACCATTATATGCCATTCTCCATTACCATACATACATCATAATACAATACCACCACCAATCACCATTATATGCCATTCTCCATTACCATACATAAATCATGTTTATTATTAGTATTATTATTATCTAGTTTATTTGATTTTATTGGAGTACCTTTGACATTAATTGTGTTTCCGTGTTCATCCGAGAAAGTCTAGCGTGGCATTATATTTTTTACCAGTCTTCTTATCTTCCGCAGCCACTATAATTTCGGTACCACTGAATGTCAAAGACACTTGCACTTCTCGACTTAGATCGTCGTCGGGGTCCGTGATATCCACGTCTAGGCCGCCGACATAGAAACAGCCCTTGTCGATGAACTCCGCATTTTTCAAATCGGATGCATAAACGGTAAATGTCAAGAAAGATTGATTCGTTTCGATTGCAAAATAGCTTTGTCGAACCTGATGTTCTCCTACTATGACAACTTGGTCTTTCTCTACATGCTTGTCGAAGACGTCTTTACATTGGTACCCTTTATCAGTGGTTACGACTCGCTTGGACATAGGATGTTTTCCGGCTTCAAATGGAACCATAGTACCAACGCCGTATGTATACTTTAGTACACGCTCTACAATCGATCTCGGCCTATGTCCATAAATAAGCGCACCTTTGAGGATAGACGATGAGGTACTAAGCGGTATCACAACATCGACTTCCGGAAATGCTGTTTTAACTGCATGTTGCATCATAGGTGATTCTGAATATCCACCAACCATAAGGATTACCGTAACATCCTTATTCTTCTTTAGAAGCTCTCTAACACGATTGATAGTGTTCTTGATAGATTCACTGAATAATGATCTGCATACCTTAGCAGTAAATATCATTCTGCTGCCAGTAAATTCAAGTTCACCAGAATACTTGGAGCGACTGATAGCTTCAGATATGTCCTCGTTTGCAGTGGCCTTATACATTTCGATCAAAGAAGCAGGCAGTGACATATGGATACGTGCGTTACTTTCAGGACAAACAGCCCGCTTCTTTATTTCAAATTGTCTCCATAAGTCTAACCAATCCTCCGTTTCTTTCTCTTTAAACTGTACGTAGATGTCGTTTGTTTTGCTATTGAATAAATGTATCAGCATATCTTCAAACGCTTGGTCTACCATGGTTCCTCCCCACCCACCACCACTGGCAGCATGGATTTCCTTTATTCCCCCAGATTGATCGACCTCGTGGACAGTTATGTCTACGGTACCACCTAAAGAAATGGAATACGTTATTGTTGTTAATATGTGTCCGACATTAAACAACGTTATTTGCATACACAAAAATCAAACTAATATTATTAGACTATGGAAGTCATTTCAACGTCAATAGGTTTTCAATTACAGTGGCTAGAATATAAGTGCCGCCCATGGGCAAAAGCTGTCGTTGTGTATGTATACGATGGGTAGTTATTTGCTATACAATAGCTATACAGAGACAACATGTTATAATGAAAATATGGAGACATGGGTACTGCTGAGTTCGGTTGATAGTTAGGAGATAGGTTGATAGTCAACTATGCATGTGAGCATACCACTTGCTTATAGACACTTAAGGAATATTGCAAGGTTGGCTTTATTAAGTATTGTGAGATATCATGTTTCATATATTTGCAAAGCATATCTAAGATTCGACTTCATACTGCCGAACAATCAATAAGATTATACAAACCTCCTGCATCTAAAACCAAGTATCTCGTCCCCGCCCGGACTGCTGAGACATCTCGAACAGATTGTTCGCTTACACTGTCACTTGAGAGGTATCTGCAGTAAATTGATGCTGCTTCCGGTTCAAGCGCTATAGTTAGTTGCTTGGACTCCATTCCCGCCTGGAATCACAACTGCCATTTGTTAAATATGTTATACAGAATACAAGTGTACACATTCTAATGTACTGACTCTGTCATATTATAGTTATAGAAGATTATAGTGTATTGTCTTTGATCACGGATATACGAAATGTATGAACGTGCCAGTGTGTCTTGTCGATTCCCGGTTGCATGGCATTGTGTACGCGTATTCAAAACATATGTACGTATGTTTTACGTTTATTTATAGTCGCTACCGGTTGCCCATATAAGCGACGCCTCCTGCAGAGATTAGTCATTTTAGATTTTTGGACGATAGTACAATGATACAGACAGAGACCCATCCCATAGTTTCCTCTGGTTCTTTTAAGTGCACGGTGTAAAGCACCGACACGAGACCTCAGTTTAAAGTCCCATCTTAAAAACTGCTAATTTTATTAGAGTCAGCCGGGGAATCGAACCTGCGATCCCTGGATTACCAGTCCAACGTGTTTAACAACTGAACTACAGATCCGTCTGTAACATTCATGGTTATAATACATGTGTGCTATATAGTTCTGGTACTTGCGACCTCGGTTTGTAGTCCATCGCTTCTCACAAAATTGCAACCCAGGTTCGATCCTCGGACCGTGAAGTATGTGAGATGATACGGTGGTTTCCTCCCACACGATTGACCACATATACGCTTTCATCCGCGCCAACGAGAGTGATTAATATAAGTTGCTAGAACTTGCTTCGCAATCGTTGTAAAATAAATAATGTTTAAACTTTAGTCCATTCAGAAATAATGTTAATAGTATTAGGGTCAGCCGCAGCGCAATCTGTATTGGTTTGTTGTTTATCGACGGTTCTGCATGTGCTGTAATGCACAGACGCTTGGGGTGTGGACAAGTGGTTTCGTGTTCAATACCAGTTTTTAAATTTTTTGTCAAGCCTATGGAGGAGAAGAATTATATAAGACTATGTATATACAATAATCATAACGACTAACTGCATTATTACCTGGTCTTACAGTAGACAAAAATCAAAAACCATTGGTAGAAAATTAGCAAAATACATATATTTCGCAAATGTATATAGAAACTAAAATTAGTATAAGCAGAGAGTCTATTAACATCTTGCTCTTTTGTAAATCCATTTCGTTACCTACATGTATACATGTACTTGCTATAGACATTGTATGAATGTTTAATGCAATACAGGTATTGTTGTTGTTGTTATTTAACAAGGCGTACACTATGCATTGTGTGCTAAAATCTACATACATGACAGGCCGAGTTTAATAATTGGTCTTGTATTGACAAAATACAATAACATATTTTACAAATAACTAAATCCAGGCAATTTATTTAGGAATTTCTAATATAAATTAAAATTAGTTTAAACAATATTTATTTCGTTGAATAAACAAAGTCAAATATAAATATTATGTACATACAAGTAGGATTGAGGATAAAGTAATCTGCTTAAACAATAATTTGTTTAGATATCCCAAGCCCATCCTGTAATGACATGTTCGCATGCACAAGCTGGTTTTAATATCAATCAGATTCCTTTAGATATTCGTACTAACAGTGTGATAGACATTATCACGAATCCAACTTTATGAAATGCAAGGAACCACACGAGGGAATAATCAACATTGCAATCAGATTAGGGCAAGAACAATACTCTTCCAGAACAAGTTCTTCCCAACAACCATCGTACTGTGAAAGGATCTATCTCAAGCCGGGGATGGCCAGACATCCACGTGAAGCTTAGTTTAAACTTTATTTATTTTACAATGATTGCGAAGCAAGTTCTAACACACTTATATTAATCACTCTAGTTGGCGCGGATGAAAGCGTAAGTGTAGCCATTCGTGTGGAGTACCCGGAGAAAACCCACCTGTCAGATCTGGTAACCACCGTACCATCTCACATACTTCCCGATCCGAGGGACGAACCCGGGTTGCATTGGTGAGAAGCGAGCGCGCTAACCACTGCGCTAATCGGAAAGCCGATAAATTGATAAGCTTCAATCGGTCCTTGCCAAGCAACAGTCCTCCTAAATATGAGATACGTGTTTATCAATTTTATTTAGCAACTGTACATAGACGAACATGTTTTTGTCATTCCTGACTGCTATGTATATTAATTGTGTCATATTGCGAGTATACTCTTGACAAGAGTGAGGCAATCACTAGATATGATGATGCTAATGATGGTTTAGGGAGAAGAACTATATAAGTTTTCTTTCGTTCTAATCCCGTTCAGTCTACTGCTGTAAAATGTTCATTTCTTGATTACATGTACAAATACTGAAATAAATAATGTTTAAACTAATGATGGTTTAGGTATTACCATTTCAGCTGCCTCTCTCATAAATTGTTTTGCTGCATCGTTCCATATTGCAGGAACTGTTATCACCCAATAAACATCGGATTCTTCCAGAATACCAGTGACCCGTTGGTTACCAGCTTTTAGCATATCATCCTTCAAATACGTCAGGGCAGCAGCAAACACATCCATAGCTACAAGGGAATTCCCCATTTCATCTTCCATAGTTGTACCACGATCAAGTTTCTGAAACGAATGCACATATTGTATTTAGGCATACGTCACCAATGCTTGATACACAATGCTAAATACAAATACATAGCATTTATATAGCGCAACAATTAAATATTATTCTATTGCGCTTCACAATAACATAATTATTATGCAATTTTAAACATTTACCCATGACAATAATATATGGAAATATAAATAAAAATGTATACATATATAGATATAACTAGGATTCTAGTAATTGGATAAGAACATATTTTATCATGATATCTACACCATTACAGTATATAAGTGAGTAATTGGATTAACCCAATCACCGCCGTAAGAATGACAACCGTGATGTGGCCAGTACAGTAAATGTGCCGGTACAGTGATCCGCCCATCACCACACGACAGAGCTCGAACCCAAGAGAATGCCCATACAGCATTTCACTCGTCAATCCAATACTTATAAAATCGATCTTTGATCTTATTGAACACAAATATTGTATTTAAACTGTTTTATATCATCACATATGTTATTTTTGTACAAAGAGCACAACACTTATCGTCACCAATGCTTGAAACACGATGCTATCAGAGTTGCCCTATGCAATGGTAATGGATAAAGAAGTGGAAGTCGTGATAGCGCAATGCTAGCGCGTTCGCTTCGGGTGCGAAAGGCTCGAGGCTGGAGCCGTTACGATTGTGCCTTAGGCAGGCATTTAAATTTCACATTGCCTCTTCTCTCTCCCTCGTGGCGATGGATTCCACCAGTAATGAGGTCTCGAAAGTGATTAATATAAGTTGTAAGAACTTGTTTCACAATCGAACTGAAATAACTTTGTATAAACTAAACTAATGGATAGAGAAAGTACTGCTAAACAAAAATATATTATTTAAGGAAATAGATAACAATAGAATGCATACTGCTTTCTCTTCAATACTATAAAATTATGTGTAACCTGGTTGATTCGAGCGTTTTGTGTACGTTTTGTTAAATTCTATTGCTACGCCCGCTAGAGTTTTGTCCCTTGATTTCCGTGAGCTGAATAGTCTTCATGTCGGACACAATACATTGAACGGCTGACCGATTATCGCAGTGGTTAGTGGGCTCGCTTCTCATCAATGCAACCCGGGTCTTAATATTATATAGTGTGACGCAATGTCTTATAATTATCTTTGTTTACAATTGTTTTACCATTATTATGTACTTGATGTGGTTTACAAGCATGCTGGACGGTGTGAAGGATATATAGTCCAGTGGTAACAAGCCGGACTGGTAATCCAGGGATCGCAGGTTCGATCCCCCGTCTGACCCTAATACAATTAACAGTCTTTCAGATGGGACGTTAAACCGAGGTCTCGTGTCGGTGCTCTACACCGTGCACGTAAAAGAACCAGAGGAGACTCTGGAATGGATCTCTCTCTGTATCATTGCACTATCCTCCAACAATCTAAAATGACTAATCTCTTCAGGAGGCGTCGCTCATATGGGCAACCGGTAGCGACGATAAATAAACGTAAAACACACACAGTGTGACACAACTTGAATATCAAAAAGTATGTATATAGTATAAAGCACAATAGTCAACAGTAGGGTTTATTGATATATAGTTATTGTACGTACGCATTTACTTGAGACATCTGCATATTCGGCTGACCTTAGGTCATATACGAAGTTACAATCAGTATAAGGCCGTTCTAACTTGATGTTTTAATCAAATCCGATTGATGGCGCAGCGGTAATGCCACTAATTATGACGGTAGATGTCCCGGGTTCGATCCCCGAAAAGGTAAAATTTTATTTTTATTATTTCTTGATTTTATAAAAATGCTACACATAGCACGAACTCTCGCTTTGCACGATTTTATTAACATTCATTGATTGGCAAGAAGCAAGCATCATATAACTACTCCGGAGAAAAGCCGACTGAGGTAGTGATTACCATACATGGCTCGGATACAGAGGATACTGACTCGGCATATGAGTGTGGCAGCTCCACTGACACAGCGAGCGAAGATGGATAGTAATTTTGAAATTGCATGATGCTCATAAAATTGTATAAGTTGTGTTGTAGAAAAATAAAATAAAATATCATAAAAATAAGAAATAAAAAATAAGAAATAAAACACATTCTAGCATCAAAATGGGAATCGGGAAACATTGATTTAAAATATAAAGAATATAACTGAAATTATTTATAAATAAATATCTATATCATCGTAATAAAAAATCTTTCTTTCTATTTTTGTAACTTGGCAATTTTTAAGCAGTGAGGATTCGAACCCACGATTTCAGTTTAGTATCAACCCTTTAGACCGTTCGGATACCAGCGCTTGCGTTCATTGCATAGATTAAATACATTCATGAAGTTATTTAATTACTTTACCGCTGTAATTGAAGCGTGTAATTTATGATAATGTCTCAAGTAAATGCGTACGTACAATACATAGTTTAATGATAAATAATTGTTATTAGGTTAAAAAGAAAATAATATGCAACTAATACACTATATTCCAATTACATGTAATTAATGATACACACACATTTCTCAAAATATAGGACGATGTATGTTAGATTTATTGTAACCGCCATGTTATGTTTTATGGCGATGAACATGTTATATGTGTATGCCAAATAAGATATGTTGATTGATATAAACATATTTATTTTCTATCATATACATTGTTAGTTACAACAATTGAATCAAGGAATTGGGCAGAAAGCTATAAAGCTTATTGTTGTCCTCTCATTTTCCAATTCGAAATATATTGATTGATTGATTGATAGATTGATTGATTGATTGCTTAAAATAACATCAATTATACAGTGTTAACACAGCGCACACTGGTCAGGGATGCGTATATTCTGCAGCGGTCGAGTTGTTAAGCGAGAATACGAGATACATCATGTGCATGATAAGACAAAACCAAATTATGATCAAGGATAAAGAAAATATTGTAAACAATATTTTACTGGGGATCGCAGGTTCGATCCCCCGTCTGACACTAATAAAATTAACAGTCATTCAGATGGGAAGTTAAACCGAGGTCTCGTGTCGGTGCTGTACACCGTGCATGTAAAAGAACCAGAGGAGACTCTGGAATTTGTCTCTGTCTGTATCATTGCACTATCCTCCAAAAATCTAAAATGATTAATCTCTTCAGGAGGCGTCGCTCATATGGGCAACCGGTAGCGACGATAAATAAATGTAAAACACACACACAAAAATAAAATACAACATTTTAGGAAATAGTCACCATATAATTCAGGGTGCCATCTTCTCAATCATATTTGTATGTATATATTACTCAAACTAGACTATGCGATTTTTTCTCAAATTATGGGAAACTCTTGGGCAGGATAGTTCTAGGTCAACGGGTAATGTAACATACACTCTTCCACAATACGTTTTTAAGTGAGTCCTGGACACTGTATGCACGACTATGCACATGTATTTCTGACAACGTCTGACCCTAATACAATTAACAGTCTTTCAAATGGGACTTTAAACCGTGGTATCGTGTCGGTGCTTTACATCGTGCACGTAACAGAACAAGAATCAATACACGCGTATTACACGTGTGGACATATCGGATAATATGTGATGGCCGTATTACACTGAATACAAGCAAAGCTATGTGATGACTTCAATTTGCTAATTGCAATCATGATTTATAATACTTACATCTCCAAGTTTCTTGTAGAGGAACATTTTAAATCGTCTAAAGTAGTAGTAACATCTATGCTCGCCAGTTTCAATCAACTCTCTGTATCTATTTTCGGCCTCATATCCAAACGCTTCAACTGTCTCCCCGTCGGGACGTATCAAAACACACGTAGGTGTCTTCTCCGTCAAGAACGAACCTGCATTCCATTGCCTGAGAGAGGCTTTTGTCGGATCCAATTCGAACTCGTGAATAAACGACGAAGCCCATCCTGAGTATGTGGTTCCAAAATCGATGGCTCCAACTATTAGGTATGTTGAGGACTGCAAATGTTAGACTTATATTAGCTTAGTTTATAAACATTTATTTTAGATTGCGAAACAAGTTCGTACAACTGATGTTAATCACTCTCGAAACCACATTCATGATAGAATCGATCGCCACGAGAGAGAAGCGGCAACGTGGAATTTAAAAGACGTTCATAATGGGAATACTCGTATATCGGTTCTAGCGGGCTCGAACTCCGGGCATTTCGCACATGAAGCGAACGCGTTACTACTGCGCTATTACGACTTCCGCAATTTTATTAATGTTTCATAAGTTGCAGAATTGTCTGACAACATCGTCATCACACTCATAATTATACTACTACTATTCTATTCGTAAGCTGTGCCGATTATACAGTCTCCGTGGCCTAGTTGTTAAGACGTCCGCTTACCGAGCTGGAGGTCGAAGCCTCGAATCTCGTCAAGCATGCGTTCTGATATGGCCGGTTTGTGTGTGTTACGTTTATTTACCCTCGCTATCGGTTGTCCATATGAGCGACGCCTCCTGAAGAGATTAGTCATTTTAGATTGTTGGCGGATAGTGCAATACAGACATAAGGTCATTCCAGAGTACCCTGGTTCGTTTACGTGCACGGTGTATGGCACCGACATCTGAAAGACCGTTACTTTTATTAGGGTCAGACGGGGGATCGAACCTGCGATCCCTGGATTACCAATCCAGTGTGTTATGTATGTACTGTTGTTATCACATGCAGACGATTGGGGTCTGGACAAATGATCTATATGTGGGCGGTTCAACAATTTCTTGTATTTGCTTAATTAACTCTTTCACCGCCAATGTCGCATAAAAGCGACTTTGCAAAAAATATAGAACCCGATCAGACAGAACAGAACGCGCCGTCTGATCAGATTGTATGCTGAGTGCTCTTCAGACAGTGGAAAGACCTACCCGAATAGCAAACAACACAGATCCTTATCAGACGCGGCATTACGCCGCGGCTGATCTGGATCTATGTTGTTTGCACATGCTCTTGAATTTATTCGGTGCTGAAATAGTTAAGGATATTATGCCATACGGTACGGATTTGAAAGCGATGCAAGTTTAGAACTTGCTTTGATATGGCCTACATTTTGAGTGTGTTGTTTCAAGCCTATATTGTATAGTAATGTCCTTAAAAAAGCAATAATCCAACATTTTTTTCTTGTAAAGTATCTATCCAGCTGACTTTGGAAAGGTTTGTGGTTCTATCAATGTGCCTTACCGTGCATGTCATACTGCTCGGAGGGGTACCTGTGATCGTCCTCCGCAATTATTAGCCGGAGGGTCACTAGATGACTCAATCTGCCGGTGCGACTTTAAACCCGACAAACAAATGACCATGCTATTGTCGATAGTTAGTTGAGAACCTCACTGCTTGACAACCTATAACATCCCCATTCGGTACTCACCTCGTACGACATCAATACCATACTTACATTAATTGCATAGATCGAATTACGTACTCACCTCATACGTCATCAATACCATACTTACACTAATTGCATAGATCGAATTACGTACTCACCTCGTACGTCATCAATACCATACTTACATTAATTGCATAGACCGAATTACGTACTCATTTCGTACGTCATCAATACCATAATTACACTAATTGCATATATCGTAGTCCGTACTCACCTCGTACGTCATCAATACCATAATTACACTAATTGCATAGATCGTATCCCGTACTCACCTCGTACGTCATCAATACCATAATTACACTAATTGCATAGATCGCATCCCGTACTCACCTCGTACGTCATCAATACCATAATTTCACTAATTGGACAGATCGTATTCCGTACTCACCTCGTACGTCATCAATACCATAATTACACTAATTACATAGATCGTATTCCGTACTCATCTCGTACGTTATCAATACCATAATTACACTAATTGCATATATCGTATTCCGTACTCACCTCATACGTTATCAATACCATAATTACTCTAATTGCATAGATCGTATTCCGTATTCACCTCGTACGTCACCAATACCATAATTACACTAATTGCATAGATCGTATTCCGTACTCACCTCGTACGTTATCAATACCATAATTACTCTAATTGCATAGATCGTATTCCGTATTCACCTCGTACGTCACCAATACCATAATTACACTAATTGCATAGATCGTATTCCGTACTCACCTTGTACGTTATCAATACCATAATTACACTAATTGCATAACTCGTAGTCCGTACTCACCTAGTCCGTTATCAATACCATACTTACACTAATTGCATAGATCGTATTCCGTACACATCTCGTACGTTATCAATACCATAATTACACTAATTGCATAGATCGTATTCCGTACTCACCTCGTACGTTATCAATACCATAATTACACTAATTGCATAGATCGTACTCCGTACTCACCTCGTACGTTATCAATACCATAATTACACTAATTGCATAGATCGTACTCCGTACTCACCTCATACTTCACCAATACCATAATAACACTAATTGCATAGATCGTACTCCGTACTCACCTCATACGTCACCAATACCATAATAACACTAATTGCATAGATCGTACTCCGTACTCACCTTGTACGTCATCAACACCATAATAACACTAATTGCATAGATCGTACTCCGTACTCACCTCGTACACTATCAATACCATAATTACACTAATTGCATAGATCGTACTCCGTACTCACCTCATACGTCACCAATACCATAATTACACTAATTGCATAGATCGTATTCCGTACTCACCTCGTAGGTTATCAATACCATAATTACACTAAATGCATAGATCGTACTCCGTACTAACCTCGTACGTCACCAATACCATAATCACATTATTTGCATAGATCGTACTCCGTACTCACCTCGTACGTCATCAATACCATAATTACACTAATTGCACATATCGTACTCCATACTCACCTCATACGTCATCAATACCATAATTACACTAATTCCATAGATCGTACTCCGTACTCACCTCGTACGTCATCAATACCATAATTACACTAATTGCATAGATCGTATTCCGTACTCACCTCGTACGTCATCAATACCATAATTTCACTAATTGCATAGATCGTAGTCCGTACTCACCTCGTACGTCATCAATACCATATTTATACTAATTGCTTAGATCGTAGTCCATACTCACCTCATACGTCATCAATACCATACTTACACTAATTGCTTAGATCGTAGTCCGTACCTACCTCGTACGCCATCAATAACATATTTACACTAATTGCTTAGATCGTATTCCGTACTCACCTCGTACGTCATCAATACCATAATTACACTAATTGCATAGATCGTACTCCGTACAAACCTCATACGTTATCAATACCATAATTACGCTAATTGCATAAATCGTACTCACCTCGTACGTTATCAATACCATAATTACGCTAATTGCATAGATCGTATTCCGTACTCACCTCATACGTCATCAATACCATAATTACACTAATTGCATAGATCGTACTCCTTACTCACCTCATACGTCACCAATACCATAATAACACTAATTGCATAGATCGTACTCCGTACTCACCTCATACGTCACCAATACCATAATTACACTAATTGCATAGATCGTATTCCGTACTCACCTCCTACGTTATCAATACCATAATTACACTAATTGCATAGATCGTACTCCGTACTCACCTCATACTTCACCAATACCATAATAACACTAATTGCATAGATCGTACTCCGTACTCACCTCATACGTCACCAATACCATACTAACACTAATTGCATAGATCGTACTCCCTCCGTACTCACCTCGTACGTTATCAATACTATAATTACACTAATTGCATAGATCGTACTCCGTACTCTCCTCATACGTCATCAATACCATAATTACACTAAATGCATAGATCGTACTCCGTACTCACCTCGTACGTCACCAATACCATAATGACACTAATTGCATAGATCGTACTCCATACTCACCTCATACGTCACCAATACCATAATTACACTAATTGCATAGATCGTATTCCGTACTCACCTCGTACGTTATCAATACCATAATTACATTAATTGCACATATCGTACTCCGTACTCACCTCGTACATTATCAATACCATAATTACACTAATTGCATAGATCGTACTCCGTACTCACCTCGTACGTCAACAATACCATAATTACACTAATTGCATAGATCGTACTCCGTACTCACCTCGTATGTCATCAATACCATAATTACACTAATTGCATAGATCGTACTCCGTACTCACCTCATACGTCACCAATACCATAATTACACTAATTGCATAGATCGTACTCCGTACTCACCTCATACGTCACCAATACCATAATTACACTAATTGCACATATCGTACTCCCTCCGTACTCACCTCGTACGTTATCAATACTATAATTACACTAATTGCATAGATCGTACTCCGTACTCTCCTCATACGTCATCAATACCATAATTACACTAATTGCATAGATCGTACTCCTTACTCACCTCGTACGTCATCAATACCATAATTACACTAATTGGATAGATCGTACTCCGTACTCACCTCGTACGTTATCAATACCATAATTACACTAATTGCATAGATCGTACTCCGTACTCACCTCGTACGTCATCAATACCATAATTACACTAATTGCATAGATCGTAATCCGTACTCACCTCATACGTCATCAATACCATAATTACACTAATTGCATAGATCGTACTCCGTACTCACCTCGTACGTCATCAATACCATAATTACACTAATTGCATAGATCGTACTCCGTACTCACCTCATACGTCACCAATACCATAATAACACTAATTGCATAGATCGTACTCCGTACTCACCTCATACGTCACCAATACCATAATAACACTAATTGCATAGATCGTACTCCGTACTCACCTCGTACGTCATCAATACCATAATTACACTAATTGCATAGATCGTACTCCGTACTCACCTCGTACGTTATCAATACCATAATTACACTAATTGCATAGATCGTACTCCGTACTCACCTCATACGTCATCAATACCATAATTACACTAATTGCATAGATCGTATTCCGTACTCACCTCGTAGGTTATCAATACCATAATTACACTAATTGCATTGATCGTACTCCGTACTCACCTCGTACGTCACAATACCATAATTACACTAATTGCATAGATCGTACTCCGTACTCACCTCGTACGTCACCAATACCATAATCACATTATTTGCATAGATCGTACTCCGTACTCACCTCATACGTCACCAATACCATAATAATACTAATTGCACATATCGTACTCCGTACTCACCTCGTACGTTATCAATAACATAATTACACTAATTGCATAGATCGTACTCCGTACTCACCTCGAACGTTATCAATACCATAATTACACTAATTGCATAGATCGTACTCCGTACTCACCTCATACGTCATCAACACCATAATAACACTAATTGCATAGATCGTACTCCGTACTCACCTCGTACACCATCAGTACCATAATTACACTAATTGCATAGATCGTACTCCGTACTCACCTCATACGTCACCAATACCATAATTACACTAATTGCATAGATCGTATTCCGTACTCACCTCGTACGTTATCAATACCATAATTACACTAATTGCATAGATCGTACTCCATACTCACCTCGTACGTCAACAATACCATAATTACACTAATTGCATAGATCGTACTCCGTACTCACCTCGTACGTCATCAATACCATAATTACACTAATTGCATAGATCGTACTCCGTACTCACCTCATACGTCACCAATACCATAATTACACTAATTGCATAGATCGTACTCCGTACTCACCTCATACGTCACCAATACCATAATTACACTAATTGCATAGATCGTATTCCGTACTCACCTCGTACGTTATCAATACCATAATTACACTAATTGCATATATCGTACTCCGTACTCACCTCGTACGTTATCAATACCATAATTACACTAATTGCATAGATCGTACTCCGTACTCACCTCGTACGTCAACAATACCATAATTACACTAATTGCATAGATCGTACTCCGTACTCACCTCGTACGTCATCAATACCATAATTACACTAATTGCATAGATCGTACTCCGTACTCACCTCATACGTCACCAATACCATAATTACACTAATTGCATAGATCGTACTCCGTACTCACCTCATACGTCACCAATACCATAATTACACTAATTGCACATATCGTATCTCCGTACTCACCTCGTACGTTATCAATACTATAATTACACTAATTGCATAGATCGTACTCCGTACTCACCTCATACGTCATCAATACCATAATTACACTAATTGCATAGATCGTACTCCGTACTCACCTCGTACGTCATCAATACCATAATTACACTAATTGCATAGATCGTACTCCGTACTCACCTCGTACGTTATCAATACCATAATTACACTAATAGCATAGATCGTACTCCGTACTCACCTCGTACGTTATCAATACCATAATAACACTAATTGAATATATCGTAATCCGTACTCACCTCATACGTCATCAATACCATAATTACACCAATTGCATAGATCGTACTCCGTACTCACCTCGTACGTTATCAATACCATAATTACACTAATTGCATAGATCGTACTCCGTACTCACCTCATACTTCACCAATACCATAATAACACTAATTGCATAGATCGTACTCCGTACTCACCTCATACGTCACCAATACCATAATAACACTAATTGCATAGATCGTACTCCGTACTCACCTCGTACGTCATCAACACCATAATAACACTAATTGCATAGATCGTACTCCGTACTCACCTCGTACACTATCAATACCATAATTACACTAATTGCATAGATCGTACTCCGTACTCACCTCATACGTCACCAATACCATAATTACACTAATTGCATAGATCGTATTCCGTACTCACCTCGTAGGTTATCAATACCATAATTACACTAATTGCATTGATCGTACTCCGTACTCACCTCGTACGTCACAATACCATAATTACACTAATTGCATAGATCGTACTCCGTACTCACCTCGTACGTCACCAATACCATAATCACATTATTTGCATAGATCGTACTCCGTACTCACCTCATACGTCACCAATACCATAATAATACTAATTGCACATATCGTACTCCGTACTCACCTCGTACGTTATCAATAACATAATTACACTAATTGCATAGATCGTACTCCGTACTCACCTCGAACGTTATCAATACCATAATTACACTAATTGCATAGATCGTACTCCGTACTCACCTCATACGTCATCAACACCATAATAACACTAATTGCATAGATCGTACTCCGTACTCACCTCGTACGCCATCAATACCATAATTACACTAATTGCATAGATCGTATCCGTACTCACCTCTACGTCACAATACCATAATACTAATTGCAAAAAACCATACACTAATTGCATAGATCGTACTCCGTACTCACCTCGTAGTCATCAATACCATAATTACACTAATTGCATAGATCGTACTCCGTACTCACCTCATACGTCACCAATACCATAATTACACTAATTGCATAGATCGTACTCCGTACTCACCTCATACGTCACCAATACCATAATTACACTAATTGCACATATCGTATCTCCGTACTCACCTCGTACGTTATCAATACCATAATTACACTAATTGCATAGATCGTACTCCGTACTCACCTCATACGTCATCAATACCATAATTACACTAATTGCATAGATCGTACTCCTTACTCACCTCGTACGTCATCAATACCATAATTACACTAATTGCATAGATCGTACTCCGTACTCACCTCGTACGTTATCAATACCATAATTACACTAATGCATAGATCGTACTCCGTACTCACCTCGTACGTTATCAATACCATAATAACACTAATTGAATATATCGTAATCCGTACTCACCTCATACGTCATCAATACCATAATTACACCAATTGCATAGATCGTACTCCGTACTCACCTCGTACGTTATCAATACCATAATTACACTAATTGCATAGATCGTACTCCGTACTCACCTCATACTTCACCAATACCATAATAACACTAATTGCATAGATCGTACTCCGTACTCACCTCATACGTCACCAATACCATAATAACACTAATTGCATAGATCGTACTCCGTACTCACCTCGTACGTCATCAACACCATAATAACACTAATTGCATAGATCGTACTCCGTACTCACCTCGTACACTATCAATACCATAATTACACTAATTGCATAGATCGTACTCCGTACTCACCTCATACGTCACCAATACCATAATTACACTAATTGCATAGATCGTATTCCGTACTCACCTCGTACGTTATCAATACCATAATTACACTAATTGCATAGATCGTACTCCGTACTCACCTCGTACGTCACAATACCATAATTACACTAATTGCATAGATCGTACTCCGTACTCACCTCGTACGTCACCAATACCATAATTACACTAATTGCATAGATCGTACTCCGTACTCACCTCATACGTCACCAATACCATAATTACACTAATTGCATATATCGTACTCCGTACTCACCTCGTACGTCATCAATACCATAATTACATAATTGCATAGATCGTACTCCGTACTCACCTCATACGTCACAATACCATAATACACTAATTGCATAGATCGTACTCCGTACTCACCTCGTACGTCACCAATACCATAATTACACTAATTGCATAGATCGTACTCCGTACTCACCTCGTACGTCATCAATACCATAATTACACTAATTGCATAGATCGTACTCCGTACTCACCTCGTACACCATCAATACCATAATTACACTAATTGCATAGATCGTACTCCGTACTCACCTCATACGTCACCAATACCATAATAATACTAATTGCACATATCGTACTCCGTACTCACCTCGTACGTTATCAATAACATAATTACACTAATTGCATAGATCGTACTCCGTACTCACCTCGTACGTCATCAATACCATAATTACACTAATTGCATATATCGTAGTCCGTACTCACCTCGTACGTCATCAATATCATAATTACACTAATTGCATAGATCGTACACCGTACTCACCTCATACGTCACCAAAACCATAATGACACTAATTGCATAGATCGTAGTCCGTACTCACCTCGTACGTCATCAATACCATAATTACACTAATTGCATAGATCGTACACCGTACTCACCTCGTACGTCATCAATACCATAATTACACTAATTGCATATATCGTATTCCGGACTCACCTCGTACGTTATCAATACCATAATTACACTAATTGCATAGATCGTATTCCGTACTCACCTCATATTTCACCAAAACCATAATTACACTAATTGCATAGATCGTACTCCGTACTCACCTCATACGTCACCATACAATAATTACACTAATTGCATATATCGTATTCCGCACTCACCTCGTACGTTATCAATACCATAATTACACTAATTGCATAGATCGTACTCCGTACTCTCCTCATACGTCATCAATACCATAATTACACTAATTGCATAGACCGTACTCCGTACTCACCTCGTATGTCATCAATACCATAATTACACTAATTGCATAGATCTTACTCCGTACTCACCTCGTACGTTATCAATACCATAATTACAGTAATAGCATAGATCGTACTCCGTACTCACCTCATACGTCACCAATACCATAATAACATTAATTGCATAGATCGTACTCCGTACTCACCTCGTACACCATCAATACGATAATTACACTAATTGCATAGATCCTACTCCGTACTCACCTCATACGTCATCAATACCATAATTACACCAATTGCAGAGATCGTACTTACCTCGTACGTCATCAATACCATAATTAAACTAATTGCATAGATCGTACTCCGTACTCACCTCGTACGTTATCAATACCATTAATTACACTAATTGCATAGATCGTACTCCGTACTCACCTCATACTTCACCAATACCATAATAACACTAATTGCATAGATCGTACTCCGTAGTCACCTCATACGTCACCAATACCATAATAACACTAATTGCATAGATCGTACTCCGTACTCACCTAGTACGTCATCAATATCATAATTACACTAATTGCACATATTGTATTCCGTACTCACCTCGTATGTTAACAATACCATAATTACACTAATTGCATAGATCGTACTCCGTACTAACCTTATACGTCACCAATACCATAATTACACTAATTGCATTGATTGTATTCCGTACTCACCACGTACACCATCAATACCATAATTACACTAATTGCATAGATTGTACTCCGTACTAACCTCATACGTCACCAATACCATAATTACACTAATTGCATATATCGTACTCCGTACTCACCTCGTACGTCATCAACACTATAATTACACTAATTGCATAGATTGTACTCCGTACTCACCTCGTACGTTATCAATACCATAATTACACTAATTGCATAGATCGTACTCCGTACTAACCTTATACGTCACCAATACCATAATTACACTAATTGCATAAATCGTACTCCGTACTCACCTCCTACGTCACCAATACCATAATTACACTAATTGCACATATCGTACTCCGTACTCACCGCGTACACCATCAATACCATAATTACAGTAATTGCATAGATCGTACTCCGTACTAACCTCATACGTCACCATATATTGTATTCCGTACTCACCTCGTACACCATCAATACCATAATTTCACTAATTGCATAGATTGTATTCCGTACTCACCTCGTACACCATCAATACCATAATAACACTAATTGCATAGATCGTATTCCGTACTCACCTCGTACGTTATCAATACAATAATTACACTAATTGCACATATCGTACTCCCTCCGTACTCACCTCGTACGTTATCAATACCATAATTACACTAATTGCATAGATCGTATTCCGTACTCACCTCATACGTCACCAATACCATAATAACCCTAATTGCATAGAACGTACTCCGTACTCACCTCATACGTCACCAATACCACAATAACACTAATTCCATAGATCGTACTCCGTACTCACCTCATACGTCACCAATACCATAATTACACTAATTGCATAAATCGTACTCCGTACTCACCTCATACGTCACCAATACCATAATTACACTAATTGCATATATCGTATTCCGGACTCACCTCGTACCTTATCAATACCATAATTAAACTAATTGCATAGATCGTACTCCGTACTCACCTCAATCGTCACCAATACCATAATTACACTAATTGCATAAATCGTATTCCGTACTCACCTCCTACGTCACCAATACCATAAGTACACTAATTGCACATATCGTACTCCGTACTCACCTCATACGTCACCATATATTGTATTCCGTACTCACCTCGTACACCATCAATACCATAATTACACTAATTGCATAGATCGTACTCCGTACTCATCTCATACGTCACCAATACCATAATTACACTAATTGCATAAATCGTACTCCGTACTCACCTCCTACGTCACCAATACCATAATTACACTAATTGCACATATCGTACTCCGTACTCACCGCGTACACCATCAATACCATAATTACAGTAATTGCATAGATCGTACTCCGTACTAACCTCATACGTCACCATATATTGTATTCCGTACTCACCTCGTACACCATCAATACCATAATTTCACTAATTGCATAGATTGTATTCCGTACTCACCTCGTACACCATCAATACCATAATTACACTAATTGCATAGATCGTATTCCGTACTCACCTCGTACGTTATCAATACAATAATTACACTAATTGCACATATCGTACTCCCTCCGTACTCACCTCGTACGTTATCAATACCATAATTACACTAATTGCATAGATCGTATTCCGTACTCACCTCATACGTCACCAATACCATAATAACCCTAATTGCATAGAACGTACTCCGTACTCACCTCATACGTCACCAATACCACAATAACACTAATTCCATAGATCGTACTCCGTACTCACCTCATACGTCACCAATACCATAATTACACTAATTGCATAAATCGTACTCCGTACTCACCTCATACGTCACCAATACCATAATTACACTAATTGCATATATCGTATTCCGGACTCACCTCGTACCTTATCAATACCATAATTAAACTAATTGCATAGATCGTACTCCGTACTCACCTCAATCGTCACCAATACCATAATTACACTAATTGCATAAATCGTATTCCGTACTCACCTCCTACGTCACCAATACCATAAGTACACTAATTGCACATATCGTACTCCGTACTCACCTCATACGTCACCATAGATTGTATTCCGTACTCACCTCGTACACCATCAATACCATAATTACACTAATTGCATAGATCGTACTCCGTACTCATCTCATACGTCACCAATACCATAATTACACTAATTGCATAAATCGTACTCCGTACTCACCTCATACGTCACCAATACCATAATTACACTAATTGCATATATCGTATTCCGGACTCACCTCGTACGTTATCAATACCATAATTAAACTAATTGCATAGATCGTACTCCGTACTCACCTCAAACGTCACCAATACCATAATTACACTAATTGCATAGATCGTATTCCGTACCTACCTCCTACGTCACCAATACCATAATTACACTAATTGCACATATCGTACTCCGTACTCACCTCGTACACCATCAATACCATAATTACAGTAATTGCATATATCGTACTCCGTACTCACCTCATACGTCACCATAGATTGTATTCCGTACTCACCTCGTACACCATCAATACCATAATTACACTAATTGCATAGATTGTATTCCGTACTCACCTCGTACACCATCAATACCATAATTACACTAATTGCTTAGATCGTATTCCGTACTCACCTCGTACGTCATCAATACCATAATAACACTTATTGCATAGATCGTACTCCGTACTCACCTCGTACACCATCAATACCATAATTACACTAATTGCATAGATCGTACTCCGTACTCACCTCATACGTTATCAATAGCATAATTACACTAAATGCATAGACCGTATTCCGTACTCACCTCGTACGTTATCAATACCATAATTACAATAATTGCACATATCGTACTCCATACTCACCTCATACGTCACCAATACCATAATTACACTCATTGCATAGATCGTACTTCGTACTCACCACATACGTCACCAATACCATACTAACACGAATTGCATAGATCGTATTCCGTACTCACCTCGTACGTCATCAATACCATAATTACACTAATTGCACATATCGTACTCCGTACTCACCTAGTACGTTATCAATACGATAATTACACTAATTGCATATATCGTACTCCGTACTCACCTCATACGTCACCAATACCATAATTACACTAATTGCATAGATCGTATTCCGTACTCACCTCGTACGTCATCAATACCATAATTACACTAATTACATAGATTGTACTCCGTACTCACCTCGTACGTCATCAATACCATAATTACACTAATTGCATAGATCGTACTCCGTACTCACCTCATACGTCACCAATACCATAATTACACTAATTGCATAAATCGTACTCCGTACTCACCTCATACGTCACCAATACCATAATTACACTAATTGCATATATCGTATTCCGGACTCACCTCGTACGTTATCAATACCATAATTAAAATAATTGCATAGATCGTACTCCGTACTCACCTCAAACGTCACCAATACCATAATTACACTAATTGCATAGATCGTATTCCGTACTCACCTCCTACGTCACCAATACCATAATTACACTAATTGCACATATCGTACTCCGTACTCACCTCGTACACCATCAATACCATAATTACACTAATTGCATAGATTGTATTCCGTACTCACCTCGTACACCATCAATACCATAATTACACTAATTGCATAGACCGTATTCCATACTCACCTCGTACGTCATCAATACCATAATAACACTTATTGCATAGATCGTACTCCGTACTCACCTCGTACACCATCAATACCATAATTACACTAATTGCATAGATCGTACTCCGTACTCACCTCATACGTTATCAATACCATAATTACACTAAATGCATAGACCGTATTCCGTACTCAGCTCGTACGTTATCAATACCATAATTACAATAATTGCACATATGGTACTCCATACTCACCTCATACGTCACCAATACCATAATTACACTAATTGCATAGATCGTATTCCGTACTCACCTCCTACGTCACCAATACCATAATTACACTAATTGCACATATCGTACTCCGTACTCACCTCGTACACCATCAATACCATAATTACAGTAATTGCATAGATCGTACTCCGTACTCACCTCATACGTCACCATAGATTGTATTCCGTACTCACCTCGTACACCATCAATACCATAATTACACTAATTGCATAGATTGTATTCCGTACTCAGCTCGTACATCATCAATACCATAATTACACTAATTGCATAGATCGTATTGCGTACTCACCTCGTACGTCATCAATACCATAATTAAACTAATTGCATAGATCGTACTCCGTACTCACCTCAAACGTCACCAATACCATAATTACACTAATTGCATAGATCGTATTCCGTACTCACCTCGTACACCATCAATACCATAATTACACTAATTGCATAGATTGTATTCCGTACTCACCTCGTACACCATCAATACCATAATTACACTAATTGCATAGATCGTATTCCGTACTCACCTCGTACGTCATCAATACCATAATAACACTAATTGCATAGATCGTACTCCGTACCCACCTCGTACACCATCAATACCATAATTACACTAATTGCATAGATCGTACTCCGTACTCACCTCATACGTTATCAATACCATAATTACACTAAATGCATAGACCGTATTCCGTACTCACCTCGTACGTTATCAATACCATAATTAAAATAATTGCACATATTGTACTCCGTACTCACCTCAAACGTCACCAATACCATAATTACACTAATTGCATAGATCGTATTCCGTACTCACCTCCTACCTCACCAATACCATAATTACACTAATTGCACATATCGTACTCCGTACTCACCTCGTACACCATCAATACCATAATTACAGTAATTGCATAGATCGTACTCCGTACTCACCTCATACGTCACCAATACCATAATAACACTAATTGCATAGATCGTACTCCGTACTCACCTCGTACACCATCAATACCATAATTACACCAATTGCAGAGATCGTACTCACCTCGTACGTCATCAATACCATAATTAAACTAATTGCATAGATCGTACTCCGTACTCACCTCATACGTTATCAATACCATTAATTACACTAATTGCATAGATCGTACTCCGTACTCACCTCATACTTCACCAATACCATAATAACACTAATTGCATAGATCGTACTCCGTACTCACCTCATACGTCACCAATACCATAATAACACTAATTGCATAGATCGTACTCCGTACTCACCTAGTACGTCATCAATACCATAATAACACTAACTGCATAGATTGTACTCCGTACTCACCTCGTATACCATCAATACCATAATTACACTAATTGCATAGATCGTACTCCGTACTCACCTCATATGTCACCAATACCATAATTAAACTAATTGCATAGATCGTATTCCGTACTCACCTCGTACGTTATCAATACCATAATTACACTAATTGCACATATCGTACTCCGTAATCACCTCGTACGTTATCAATACCATAATTACACTAATTGCACATATCGTACTCCGTACTCACATCGTACGTTATCAATACCATAATTACACTAATTGCATAGATCTTACTCCGTACTCACCTCATACGTCACCAAAACCATAATAACACTAATTGCATAGATCGTACTCCGTACTCACCTCATACGTCACCAATACCATACTTACACTATTTGCATAGATCGTACTCCGTACTCACCTAGTACGTCATCAATACCATAATTACACTAATTGCATAGATTGTATTCCGTACTCACCTCGTACACCATCAATACCATAATTACACTAATTGCATAGATTGTACTCCGTACTAACCTCATACGTCATCAATACCATAATTACACTAATTGCATATATCGTAGTCCGTACTCACCTCATACGTCACCAATACCATAATTACACTAATTGCATAAATCGTACTCCGTACTCACCTCGTACGTCATCAACTCTATAATTACACTAATTGCATAGATTGTACTCCGTACTCACCTCATACGTCACCAATACCATAATTACGCTAATTGCATAGATCGTATTCCGTACTCACCTCGTACGTTATCAATACCATAATTAAACTAATTGCATAGACCGTATTCCGTACTCACCTCCTACGTTATCAATACCATAATTACACTAATTGCACATATTGTATTCCGTACTCACCTCGTATGTTAACAATACCATAATTACACTAATTGCATAGATCGTACTCCGTACTCACCTCGTACGTTATCAATACCATAATTACACTAATTGCACATATCGTACTCCCTCCGTACTCACCTCGTACGTTATCAATACCATAATTACACTAATTGCATAGATCGTACTCCGTACTCACCTCATACGTCACCAATACCATAATAACACTAATTGCATAGATGTTACTCCGTACTCACCTCATACGTTATCAATACCATAATTACACTAAATGCATAGACCGTATTCCGTACTCACCTCGTACGTCATCAATACCATAATTACACTAATTGCACATATCGTACTCCGTACTCACCTAGTACGTTATCAATACCATAATTACACTAATTGCATATATCGTACTCCGTACTCACCTCATACGTCACCAATACCATAATTACACTAATTGCATAGATCGTATTCCGTACTCACCTCGTACGTCATCAATACCATAATTACACTAATTGCACATATCGTACTCCCTCCGTACTCACCTCGTACGTTATCAATACCATAATTACACTAATTGCATAGATCGTATTCCGTACTCACCTCATACGTCACCAATACCATAATAACACTAATTGCATAGAACGTACTCCGTACTCACCTCATACGTCACCAATACCATAATTACACTAATTTCATAGACCGTATTCCGTACTCACCTCGTACGTTATCAATACCATAATTACAATAATTGCACATATCGTACTCCATACTCACCTCATACGTCACCAATACCATAATTACACTCATTGCATAGATCGTACTTCGTACTCACCACATACTTCACCAATACCATACTAACACGAATTGCATAGATCGTATTCCGTACTCACCTCGTACATCATCAATACAATAATTACACTAATTGCACATATCGTACTCCGTACTCACCTAGTACGTTATCAATACCATAATTACACTAATTGCATATATCGTACTCCGTACTCACCTCATACGTCACCAATACCATAATTACACTAATTGCATAGATTGTACTCCGTACTCACCTCGTACGTCATCAATACCATAATTACACTAATTGCATAGATCGTACTCCGTACTCACCTCATACGTCACCAATACCATAATAACACTAATTGCATAGATCGTACTCCGTACTCACCTCATACGTCATCAATACCATAATTACACTAATTGCATAGATCGTACTCCGTACTCACCTCGTACGTCATCAATACCATAATTACACTAATTGCATATATCGTACTCCGTACTCACCTCGTACGTCATCAATACCATAATTACACTAATTGCATAGATCGTACTCCGTACTCACCTCGTACGTCATCAATACCATAATTACACTAATTGCATAGATCGTATTCCGTACTCACCTCGTACACCATCAATACCATAATTACACTAATTGCATAGATCGTACTCCGTACTCACCTCGTACGTCATCAATACCATAATTACACTAATTGCATAGATCGTACTCCGTACTCACCTCATACGTCACCAATACCATAATTACACTAATTGCATATATCGTACTCCGTACTCACCTCGTACGTCATCAATACCATAATTACACTAATTGCATAGATCGTACTCCGTACTCACCTCATACGTCACCAATACCATAATTACACTAATTGCATAGATCGTATTCCGTACTCACCTCGTACGTTATCAATACCATAATTACACTAATTGCATAGATCGTATTCCGTACTCACCTCGTACGTCATCAATACCATAATTACACTAATTGCATAGATCGTACTCCGTACTCACCTCGTACGTCATCAATACCATAATTACACTAATTGCATAGATCGTACTCCGTACTCACCTCGTACGTCATCAATACCATAATTACACTAATTGCATAGATCGTACTCCGTACTCACCTCATACGTCACCAATACCATAATTACACTAATTGCATAGATCGTATTCCGTACTCACCTCGTACGTTATCAATACCATAATTACACTAATTGCATATATCGTATCCGTACTCACCTCGTACGTTATCAATACCATAATTACACTAATTGCATAGATCGTACTCCGTACTCACCTCGTACGTCATCAATACCATAATTACACTAATTGCATAGATCGTACTCCGTACTCACCTCGTACGTCATCAATACCATAATTACACTAATTGCACATATCGTACTCCGTACTCACCTCGTACGTTATCAATACCATAATTACACTAATTGCATAGATCGTACTCCGTACTCACCTCATACGTCACCAATACCATAATTACACTAATTGCATAGATCGTACTCCGTACTCACCTCATACGTTATCAATACCATAATTACACTAATTGCATAGACCGTATTCCGTACTCACCTCGTACGTCATCAATACCATAATTACACTAATTGCACATATCGTACTCCGTACTCACCTAGTACGTTATCAATACCATAATTACACTAATTGCATATATCGTACTCCGTACTCACCTCATACGTCACCAATACCATAATTACACTAATTGCATAGATCGTATTCCGTACTCACCTCGTACGTCATCAATACCATAATTACACTAATTGCACATATCGTACTCCCTCCGTACTCACCTCGTACGTTATCAATACCATAATTACACTAATTGCATAGATCGTATTCCGTACTCACCTCATACGTCACCAATACCATAATAACACTAATTGCATAGATCGTACTCCGTACTCACCTCATACGTCACCAATACCATAATTACACTAATTTCATAGACCGTATTCCGTACTCACCTCGTACGTTATCAATACCATAATTACAATAATTGCACATATCGTACTCCATACTCACCTCATACGTCACCAATACCATAATTACACTCATTGCATAGATCGTACTTCGTACTCACCACATACTTCACCAATACCATACTAACACGAATTGCATAGATCGTATTCCGTACTCACCTCGTACATCATCAATACAATAATTACACTAATTGCACATATCGTACTCCGTACTCACCTAGTACGTTATCAATACCATAATTACACTAATTGCATATATCGTACTCCGTACTCACCTCATACGTCACCAATACCATAATTACACTAATTGCATAGATTGTACTCCGTACTCACCTCGTACGTCATCAATACCATAATTACACTAATTGCATAGATTGTACTCCGTACTCACCTCGTACGTCATCAATACCATAATTACACTAATTGCATAGATCGTACTCCGTACTCACCTCATACGTCACCAATACCATAATAACACTAATTGCATAGATCGTACTCCGTACTCAACTCATACGTCACCAATACCATAATTACACTAATTGCATAAATCGTACTCCGTACTCACCTCATACGTCACCAATACCATAATTACACTAATTGCATATATCGTATTCCGGACTCACCTCGTACGTTATCAATACCATAATTAAACTAATTGCATAGATCGTACTCCGTACTCACCTCAAACGTCACCAATACCATAATTACACTAATTGCATAGATCGTATTCCGTACTCACCTCCTACGTCACCAATACCATAATTACACTAATTGCACATATCGTACTCCGTACTCACCTCGTACACCATCAATACCATAATTACAGTAATTGCATATATCGTACTTCGTACTCACCTCATACGTCACCATAGATTGTATTCCGTACTCACCTCGTACACCATCAATACCATAATTACACTAATTGCATAGATTGTATTCCGTACTCACCTCGTACACCATCAATACCATAATTACACTAATTGCTTAGATCGTATTCCGTACTCACCTCGTACGTCATCAATACCATAATAACACTTATTGCATAGATCGTACTCCGTACTCGCCTCGTACACCATCAATACCATAATTACACTAATTGCCTAGATCGTACTCCGTACTCACCTCATACGTTATCAATACCATAATTACACTAAATGCATAGACCGTATTCCGTAATCACCTCGTACGTTATCAATACGATAATTACACTAATTGCATATATCGTACTCCGTACTCACCTCATACGTCACCAATACCATAATTACACTAATTGCACATATCGTACTCCGTACTCACCTAGTACGTTATCAATACGATAATTACACTAATTGCATATATCGTACTCCATACTCACCTCATACGTCACCAATACCATAATTACACTAATGCATAGATCGTATTCCGTATCACCTCGACGTCATCAATACCATAATTACACTAATTACATAGATTGTACTCCGTACTCACCTCGTACGTCATCAATACCATAATTACACTAATTGCATAGATCGTACTCCGTACTCACCTCATACGTCACCAATACCATAATTACACTAATTGCATAAATCGTACTCCGTACTCACCTCATACGTCACCAATACCATAATTACACTAATTGCATAAATCGTACTCCGTACTCACCTCAAACGTCACCAATACCATAATTACACTAATTGCATAGATCGTATTCCGTACTCACCTCCTACGTCACCAATACCATAATTACACTAATTGCACATATCGTACTCCGTACTCACCTCGTACACCATCAATACTATAATTACACTAATTGCATAGATTGTATTCCGTACTCACCTCGTACACCATCAATACCATAATTACACTAATTGCATAGATCGTATTCCGTACTCACCTCGTACGTCATCAATACCATAATAACACTAATTGCATAGATCGTACTCCGTACTCACCTCGTACACCATCAATACCATAATTACACTAATTGCATAGATCGTACTCCGTACTCACCTCGTACGTCATCAATACCATAATTACACTAATTGCATAGATCGTACTCCGTACTCACCTCGTACGTCATCAATACCATAATTACACTAATTGCATAGATCGTACTCCGTACTCACCTCATACGTCACCAATACCATAATTACACTAATTGCATAGATCGTATTCCGTACTCACCTCGTACGTCATCAATACCATAATTACACTAATTGCACATATCGTACTCCGTACTCACCTCATACGTCACCAATACCATAATTACACTAATTGCATAGATCGTACTCCGTACTCACCTCATACGTCACCAATACCATAATTACACTAATTGCATAGATCGTATTCCGTACTCACCTCGTACGTCATCAATACCATAATTACACTAATTAAATAGATCGTACTCCGTACTCACCTAAACGTCACCAATACCATAATTACACTAATTGCATAGATCGTATTCCGTACTCACCTCCTACGTCACCAATACCATAATTACACTAATTGCACATATCGTACTCCGTACTCAACTCGTACACCATCAATACCATAATTACACTAATTGCATAGATTGTACTCCGTACTCACCTCGTACGTCATCAATACCATAATTACACTAATTGCATAGATCGTACTCCGTACTCACCTCATACGTCACCAATACCATAATTACACTAATTGCATAAATCGTACTCCGTACTCACCTCATACGTCACCAATACCATAATTACACTAATTGCATATATCGTATTCCGGACTCACCTCGTACGTTATCAATACCATAATTAAACTAATTGCATAGATCGTACTCCGTACTCACCTCAAACGTCACCAATACCATAATTACACTAATTGCATAGATCGTATTCCGTACTCACCTCCTACCTCACCAATACCATAATTACACTAATTGCACATATCGTACTCCGTACTCACCTCGTACTCCATCAATACCATAATTACAGTAATTGCATAGATCGTACTCCGTACTCACCTCATACGTCACCATAGATTGTATTCCGTACTCACCTCGTACACCATCAATACCATAATTACACTAATTGCCTAGATCGTATTCCGTACTCACCTCGTACGTCATCAATACCATAATAACACTAATTGCATAGATCGTACTCCGTACTCACCTCATACGTCACCAATACCATAATTACACTAATTGCATAGATTGTACTCCGTACTCACCTCGTACGTCATCAATACCATAATTACACTAATTGCATAGATCGTACTCCGTACTCACCTCATACGTCACCAATACCATAATAACACTAATTGCATAGATCGTACTCCGTACTCAACTCATACGTCACCAATACCATAATTACACTAATTGCATAGATCCTATTCCGTACTCACCTCCTACGTCACCAATACCATAATTACACTAATTGCACATATCGTACTCCGTACTCACCTCGTACACCATCAATACTATAATTACACTAATTGCATAGATTGTATTCCGTACTCACCTCGTACACCATCAATACCATAATTACACTAATTGCATAGATCGTATTCCGTACTCACCTCGTACGTCATCAATACCATAATAACACTTATTGCATAGATCGTACTCCGTACTCACCTCGTACCCCATCAATACCATAATTACACTAATTGCATAGATCGTACTCCGTACTCACCTCATACGTTATCAATACCATAATTACACTAAATGCATAGACCGTATTCCGTACTCACCTCGTACGTTATCAATACCATAATTACAATAATTGCACATATCGTACTCCATACTCACCTCATACGTCACCAATACCATAATTACACTCATTGCATAGATCGTACTCCGTACTCACCTCATACGTCACCAATACCATAATTACACTAATTGCATAGATCGTATTCCGTACTCACCTCGTACGTCTTCAATACCATAATTACACTAATTAAATAGATTGTTCTCCGTACTCACCTCGTACGTCACCAATACCATAATTACACTAATTGCATAAATCGTACTCCGTACTCACCTCATACGTCACCAATACCATAATTACACTAATTGCATATATCGTATTCCGGACTCACCTCGTACGTTATCAATACCATAATTAAACTAATTGCATAGATCGTACTCCGTACTCACCTAAACGTCACCAATACCATAATTACACTAATTGCATAGATCGTATTCCGTACTCACCTCCTACGTCACCAATACCATAATTACACTAATTGCACATATCGTACTCCGTACTCAACTCGTACACCATCAATACCATAATTACACTAATTGCATAGATTGTACTCCGTACTCACCTCGTACGTCATCAATACCATAATTACACTAATTGCATAGATCGTACTCCGTACTCACCTCATACGTCACCAATACCATAATTACACTAATTGCATAAATCGTACTCCGTACTCACCTCATACGTCACCAATACCATAATTACACTAATTGCATATATCGTATTCCGGACTCACCTCGTACGTTATCAATACCATAATTAAACTAATTGCATAGATCGTACTCCGTACTCACCTCAAACGTCACCAATACCATAATTACACTAATTGCATAGATCGTATTCCGTACTCACCTCCTACCTCACCAATACCATAATTACACTAATTGCACATATCGTACTCCGTACTCACCTCGTACTCCATCAATACCATAATTACAGTAATTGCATAGATCGTACTCCGTACTCACCTCATACGTCACCATCGATTGTATTCCGTACTCACCTCGTACACCATCAATACCATAATTACACTAATTGCCTAGATCGTATTCCGTACTCACCTCGTACGTCATCAATACCATAATAACACTAATTGCATAGATCGTACTCCGTACTCACCTCATACGTCACCAATACCATAATTACACTAATTGCATAGATTGTACTCCGTACTCACCTCGTACGTCATCAATACCATAATTACACTAATTGCATAGATCGTACTCCGTACTCACCTCATACGTCACCAATACCATAATAACACTAATTGCATAGATCGTACTCCGTACTCAACTCATACGTCACCAATACCATAATTACACTAATTGCATAAATCGTACTCCGTACTCACCTCATACGTCACCAATACCATAATTACACTAATTGCATATATCGTATTCCGGACTCACCTCGTACGTTATCAATACCATAATTAAACTAATTGCATAGATCGTACTCCGTACTCACCTCAAACGTCACCAATACCATAATTACACTAATTGCATAGATCGTATTCCGTACTCACCTCCTACGTCACCAATACCATAATTACACTAATTGCACATATCGTACTCCGTACTCACCTCGTACACCATCAATACCATAATTACAGTAATTGCATATATCGTACTTCGTACTCACCTCATACGTCACCATAGATTGTATTCCGTACTCACCTCGTACACCATCAATACCATAATTACACTAATTGCATAGATTGTATTCCGTACTCACCTCGTACACCATCAATACCATAATTACACTAATTGCTTAGATCGTATTCCGTACTCACCTCGTACGTCATCAATACCATAATAACACTTATTGCATAGATCGTACTCCGTACTCACCTCGTACACCATCAATACCATAATTACACTAATTGCCTAGATCGTACTCCGTACTCACCTCATACGTTATCAATACCATAATTACACTAAATGCATAGACCGTATTCCGTAATCACCTCGTACGTTATCAATACCATAATTACAATAATTGCACATATCGTACTCCATACTCACCTCATACGTCACCAATACCATAATTACACTCATTGCATAGATCGTACTTCGTACTCACCACATACGTCACCAATACCATACTAACACGAATTGCATAGATCGTATTCCGTACTCACCTCGTACGTCATCAATACCATAATTACACTAATTGCACATATCGTACTCCGTACTCACCTAGTACGTTATCAATACGATAATTACACTAATTGCATATATCGTACTCCGTACTCACCTCATACGTCACCAATACCATAATTACACTAATTGCATAGATCGTATTCCGTACTCACCTCGTACGTCATCAATACCATAATTACACTAATTACATAGATTGTACTCCGTACTCACCTCGTACGTCATCAATACCATAATTACACTAATTGCATAGATCGTACTCCGTACTCACCTCATACGTCACCAATACCATAATTACACTAATTGCATAAATCGTACTCCGTACTCACCTCATACGTCACCAATACCATAATTACACTAATTGCATAAATCGTACTCCGTACTCACCTCAAACGTCACCAATACCATAATTACACTAATTGCATAGATCGTATTCCGTACTCACCTCCTACGTCACCAATACCATAATTACACTAATTGCACATATCGTACTCCGTACTCACCTCGTACACCATCAATACTATAATTACACTAATTGCATAGATTGTATTCCGTACTCACCTCGTACACCATCAATACCATAATTACACTAATTGCATAGATCGTATTCCGTACTCACCTCGTACGTCATCAATACCATAATAACACTTATTGCATAGATCGTACTCCGTACTCACCTCGTACACCATCAATACCATAATTACACTAATTGCATAGATCGTACTCCGTACTCACCTCATACGTTATCAATACCATAATTACACTAAATGCATAGACCGTATTCCGTACTCACCTCGTACGTTATCAATACCATAATTACAATAAGTGCACATATCGTACTCCATACTCACCTCATACGTCACCAATACCATAATTACACTCATTGCATAGATCGTACTCCGTACTCACCTCATACGTCACCAATACCATAATTACACTAATTGCATAGATCGTATTCCGTACTCACCTCGTACGTCTTCAATACCATAATTACACTAATTAAATAGATTGTACTCCGTACTCACCTCGTACGTCACCAATACCATAATTACACTAATTGCATAAATCGTACTCCGTACTCACCTCATACGTCACCAATACCATAATTACACTAATTGCATATATCGTATTCCGGACTCACCTCGTACGTTATCAATACCATAATTAAACTAATTGCATAGATCGTACTCCGTACTCAACTAAACGTCACCAATACCATAATTACACTAATTGCATAGATCGTATTCCGTACTCACCTCCTACGTCACCAATACCATAATTACACTAATTGCACATATCGTACTCCGTACTCAACTCGTACACCATCAATACCATAATTACACTAATTGCATAGATTGTACTCCGTACTCACCTCGTACGTCATCAATACCATAATTACACTAATTGCATAGATCGTACTCCGTACTCACCTCATACGTCACCAATACCATAATTACACTAATTGCATAAATCGTACTCCGTACTCACCTCATACGTCACCAATACCATAATTACACTAATTGCATATATCGTATTCCGGACTCACCTCGTACGTTATCAATACCATAATTAAACTAATTGCATAGATCGTACTCCGTACTCACCTCAAACGTCACCAATACCATAATTACACTAATTGCATAGATCGTATTCCGTACTCACCTCCTACCTCACCAATACCATAATTACACTAATTGCACATATCGTACTCCGTACTCACCTCGTACACCATCAATACCATAATTACAGTAATTGCATAGATCGTACTCCGTACTCACCTCATACGTCACCATAGATTGTATTCCGTACTCACCTCGTACACCATCAATACCATAATTACACTAATTGCCTAGATCGTATTCCGTACTCACCTCGTACGTCATCAATACCATAATAACACTAATTGCATAGATCGTACTCCGTACTCACCTCGTACACCATCAATACCATAATTACACTAATTGCATAGATCGTATTCCGTACTCACCTCCTACGTCACCAATACCATAATTACACTAATTGCACATATCGTACTCCGTACTCACCTCGTACACCATCAATACCATAATTACAGTAATTGCATAGATCGTACTCCGTACTCACCTCATACGTCACCATAGATTGTATTCCGTACTCACCTCGTACACCATCAATACCATAATTACACTAATTGCATAGATTGTATTCCGTACTCACCTCGTACACCATCAATACCATAATTACACTAATTGCATAGATCGTATTCCGTACTCACCTCGTACGTCATCAATACCATAATAACACTAATTGCATAGATCGTACTCCGTACCCACCTCGTACACCATCAATACCATAATTACACTAATTGCATAGATCGTACTCCGTACTCACCTCATACGTTATCAATACCATAATTACACTAAATGCATAGACCGTATTCCGTACTCACCTCGTACGTTATCAATACCATAATTACAATAATTGCACATATCGTACTCCGTACTCACCTCAAACGTCACCAATACCATAATTACACTAATTGCATAGATCGTATTCCGTACTCACCTCCTACCTCACCAATACCATAATTACACTAATTGCACATATCGTACTCCGTACTCACCTCGTACACCATCAATACCATAATTACAGTAATTGCATAGATCGTACTCCGTACTCACCTCATACGTCACCATAGATTGTATTCAGTACTCACCTCGTACACCATCAATACCATAATTACACTAATTGCATAGATTGTATTCCGTACTCACCTCGTACACAATCAATACCATAATTACACTAATTGCATATTTCGTATTCCGTACTCACCTCGTACGTCATCAATACCATAATAACACTAATTGCATAGATCGTACTCCGTACTCGCCTCGTACACCATCAATACCATAATTACACTAATTGCATAGATCGTATTCCGTACTCAACTCCTACGTCACCAATACCATAATTACACTAATTGCACATATCGTACTCCGTACTCACCTCGTACACCATCAATACCATAATTACAGTAATTGCATAGATCGTACTCCGTACTCACCTCATACGTCACCATAGATTGTATTCCGTACTCACCTCGTACACCATCAATACCATAATTACACTAATTGCATATATTGTATTCCGTACTCACCTCGTACACCATCAATACCATTATTACACTAATTGCATAGATCGTATTCCGTACTCACCTCGTACGTCATCAATACCATAATAACACTAATTGCATAGATCGTACTCCGTACCCACCTCGTACACCATCAATACCATAATTACACTAATTGCATAGATCGTACTCCGTACTCACCTCATACGTTATCAATACCATAATTACACTAAATGCATAGACCGTATTCCGTACTCACCTCGTACGTTATCAATACGATAATTACAATAATGTCACATATCATACTCCATACTCACCTCATACGTCACCAATACCATAATTACACTCATTGCATAGATCGTACTTCGTACTCACCACATACGTCACCAATACCATACTAACACGAATTGCATAGATCGTATTCCGTACTCACCTCGTACGTCATCAATACCATAATTACACTAATTGCACATATCGTACTCCGTACTCACCTAGTACGTTATCAATACCATAAGTACACTAATTGCATATATCGTACTCCGTACTCACCTCATACGTCACCAATACCATAATTACACTAATTGCATAGATCGTATTCCGTACTCACCTCGTACGTCATCAATACCATAATTACACTAATTGCATAGATTGTACTCCGTACTCACCTCATACGTTATCAATACCATAATTACACTAAATGCATAGATCGTATTCCGTACTCACCTCGTACGTTATCAATACCATAATTACACTAAATGCATAGATCGTATTCCGTACTCACCTCGTACGTTATCAATACCATAATTACACTAAATGCATAGATCGTATTCCGTACTCACCTCGTACGTTATCAATACCATAATTACACTAATTGCACATATCGTACTCCGTACTCACCTCGTACGTCATCAATACCATAATAACACTAATTGCATAGATCGTACTCCGTTCTCACCTCCTACCTCACCAATACCATAATTACACTAATTGCACATATCGTACTCCGTACTCACCTCGTACACCATCAATACCATAATTACAGTAATTGCATAGATCGTACTCCGTACTCACCTCATACGTCACCATAGATTGTATTCCGTACTCACCTCGTACACCATCAATACCATAATTACACTAATTGCATAGATTGTATTCCGTACTCACCTCGTACACCATCAATACCATAATAACACTAATTGCATAGATCGTACTCCGTACTCACCTAGTACACCATCAATACCATAATTACACTAATTGCATATATCGTATTCCGTACTCACCTCCTACGTCACCAATACCATAATTACACTAATTGCACATATCGTACTCCGTACTCACCTCGTACACCATCAATACCATAATTACAGTAATTGCATAGATCGTACTCCGTACTCACCTCATACGTCACCATAGATTGTATTCCGTACTCACCTCGTACACCATCAATACCATAATTACACTAATTGCATAGATTGTATTCCGTACTCACCTCGTACACCATCAATACCATAATTACACTAATTGCATAGATCATATTCAGTACTCACCTCGTACGTTATCAATACCATAATTACACTAATTGCATAGATCGTACTCCGTACTCACCTCATACGTCACCAATACCATAATTACACTAATTGCATATTTCGTACTCCGTACTCACCTCGTACGTTATCAATACCATAATTACACTAATTGCATAGATTGTACTGCGTACTCACCTCAAACGTCACCAATACCATAATTACGCTAATTGCATAGATCGTATTCTGTACTCACCTCGTACGTTATCAGTACCATAATTACACTAATTGCATAGACCGTATTCCGTACTCACCTCGTACGTTATCAATACCATAATTACACTGATTGCATAGATCGTACTCCGTACTAACCTCGTACGTCATGAATACCATAATTACACTAATTGCATAGATCGTACTCCATACTCACCTCGTACGTCATCAATACCATAATAACACTAATTGCATAGATCGTACTCCGTACTCACCTCATACGTCACCAATACCATAATTACACTAATTGCATAGATTGTATTCCGTACTCACCTCGTACGTTATCAATACCATAATTACACTAATTGCATAGATCGTACTTCGTACTCACCTCATATGTCATCAATACTATAATTACACTAATTGCATAGATCGTACTCCGTACTCACCTCGTACGTCATCAATACCATAATTACACTAATTGCTTAGATCGTACTAGGTACTCACCTCATACGTCACCAATACCATAATTACACTAATTGCATAGATCGTATTCCGTACTCACCTCGTACGTTAATAATACCATAATTACACTAATTGCACATATCGTACTCCCTCCGTACTCACCTCGTACGTTATCAATACCATAATTACACTAATTGCATAGATCGTACTCCATACTCACCTCATACGTCACCAATACCATAATTACACTCATTGTATAGATCGTACTCCATACTCACCCCGTACGTCATCAATACCATAATTACACTATTTGCATAGATCGTACTTCGTTCTCACCACATACGTCACCAATACCATACTAACACTAATTGCATAGATCGTATTCCCTACTCACCTCGTACGTCATCAATACCATAATTACACTAATTGCATAGATCGTACTCCGTAATCACCTCGTACGTCACCAATTCCATAATTACGCTACTTGCATAGATCGTACTCCGTACTCACCTCGTACGCCATCAATACCATAATTACACTAATTGCATAGATCGTACTAGGTACTCACCTCATACGTCACCAATACCATAATTACACTAATTGCATAGATCGTATTCCGTACTCACCTCGTACGTTATCAATACCATAATTACACTAATTGCACATATCGTACTCCCTTCGTACTCAACTCGTACGTTATCAATACCATAATTACACTAATTGCATAGATCGTACTCCGTAATCACCTCGTACGTTACCAATTCCATAATTACGCTACTTGCATAGATCGTACTCCGTACTCACCTCGTACGTTATCAATACCATAATTACACTAATTGCACATATCGTACTCCGTACTCACCTAGTACGTTATCAATACCATAATTACACTAATTGCATAGATCGTACTCCGTACTCACCTCAAACGTCACCAATATCATAATTACACTAATTGCACATATCGCACTCCGTACTCACCTCGTACACCATCAATACCATAATTACAGTAATTGTATAGATCGTACTCAGTACTCACCTCATACGTCACCAATACCATAATTACACTAATTGCATATATTGTATTCCATACTTACCTCGTACACCATCAATACCATAATTACACTAATTGCATAGATTGTATTCCGTACTCACCTCGTACACCATCAATACCATAATTACACTAATTGCACATATCGTACTCCGAAATCACCTCGTACACCATTAATATCATAATTACAGTAATTGCATAGATCATACTCCGTTCTCACCTCGTACACCAACAATACCATAATTACACTAATTGCATATATCGTACTCCGTACTAACCTCGTACGTCATCAATACCATAATTACACTAATTACATAGAACGTACTCTGTACTCACCTCATACGTCACCAAGACTATAATTACACTAATTGCATAGATCGTACTCCGTACTCACCTCGTACGTTATCAATACCATAATTACACTAATTGCATAGATCGTACTCCGTACTCACCTCGTAAGTTATCAATACAATAATTACATTAATTGCATATATCGTATTCCGTACTCACCTCGTACGTTATCAATACTATAATTACACTAATTGCACATATCGTACTCCCTCCGTATTCACCTCGTACGTTATGAATACCATAATTACACTAATTGCATAGATCGTAGTCCGTACTCACCTCATACGTCATCAATACCATAATTACACTAACTGCATAGATCGTACTCCGTACTCACCTCGTACGTTATCAATACCATAATTACACTAATTGCATAGATCGTACTCCGTACTCACCTCATACGTCACCAATACCCTAATAACACTAATTGCATAGATCGTACTCCGTACTCACCTCATACGTCACCAATACAATAATTACACTAATTGCATAGACCGTATTCCGTACTCACCTCGTACGTTATCAATACTATAATTACACTAATTGCACATATCGTATTCCGTACTCACTTCATACGTTATCAATACCATAATTACACTAATTGCACATATCGTATTCCTTACTCACCTCGTACGTTATCAATACCATAATTACATTAATTGCATAGAACATACTCCGTACTAACCGGGTACGTCATCAATACCATAATTACACTAATTGCATAAATCGTACTCTGTAATCACCTCGTACGTTATCAATACCATAATTACACTAATTGCATAGATCGTATTCCGTACTCACCTCGTACGTTATCAATACTTTTTTGTTGTTTGTCATCAATACCATAATTACACTAATTGCATAATCGTACTCGTATCCTCGTACGTACATACCATAATTACACTAATTGCACATATCGTATTCCGTACTCACCTCGTACGTCATCAATACCATAATTACACTAATTGCATAGATCGTATTCCCTACTCACCTCATACGTCTCCAATACCATAATTACACTAATTGCATAGATCGTATTCCGTACTCACCTCGTACGTCATCAATACCATAATTACAGTAATTGCATAGATGGTACTCCGTACTCACCTCGTACACCATCAATACGATAATTACACTAATTGCACATATCGTACTCCGTACTCACCTCGTACACCATCAATATCATAATTACAGTAATTGCATAGATCGTACTCCGTACTCACCTCGTACACCAACAATACCATAATTACACTAATTGCATATATCGTACTCCGTACTAACCTCATTCGTCACCAATACCATAATTACAGTAATTGCATAGATGGTACTCCGTACTCACCTCGTACACGATCAATACCATAATTACACTAATTGCACATATCGTACTCCGTACTCACCTCGTACACCATCAATATCATAATTACAGTAATTGCATAGATCGTACTCCGTACTCACCTCGTACACCAACAATACCATAATTACACTAATTGCATATATCGTACTCCGTACTAACCTCATTCGTCACCAATACCATAATTACAGTAATTGCATAGATGGTACTCCGTACTCACCTCGTACACCATCAATACCATAATTACACTAATTGCACATATCGTACTCCGTACTCACCTCGTACACCATCAATATCATAATTACAGTAATTGCATAGATCGTACTCCGTACTCACCTCGTACACCAACAATACCATAATTACACTAATTGCATATCGTACTCCGTACTCACCTCGTACGTTATCAATACCATAATTACACTAATTGCATAGATCGTACTCCGTACTCACCTCGTACGTTATCAATACCATAATTACTAATTTCATAGATCGTACTCCGTACTCACCTCATACGTCACCATAGCGTATTCCGTACTCACTCGTACGTCATCATACCATAATTACACTAATTGCATAGATCGTACTCCGTAATCACCTCGTACGTTACCATTCCATAATTACGCTATTGCATAGATCGTACTCCGTACTCACCTCGTACGTTATCAATACCATAATTACACTAATTGCATATATCGTACTCCGTACTCACCTCGTACGTTATCAATACCATAATTACACTAATTGCATAGATCGTACTCCGTACTCACCTCATACGTCACCAATACCATAATTACACTAATTGCACATATCGTACTCCGTACTCACCTCGTACGTTATCAATACCATAATTACACTAATTGCATAGATCGTACTCCGTACTCACCTCATACGTCACCAATACCATAATTACACTAATTGCATAGATCGTACTCCGTACTCACCTCATACGTCACCAATACCATATTACACTAATTGCATAGATCGTATCCGTACTCACCTCGTACGTCATCAATACCATAATTACACTAATTGCATAGATCGTATTCCGTACTCACCTCGTACACCATCAATACCATAATTACACTAATTGCATAGATCGTACTCCGTACTCACCTCATACGTCATCAATACCATAATTACACTAATTGCATATATCGTACTCCGTACTCACCTCGTACGTCATCAATACCATAATTACACTAATTGCATATATCGTACTCCGTACTCACCTCGTACGTCATCAATACTATAATTACACTAATTGCATAGATGTACTCCGTACTCACCTCGTACGTCATCAATACCATAATTACACTAATTGCATAGATCGTATTCCGTACTCACCTCGTACGTTATCAATACCATAATTACACTAATTGCATATATCGTATTCCGTACTCACCTCGTACGTTATCAATACCATAATTACACTAATTGCAAATCGTATCCGTACTCACCTCTACGTACAATACCATAATTACACTAATTGCATAGATCGTACTCCGTACTCACCTGTACGTTATCAATACCATTTACACTAATTGCATAGATCGTACTCCGTACTCACCTCATACGTCACCAATACCCTAATAACACTAATTGCATAGATCGTACTCCGTACTCACCGCATACGTCACCAATACAATAATTACACTAATTGCATAGACCGTATTCCGTACTCACCTCGTACGTTATCAATACTATAATTACACTAATTGCACATATCGTATTCCGTACTCACTTCATACGTTATCAATACCATAATTACACTAATTGCACATATCGTATTCCTTACTCACCTCGTACGTTATCAATACCATAATTACATTAATTGCATAGAACATACTCCGTACTAACCGGGTACGTCATCAATACCATAATTACACTAATTGCATAAATCGTACTCTGTAATCACCTCGTACGTTATCAATACCATAATTACACTAATTGCATAGATCGTACTCCGTACTCACCTCGTACGTTATCAATACCATAATTACACTAATTGCACATATCGTATTCCGTACTCACCTCGTACGTCATCAATACCATAATTACACTAATTGCATAGATCGTATTCCCTACTCACCTCATACGTCTCCAATACCATAATTACACTAATTGCATAGATCGTATTCCGTACTCACCTCGTACGTCATCAATACCATAATTACAGTAATTGCATAGATGGTACTCCGTACTCACCTCGTACACCATCAATACGATAATTACACTAATTGCACATATCGTACTCCGTACTCACCTCGTACACCATCAATATCATAATTACAGTAATTGCATAGATCGTACTCCGTACTCACCTCGTACACCAACAATACCATAATTACACTAATTGCACCTATCGTACTCCGTACTCACCTCGTACACCATCAATACCATAATTACAGTAATTGCATAGATCGTACTCCGTACTCACCTCATACGTCACCATAGATCGTATTCCGTACTCATCTCGTACGTCATCAATACCATAATTACACTAATTGCATAGATCGTACTCCGTAATCACCTCGTACGTTACCAATTCCATAATTACGCTACTTGCATAGATCGTACTCCGTACTCACCTCGTACGTTATCAATACCATAATTACACTAATTGCATAGATCGTATTCCGTACTCACCTCGTACGTCATCAATACCATAATTACAGTAATTGCATAGATGGTACTCCGTACTCACCTCGTACACCATCAATACCATAATTACACTAATTGCACATATCGTACTACGTACTCACCTAGTACGTTATCAATACCATAATTACACTAATTGCATAGATCGTACTCCGTACTCACCTCAAACATCACCAATATCATAATTACACTAATTGCACATATCGCACTCCGTACTCACCTCGTACACCATCAATACTATAATTACAGTAATTGCATAGATCGTACTCCGTACTCACCTCATACGTCACCAATACCATAATTACACAAAGTGCATAGATTGTATTCCATACTCACCTCGTACACCATCAATACCATAATTACACTAATTGCATAGATTGTATTCCGTACTCACCTCGTACACCATCAATACCATAATTACACTAATTGCACATATCGTACTCCGTACTCACCTCGTACACCATTAATATCATAATTACAGTAATTGCATAGATCATACTCCGTACTCACCTCGTACACCAACAATACCATAATTACACTAATTGCATATATCGTACTCCGTACTAACCTCGTACGTCATCAATACCATAATTACACTTATTACATAGAACGTACTCTGTACTCACCTCATACGTCACCAAGACTATAATTACACTAATTGCATAGATCGTACTCCGTACTCACCTCGTACGTTATCAATACCATAATTACATTAATTGCATATATCGTATTCCGTACTCACCTCGTACGTTATCAATACTATAATTACACTAATTGCACATATCGTACTCCCTCCGTATTCACCTCGTACGTTATGAATACCATAATTACACTAATTGCATAGATCGTAGTCCGTACTCACCTCATACGTCATCAATACCATAATTACACTAACTGCATAGATCGTACTCAGTACTCACCTCGTACGTTATCAATACCATAATTACACTAATTGCATAGATCGTACTCCGTACTCACCTCATACGTCACCAATACCCTAATAACACTAATTGCATAGATCGTACTCCGTACTCACCGCATACGTCACCAATACAATAATTACACTAATTGCATAGACCGTATTCCGTACTCACCTCGTACGTTATCAATACTATAATTACACTAATTGCACATATCGTATTCCGTACTCACTTCATACGTTATCAATACCATAATTACACTAATTGCACATAACGTATTCCTTACTCACCTCGTACGTTATCAATACCATAATTACACTAATTGCATAGATCGTATTCCGTACTCACCTCATACGTCTCCAATACCATAATTACACTAATTGCATAGATCGTATTCCGTACTCACCTCGTACGTCATCAATACCATAATTACAGTAATTGCATAGATGGTACTCCGTACTCACCTCGTACACCATCAATACCATAATTACACTAATTGCACATATCGTACTCCGTACTCACCTCGTACACCATCAATATCATAATTACAGTAATTGCATAGATCGTACTCCGTACTCACCTCGTACACCATCAATATCATAATTACAGTAATTGCATAGATCGTACTCCGTACTCACCTCGTACACCAACAATACCATAATTACACTAATTGCATATATCGTACTCCGTACTAACCTCGTACGTCATCAATACCATAATTACATTAATTACATAGATCGTACTCCGTACTCACCTCGTACGTTATCAATACCATAATTACACTAATTGCATAGATCGTACTCCGTACTCACCTCGTACGTTATCAATACCATAATTACACTAATTGCATAGATCGTATTCCGTACTCACCTCGTACGTCATCAATACCATAATTATTGTAATTGCATAGATGGTACTCAGTACTCACCTCGTACACCATCAATACCATAATTACACTAATTGCACATATCGTACTCCGTACTCACCTCGTATACCATCAATATCATAATTACAGTAATTGCATAGATCGTACTCCGTACTCACCTCGTACACCAACAATACCATAATTACACTAATTGCATATATCGTACTCCATACTAACCTCGTACGTCATCAATACCATAATTACACTAATTGAATAGATCGTACTCCGTACTCACCTCGTACGTTATCAATACCATAATTACACTACTTGCATAGATCGTACTCCGTACTCACCTCGTACGTTATCAATACCATAATTACACTAATTGCATATATCGTATTCCGTACTCACCTGGTACGTTATCAATACTATAATTACACTAATTGCACATATCGTACTCCCTCCGTATTCACCTCGTACGTTATGAATACCATAATTACACTATTTGCATAAATCGTACTCCGTACTCACCTCCTACGTCATCAATACCATAATTACACTAAATGCATAGATCGTACTCCGTACTCACCTCGTACGTTATCAATACCATAATTACACTAATTGCATAGATCGTACTCCGTACTCACCTGATACGTCACCAATACCCTAATAACACTAATTGCATAGATCGTACTCCGTACTCACCTCATACGTCACCAATACCATAATTACACTAATTGCATAGACCGTATTCCGTACTCACCTCGTACGTTATCAATACTATAATTACACTAATTGTACATATCGTATTCCGTACTCACCTCGTACATTATCAATATCATAATTACACTAATTGCATAGATCGTACTTCGTACTCACCTCATACGTTATCAATACCATAATCACAGTAGTTGCATAGATCGTACTCCGTACTAACCTCGTACGTCATCAATACCATAATTACACTAATTGCATAGATCGTACTCCGTACTCACCTCATACGTCACCAATACCATAATTACACTAATTGCACATATCGTACTCCGTACTCACCTCGTACACCATCAATACCATAATTACAGTAATTGCATAGATCGTACTCCGTACTAACCTCGTACGTCATCAATACCATAATTACACTAATTGCATAGATCGTACTCCGTACTCACCTCGTACGTTATCAATACCATAATTACACTAATTGCACATATCGTATTCCGTACTCACCTCGTACGTTATCAATACCATAATTACACTAATTGCATAGATCGTACTCCGTACTCACCTCGTACACCATCAGTACCATAATTACACTAATTGCATATATTGTATTCCGTACTCACCTCGTACGTTATCAATACCATAATTACACTAATTGCATAGATCGTACTTCGTACTCACCTCATTCGTTATCAATACCATAATCACAGTAGTTGCATAGATCGTACTCCGTACTCACCTCTTACACCATCAATACCATAATTACACTAATTGCATAGATCGTACTCCGTACTCACCTCATACGTCACCATTACCATAATTACACTAATTGCACATATCGTACTCCGTACTCACCTCGCACGTCACCAATACAATAATTACACTAATTGCATAGATCGTACTCCGTACTCACCTCGTACGTTATCAATACCATAATTACACTAATTGCACATATCGTATTCCGTACTCACCTCGTACGTTATCAATACCATAATTACACTAATTGCATAGATCGTACTCCGTACTCACCTCAAACGTCACCAATACCATAATTACACTAATTACATAGATCGTTTTCCGTACTCACCTCGTACGTCACCAATACCATAATTACACTAATTGCACATATCGTACTCCGTACTCACCTCGTACACCATCAATACCATAATTACAGTAATTGCATAGATCGTACTCCGTACTCACCTCGTACACCATCAATACTATAATTACAGTAATTGCATAGATCGTACTCCGTACTCACCTCGTACACCATCAATACCATAATTACACTAATTGCATATATTGTATTCCGTACTCACCTCGTACGTTATCAATACCATAATTACACTAATTGCATAGATCGTACTCCGTACTCACCTCATACGTCACCAATACCATAATTACACTAATTGCACATATCGTACTCCGTACTCACCTCGTACACCATCAATACCATAATTACAGTAATTGCATAGATCGTACTCCGTACTCACCTCGTACGTCACCAATACCATAATTACACTAATTGCATAGATCGTACTCCGTACTCACCTCGTACGTTATCAATACCATAATTACACTAATTGCACATATCGTATTCCGTACTCACCTCGTACGTTATCAATACCATAATTACACTAATTGCATAGATCGTACTCCGTACTCACCTCAAACGTCACCAATACCATAATTACACTAATTGCATAGATCGTATTCCGTACTCACCTCGTACGTCACCAATACCATAATTACACTAATTGCACATATCGTACTCCGTACTCACCTCGTACACCATCAATACCATAATTACAGTAATTGCATAGATCGTACTCCGTACTCACCTCGTACACCATCAATACTATAATTACAGTAATTGCATAGATCGTACTCCGTACTCACCTCGTACACCATCAATACCATAATTACACTAATTGCATATATTGTATTCCGTACTCACCTCGTACGTTATCAATACCATAATTACACTAATTGCATAGATCGTACTCCGTACTCACCTCATACGTTATCAATACCATAATCACAGTAGTTGCATAGATCGTACTCCGTACTCACCTCGTACGTCATCAATACCATAATTACACTAATTGCATAGATCGTACTCCGTACTCACCTCGTACGTCACCAATACCATAATTACACTAATTGCACATATCGTACTCCGTACTCACCTCGTACACCATCAATACCATAATTACAGTAATTGCATAGATCTACTCCGTACTACCTCGTCTAATTGCATATATCGTATTCCGTACTCACCTCGTACGTTATCAATACCATAATTACACTAATTGCATAGATCGTACTCCGTACTCACCTCAAACGTCACCAATACCATAATTACACTAATTACATAGATCGTTTTCCGTACTCACCTCGTACGTCACCAATACCATAATTACACTAATTGCACATATCGTACTCCGTACTCACCTCGTACACCATCAATACCATAATTACAGTAATTGCATAGATCGTACTCCGTACTCACCTCGTACACCATCAATACTATAATTACAGTAATTGCATAGATCGTACTCCGTACTCAACTCGTACGTTATCAATACCATAATTACACTAATTGCATAGATCGTACTTCGTACTCACCTCATACGTTATCAATACCATAATCACAGTAGTTGCATAGATCGTACTCCGTACTAACCTCGTACGTCATCAATACCATAATTACACTAATTGCATAGATCGTACTCCGTTCTCACCTCATACGTCACCAATACCATAATTACACTAATTGCACATATCGTACTCCGTACTCAACTCGTACACCATCAATACCATAATTACAGTAATTGCATAGATCTTACTCCGTACTAACCTCGTACGTCATCAATACCATAATTACACTAATTGCATAGATCGTACTTCGTACTCACCTCGTACGTTATCAATACCATAATTACACTAATTGCACATATCGTATTCCGTACTCACCTCGTACGTTATCAATACCATAATTACACTAATTGCATAGATCGTACTCCGTACTCACCTCAAACGTCACCAATACCATAATTACACTAATTGCATAGATCGTATTCCGTACTCACCTCGTACGTCACCAATACCATAATTACACTAATTGCACATATCGTACTCCGTACTCACCTCGTACACCATCAGTACCATAATTACACTAATTGCATATATTGTATTCCGTACTCACCTCGTACGTTATCAATACCATAATTACACTAATTGCATAGATCGCACTTCGTACTCACCTCATTCGTTATCAATACCATAATCACAGTAGTTGCATAGATCGTACTCCGTACTCACCTCTTACACCATCAATACCATAATTACACTAATTGCATAGATCGTACTCCGTACTCACCTCATACGTCACCAATACCATAATTACACTAATTGCACATATCGTACTCCGTACTCACCTCGTACACCATCAATACCATAATTACAGTAATTGCATAGATCGTACTCCGTACTCACCTCGTACGTCACCAATACCATAATTACACTAATTGCATAGATCGTACTCCGTACTCACCTCGTACGTTATCAATACCATAATTACACTAATTGCACATATCGTATTCCGTACTCACCTCGTACGTTATCAATACCATAATTACACTAATTGCATAGATCGTACTCCGTACTCACCTCAAACGTCACCAATACCATAATTACACTAATTGCATAGATCGTTTTCCGTACTCACCTCGTACGTCACCAATACCATAATTAC
>CM026391.1:81453458-81496087 GCA_014843695.1 Archivesica marissinica
ATCGTTTTCCGTACTCACCTCGTACGTTATCAATACCATAATTACACTAATTGCATATATCGTACTCCGTACTCACCTCGTACACCATCAAAACCATAATTACACTAATTGCATATATCGTACTCCGTACTAACCTCGTACGTCATCAATACCATAATTACACTAATTGCATAGATCTTACTCTGTACTCACCTCATACGTCACGAACACCATAATTACACTAATTGCATAGATCGTATTCCGGACTCACCTCGTACGTTATCAATACCATAATTACACTAATTGCAAATATCGTATTCCGTACTCACCTCGTACGTTATCATTACCATAATTACACTAATTGCATTGATCGTACTCCGTACTAACCTCGTACGTCATCAATACCATAATTACAGTAATTGCATAGATCGTACTCCGTACTCACCTCGTACGTTATCAATACTATAATTATAGTAATTGCATATATTGTACTCCGTACTCACCTCGTACGTTATCAATACCATAATTACACTAATTGCATATATTGTATTCCGTACTCACCTCGTACGTTATCAATACCATAATTACACTAATTGCATAGATCGTACTCAGTACTCACCTCATACGTCACCAATACCATAATTACACTAATTGCACATATCGTACTCCGTACTCACCTAGTACACCATCAATACCATAATTACAGTAATTGCATAGATCGTACTCCGTACTAACCTCGTACGTCATCAATACCATAATACACTAATTGCATAGATCGTACTCCGTACTCACCTCGTACGTTATCAATACCATAATTAGTCACGTATTTGCACATATCGTATTCGTATTTTTTTTTTTTGTTTTTCTACCTCGTACGTTATCAATACCATAATTACACTAATTGCGATAGATCGTACTCCGTACTCACCTCGTACTCAACAATACCATAATTACACTAATTGCATAGATCGTTTTCCGTACTCACCTCGTACGTCATCAATACCATAATTACACTAATTGCATATATCGTACTCCGTACTCACCTTCTTACGTCATCATACCATAATTACAGTAATTGCATATATCTGTATTCCGTACTCACCTCGTACGTTATCAATACTATAATTACAGTAATTGCATAGATCGGTACTCCGTACTAACTCGTACGTTATCAATACCATAATAACACTAATTGCATAGATCGTACTCCGTACTCACCCCATACGTCACCAATACCATAATTACACTAATTGCATAGATCGTACTCCGTACTCACCTCGTACGTCATCAATACCATAATTACACTAATTGCATAGATCGTACTCCGTACTCACCTCATACGTCACCAATACCATAATTACACTAATTGCATAGATCGTATTCCGTACTCACCTCGTACGTTATCAATACCATAATTACAGTAATTGCATATATCGTATTCCGTACTAACCTCGTACGTCATCAATACCATAATTACACTAATTGCATAGATCGTACTCCGTACTCACCTCATACGTCACCAATACCATAATTACACTAATTGCACATATCGTACTCCGTACTCACCTCATACGTCACCAATACCATAATTACACTAATTGCATAGATCGTACTCCGTACTCACCTCATACGTCACCAATACCATAATTACACTAATTGCATAGATCGTATTCCGTACTCACCTCGTACGTTATCAATACCATAATTACACTAATTGCATAGATCGTATTCTGTACTCACCTCGTACGTTATCAATACCATAATTACACTAATTGCATAGATCGTACTCCGTACTAACCTCGTACGTCATCTATACCATAATTACACTAATTGCATAGATCGTACTTCGTACTCACCTCGTACGTTATCAATACCATAATTATACTAATTGCACATATCGTACTCCGTACTCACCTCGTACGTTATCAATACCATAATTACACTAATTGCATAGATCGTACTCCGTACTCACCTCATACGTCACCAATACCATAATTACACTAATTGCATATATCGTACTCCGTACTCACCTCGTACGTCATCAATACCATAATTACACTAATTGCATAGATCTTACTCTGTACTCACCTCATACGTCACGAATACCATAATTACACTAATTGCATAGATCGTATTCCGTACTCACCTCGTACGTTATCAATACCATAATTACACTAATTGCAAATATCGTATTCCGTACTCACCTCGTACGTTATCAATACCATAATACACTAATTGCATAGATCGTACTCCGTACTCACCTCGTACGTCATCAATACCATAATTACACTAATTGCATAGATCGTACTCCGTACTCACCTCGTACGTCATCAATACTATAATTACACTAATTGCATAGATCGTACTCCGTACTCACCTCGTACGTTATCAATACCATAATTACACTAATTGCATATATCGTATTCCGTACTCACCTCGTACGTTATCAATACCATAATTACACTAATTGCATAGATCGTACTCCGTACTCACCTCATACGTCACCAATACCATAATTACACTAATTGCACATATCGTACTCCGTACTCACCTCGTACACCATCAATACCATAATTACAGTAATTGCATAGATCGTACTCCGTACTAACCTCGTACGTCATCAATACCATAATTACACTAATTGCATAGATCGTACTCCGTACTCACCTCGTACGTTATCAATACCATAATTACACTAATTGCACATATCGTATTCCGTACTCACCTCGTACGTTATCAATACCATAATTACACTAATTGCATAGATCGTACTCCGTACTCACCTCGTACACCAACAATACCATAATTACACTAATTGCATATATCGTACTCCGTACTAACCTCGTACCCCATCAATACCATAATTACACTAATTGCATAGATCGTACTCCGTACTCACCTCATACGTCACCAATACCATAATAACACTAATTGTATAGATCGTATTCCGTACTCACCTCATACGTCACCAATACCATAATTACACTAATTGCATAGATCGTACTCCGTACTCACCTCATACGTCACCAATACCCTAATAACACTAATTGCACAGATCGTACTCCGTACTCACCCCATACGTCACCAATACCATAATTACACTAATTGCATAGATCGTACTCCGTACTCACCTCATACGTCACCAATACCCTAATAACACTAATTGCATAGATCGTACTCCGTACTCACCCCATACGTCACCAATACCATAATTACACTAATTGCATAGACCGTATTCCGTACACACCTCGTACGTTATCAATACCATAATTACACTAATTACAAATATCGTATTCCTTACTCACCTCATACGTCACCAATACCCTAATAACACTAATTGCACAGATCGTACTCCGTACTCACCCCATACGTCACCAATACCATAATTACACTAATTGCATAGATCGTACTCCGTACTCACCTCATACGTCACCAATACCCTAATAACACTAATTGCATAGATCGTACTCCGTACTCACCCCATACGTCACCAATACCATAATTACACTAATTGCATAGACCGTATTCCGTACTCACCTCGTACGTTATCAATACCATAATTACACTAATTGCCTAGATCGTATTCTGTACTCACCTCGTACGTTATCAATACCATAATTACACTAATTGCATTGATCGTACTCCGTACCAACCTCGTACGTCATCTATACCATAATTACACTAATTGCATAGATCGTACTCCGTACTCACCTCGTACGTTATCAATACCATAATTATACTAATTGCACATATCGTACTCCGTACTCACCTCGTACGTTATCAATACCATAATTACACTAATTGCATAGATCGTACTCCGTACTCACCTCGTACACCAACAAAACCATAATTACACTAATTGCATATATCGTACTCCGTACTAACCTCGTACGTCATCAATACCATAATTACACTAATTGCATAGATCTTACTCTGTACTCACCTCATACGTCACGAACACCATAATTACACTAATTGCATAGATCGTATTCCGGACTCACCTCGTACGTTATCAATACCATAATTACACTAATTGCAAATATCGTATTCCGTACTCACCTCGTACGTTATCAATACCATAATTACACTAATTGCATTGATCGTACTCCGTACTAACCTCGTACGTCATCAATACCATAATTACACTAATTGCATAGATCGTACTCCGTACTCACCTCGTACGTTATCAATACCATAATTATACTAATTGCATATATTGTACTCCGTACTCACCTCGTACGTTATCAATACCATAATTACACTAATTGCATAGATCGTATTCCGTACTCACCTCGTACGTTATCAATACCATAACTACACTAATTGCATAGATCGTACTCACTACTCACCTCATACATCACCAATACCATAATTACACTAATTGCATATATCGTACTCCGTACTCACCTCGTACGTCATCAATACCATAATTACACTAATTGCATAGATCGTACTCCGTACTCACCTCGTACGTCATCAATACCATAATTACACTAATTGCATAGATCGTACTCCGTACTCACCTCGTACGTTATCAATACCATAATTACACTAATTGCACATATCGTATTCCGTACTCACCTCGTACGTTATCAATACCATAATTACACTAATTGCAAATGTATCGTACTCCTCGTTAGATCGTACTCCGTACTCACCTCGTACACCAACAATACCATAATTACACTAATTGCATATATCGTACTCCGTACTAACCTCGTACCCCATCAATACCATAATTACACTAATTGCATAGATCGTACTCCGTACTCACCTCATACGTCACCAATACCATAATAACACTAATTGTATAGATCGTATTCCGTACTCACCTCATACGTCACCAATACCATAATTACACTAATTGCATAGATCGTACTCCGTACTCACCTCATACGTCACCAATACCCTAATAACACTAATTGCACAGATCGTACTCCGTACTCACCCCATACGTCACCAATACCATAATTACACTAATTGCATAGATCGTACTCCGTACTCACCTCATACGTCACCAATACCCTAATAACACTAATTGCATAGATCGTACTCCGTACTCACCCCATACGTCACCAATACCATAATTACACTAATTGCATAGACCGTATTCCGTACACACCTCGTACGTTATCAATACCATAATTACACTAATTACAAATATCGTATTCCTTACTCACCTCATACGTCACCAATACCCTAATAACACTAATTGCACAGATCGTACTCCGTACTCACCCCATACGTCACCAATACCATAATTACACTAATTGCATAGATCGTACTCCGTACTCACCTCATACGTCACCAATACCCTAATAACACTAATTGCATAGATCGTACTCCGTACTCACCCCATACGTCACCAATACCATAATTACACTAATTGCATAGACCGTATTCCGTACTCACCTCGTACGTTATCAATACCATAATTACACTAATTGCCTAGATCGTATTCTGTACTCACCTCGTACGTTATCAATACCATAATTACACTAATTGCATTGATCGTACTCCGTACCAACCTCGTACGTCATCTATACCATAATTACACTAATTGCATAGATCGTACTCCGTACTCACCTCGTACGTTATCAATACCATAATTATACTAATTGCACATATCGTACTCCGTACTCACCTCGTACGTTATCAATACCATAATTACACTAATTGCATAGATCGTACTCCGTACTCACCTCGTACACCAACAAAACCATAATTACACTAATTGCATATATCGTACTCCGTACTAACCTCGTACGTCATCAATACCATAATTACACTAATTGCATAGATCTTACTCTGTACTCACCTCATACGTCACGAACACCATAATTACACTAATTGCATAGATCGTATTCCGGACTCACCTCGTACGTTATCAATACCATAATTACACTAATTGCAAATATCGTATTCCGTACTCACCTCGTACGTTATCAATACCATAATTACACTAATTGCATTGATCGTACTCCGTACTAACCTCGTACGTCATCAATACCATAATTACACTAATTGCATAGATCGTACTCCGTACTCACCTCGTACGTTATCAATACCATAATTATACTAATTGCATATATCGTACTCCGTACTCACCTCGTACGTTATCAATACCATAACTACACTAATTGCATAGATCGTACTCCGTACTCACCTCGTACGTCACCAATACCATAATTACACTAATTGCATAGATCGTACTCCGTACTCACCTCGTACGTCATCAATACCATAATTACACTAATTGCATAGATCGTATTCCGTACTCACCTCGTACGTTATCAATACCATAATTACACTAATTGCATAGATCGTATTCTGTACTCACCTCGTACGTTATCAATACCATAATTACACTAATTGCATTGATCGTACTCCGTACCAACCTCGTACGTCATCTATACCATAATTACACTAATTGCATAGATCGTACTCCGTACTCACCTCGTACGTTATCAATACCATAATTACACTAATTGCACATATCGTACTCCGTACTCACCTCGTACGTTATCAATACCATAATTACACTAATTGCATAGATCGTACTCCGTACTCACCTCGTACACCAACAAAACCATAATTACACTAATTGCATATATCATACTCCGTACTAACCTCGTACGTCATCAATACCATAATTACACTAATTGCATAGATCTTACTCTGTACTCACCTCATACGTCACGAACACCATAATTACACTAATTGCATAGATCGTATTCCGGACTCACCTCGTACGTTATCAATACCATAATTACACTAATTGCAAATATCGTATTCCGTACTCACCTCGTACGTTATCAATACCATAATTACACTAATTGCATTGATCGTACTCCGTACTAACCTCGTACGTCATCAATACCATAATTACACTAATTGCATAGATCGTACTCCGTACTCACCTCGTACGTTATCAATACCATAATTATACTAATTGCATATATCGTACTCCGTACTCACCTCGTACGTTATCAATACCATAATTACACTAATTGCATAGATCGTTCTCCGTACTCACCTCGTACACCAACAATACCATAATTACACTAATTGCATATATCGTACTCCGTACTAACCTCGTACATCATCAATACCATAATTACACTAATTGCATAGATCGTACTCTGTACTCACCTCATACGTCACCAACACCATAATTACACTAATTGCATAGATCGTATTCCGGACTCACCTCGTACGCTATCAATACCATAACTACACTAATTGCATAGATCGTACTCCGTACTCACCTCAAACGTCACCAATATCATAATTACACTAATTGCATAGATCGTATTCCGTACTCACCTGGTACGTCACCAATACCATAATTACACTAATTGCACATATCGTACTCCGTACTCACCTCGTACACCATCAATACCATAATTACAGTAATTGCATAGATCGTACTCCGTACTCACCTCGTACACCATCAATACCATAATTACACTAATTGCATATATTGTATTCCGTACTCACCTCGTACGTTATCAATACTATAATTACACTAATTGCATATATCGTACTTCGTACTCACCTCATACGTTATCAATACCATAATCACAGTAATTGCATAGATCGTACTCCGTACTCACCTCTTACACCATTAATACCATAATTACACTGATTGCATAGATCGTACTCCGTACTCACCTCATACGTTACCAATACCATAATTACACTAATTGCACATATCGTACTCCGTACTCACCTCGTACACCATCAATACCATAATTACAGTAATTGCATAGATCGTACTCCGTACTAACCTCGTACGTCATCAATACCATAATTACACTAATTGCATAGATCGTACTCCGTACTCACCTCGTACGTTATCAATACCATAATTACACTAATTGCACATATCGTATTCCGTACTCACCTCGTACGTTATCAATACCATAATTACACTAATTGCATAGATCGTACTCCGTACTCACCTCTTAAACCAACAATACCATAATTACACTAATTGCATATATCGTACTCCGTACTAACCTCGTACGCCATCAATACCATAATTACACTAATTGCATAGATCGTATTCCGTACTCACCTCATACGTCACCAATACCATAATTACACTAATTGCATAGATCGTACTCCGTACTCACCTCATACGTCACCAATACCCTAATAACACTAATTGCATAGATCGTACTCCGTACTCACCCCATACGTCACCAATACCATAATTACACTAATTGCATAGACCGTATTCCGTACTCACCTCGTACGTTATCAATACCATAATTACACTAATTGCACATATCGTATTCCGTACTCATCTCGTACGTTATCAATACCATAATTACACTAATTGCATTGATCGTACTCCGTACTAACCTCGTACGTCATCAATACCATAATTACACTAATTGCATATATCGTACTCCGTACTAACCTCGTACGTCATCAATACCATAATTACACTAATTGCATAGATCGTACTCTGTACTCACCTCATACGTCACCAACACCATAATTACACTAATTGCATAGATCGTATTCCGTACTCACTTCGTACGTTATCAATACTAGAATTACACTAATTGCACATATCGTACTTCGTACTCACCTCGTACGTTATCAATACCATAATTACACTAATTGCCTAGATCGTATTCCGTACTCACCTCGTACGTCATCAATACCATAATTACACTAATTGCATAGATCGTACTCCGTACTCACCTCGTACGTCATCAATACCATAATTACACTAATTGCATAGATCGTACTCTGAACTCACCTCATACCTCACCAATACCATACTAACACTAATTGCATAGATCGTACTCCGTACTCACCTTCATACGACACCAATACCATAATTACACTAATTGCATAGATCATACCCCGTGCTCACCTCGTACGTCATCAATACCATAATTACACTAATTGCATATATCGTATTCCGTACTCACCTCATACGTCACCAATACCATAATTACACTAATTGCATAGATCGTACTCCGTACTCACCTCATACGTCACCAATACCCTAATAACACTAATTGCATAGATCGTACTCCGTACTCACCCCATACGTCACCAATACCATAATTACACTAATTGCATAGACCGTATTCCGTACTCACCTCGTACGTTATCAATACCATAATTACACTAATTGCAAATATCGTATTCCGTACTCACCTCGTACGTTATCAATACCATAATTACACTAATTGCATTGATCGTACTCCGTACTAACCTCGTACCTCATCAATACCATAATTACACTAATTGCATAGATCGTACTCCGTACTCACCTCGTACGTTATCAATACCATAATTATACTAATTGCACATATCGTACTCCGTACTCACCTCGTACGTTATCAATACCATAATTACACTAATTGCATAGATCGTTCTCCGTACTCACCTCGTACACCAACAATACCATAATTACACTAATTGCATATATCGTACTCCGTACTAACCTCGTACATCATCAATAACATAATTACACTAATTGCATAGATCGTACTCTGTACTCACCTCATACGTCACCAACACCATAATTACACTAATTGCATAGATCGTATTCCGGACTCACCTCGTACGTTATCAATACCATAATTACACTAATTGCATAGATCGTACTCCGTACTCACCTCGTACACCATCAATACCATAATTACAGTAATTGCATAGATCGTACTCCGTACTCACCTCGTACACCATCAATACCATAATTACACTAATTGCATATATTGTATTCCGTACTCACCTCGTACGTTATCAATACCATAATTACACTAATTGCATATATCGTACTTCGTACTCACCTCATACGTTATCAATACCATAATCACAGTAATTGCATAGATCGTACTCCGTACTCACCTCTTACACCATTAATACCATAATTACACTGATTGCATAGATCGTACTCCGTACTCACCTCATACGTCACCAATACCATAATTACACTAATTGCACATATCGTACTCCGTACTCACCTCGTACACCATCAATACCATAATTACAGTAATTGCATAGATCGTACTCCGTACTAACCTCGTACGTCATCAATACCATAATTACACTAATTGCATAGATCGTACTCCGTACTCACCTCGTACGTTATCAATACCATAATTACACTAATTGCACATATCGTATTCCGTACTCACCTCGTACGTTATCAATACCATAATTACACTGATTGCATAGATCGTACTCCGTACTCACCTCGTAAACCAACAATACCATAATTACACTAATTGCATATATCGTACTCCGTACTAACCTCGTACGCCATCAATACCATAATTACACTAATTGCATAGATCGTATTCCGTACTCACCTCATACGTCACCAATACCATAATTACACTAATTGCATAGATCGTACTCCGTACTCACCTCATTCGTCACCAATACCCTAATAACACTAATTGCATAGATCGTACTCCGTACTCACCCCATACGTCACCAATACCATAATTACACTAATTGCATAGACCGTATTCCGTACTCACCTCGTACGTTATCAATACCATAATTACACTAATTGCATAGATCGTACTCTGTACTCACCTCATACGTCACCAACACCATAATTACACTAATTGCATAGATCGTATTCCGTACTCACTTCGTACGTTATCAATACTAGAATTACACTAATTGCACATATCGTACTTCGTACTCACCTCGTACGTTATCAATACCATAATTACACTAATTGCCTAGATCGTATTCCGTACTCACCTCGTACGTCATCAATACCATAATTACACTAATTGCATAGATCGTACTCCGTACTCACCTCGTACGTCATCAATACCATAATTACACTAATTGCATAGATCGTACTCTGAACTCACCTCATACCTCACCAATACCATACTAACACTAATTGCATAGATCGTACTCCGTACTCACCTTCATACGTCACCAATACCATAATTACACTAATTGCATAGATCATACCACGTGCTCACCTCGTACGTCATCAATACCATAATTACACTAATTGCATATATCGTATTCCGGACTCACCACGTACGTTATCAATACCATAATAACACTAATTGTATAGATCGTATTCCGTACTCACCTCATACGTCACCAATACCATAATTACACTAATTGCATAGATCGTACTCCGTACTCACCTCATACGTCACCAATACCCTAATAACACTAATTGCATAGATCGTACTCCGTACTCACCTCATACGTCACCAATACCATAATTACACTAATTGCATAGATCGTATTCCGTACTCACCTCGTACGTTATCAATACAATAATTACACTAATTGCACATATCGTATTCCGTACTCACCTCGTACGTTATCAATACCATAATTACACTAATTGCATTGATCGTACTCCGTACTAACCTCGTACGTCATCAATACCATAATTACACTAATTGCATATATCGTACTCCGTACTCACCTCGTACGTCATCAATACCATAATTACACTAATTGCATAGATCGTACTCTGTACTCACCTCATACGTCACCAACACCATAATTACACTAATTGCATAGATCGTATTCCGTACTCACTTCGTACGTTATCAATACTAGAATTACACTAATTGCACATATCGTACTTCGTACTCACCTCGTACGTTATCAATACCATAATTACACTAATTGCATAGATCGTATTCCGTACTCACCTCGTACGTCATCAATACCATAATTACACTAATTGCATAGATCGTACTCCGTACTCACCTCGTACGTCATCAATACCATAATTACACTAATTGCATAGATCGTACTCTGTACTCACCTCATACCTCACCAATACCATACTAACACTAATTGCATAGATCGTACTCCGTACTCACCTTCATACGTCACCAATACCATAATTACACTAATTGCATAGATCATACCCCGTGCTCACCTCGTACGTCATCAATACCATAATTACACTAATTGCATATATCGTATTCCGGACTCACCTCAAACGTCACCTATACCATAATTACACTAATTGCATCGATCGTATTCCGTACTCACCTCGTACGTCACCAATACCATAATTACACTAATTGCACATATCGTACTCCATACTCACCTCGTACACCATCAATACCATAATTACAGTAATTGCATAGATCGTACTCCGTACTCACCTCGTACACCATCAATACCATAATTACACTAATTGCATATATTGTATTCCGTACTCACCTCGTACGTTATCAATACCATAATTACACTAATTGCATAGATCGTACTCCGTACTCACCTCATTCGTCACCAATACCCTAATAACACTAATTGCATAGATCGTACTCCGTACTCATCCCATACGTCACCAATACCATAATTACACTAATTGCATAGACCGTATTCCGTACTCACCTCGTACGTTATCAATACCATAATTACACTAATTGCATAGATCGTACTCTGTACTCACCTCATACGTCACCAACACCATAATTACACTAATTGCATAGATCGTATTCCGTACTCACTTCGTACGTTATCAATACTAGAATTACACTAATTGCACATATCGTACTTCGTACTCACCTCGTACGTTATCAATACGATAATTACACTAATTGCCTAGATCGTATTCCGTACTCACCTCGTACGTCATCAATACCATAATTACACTAATTGCATAGATCGTACTCCGTACTCACCTCGTACGTCATCAATACCATAATTACACTAATTGCATAGATCGTACTCTGAACTCACCTCATACCTCACCAATACCATACTAACACTAATTGCATAGATCGTACTCCGTACTCACCTTCATACGTCACCAATACCATAATTACACTAATTGCATAGATCATACCACGTGCTCACCTCGTACGTCATCAATACCATAATTACACTAATTGCATATATCGTATTCCGGACTCACCACGTACGTTATCAATACCATAATAACACTAATTGTATAGATCGTATTCCGTACTCACCTCATACGTCACCAATACCATAATTACACTAATTGCATAGATCGTACTCCGTACTCACCTCATACGTCACCAATACCCTAATAACACTAATTGCATAGATCGTACTCCGTACTCACCCCATACGTCACCAATACCATAATTACACTAATTGCATAGACCGTATTCCGTACTCACCTCGTACGTTATCAATACAATAATTACACTAATTGCACATATCGTATTCCGTACTCACCTCGTACGTTATCAATACCATAATTACACTAATTGCATTGATCGTACTCCGTACTAACCTCGTACGTCATCAATACCATAATTACACTAATTGCATATATCGTACTCCGTACTAACCTCGTACGTCATCAATACCATAATTACACTAATTGCATAGATCGTACTCTGTACTCACCTCATACGTCACCAACACCATAATTACACTAATTGCATAGATCGTATTCCGTACTCACTTCGTACGTTATCAATACTAGAATTACACTAATTGCACATATCGTACTTCGTACTCACCTCGTACGTTATCAATACCATAATTACACTAATTGCCTAGATCGTATTCCGTACTCACCTCGTACGTCATCAATACCATAATTACACTAATTGCATAGATCGTACTCCGTACTCACCTCGTACGTCATCAATACCATAATTACACTAATTGCATAGATCGTACTCTGAACTCACCTCATACCTCACCAATACCATACTAACACTAATTGCATAGATCGTACTCCGTACTCACCTTCATACGTCACCAATACCATAATTACACTAATTGCATAGATCATACCCCGTGCTCACCTCGTACGTCATCAATACCATAATTACACTAATTGCATATATCGTATTCCAGACTCACCACGTACGTTATCAATACCATAATTACACTAATTGCATAGATCGTACTCCGTACTCACCTCAAACGTCACCTATACCATAATTACACTAATTGCATCGATCGTATTCCGTACTCACCTCGTACGTCACCAATACCATAATTACACTAATTGCACATATCGTACTCCATACTCACCTCGTACACCATCAATACCATAATTACAGTAATTGCATAGATCGTACTCCGTACTCACCTCGTACACCATCAATACCATAATTACACTAATTGCATATATTGTATTCCGTACTCACCTCGTACGTTATCAATACCATAATTACACTAATTGCATAGATCGTACTTCGTACTCACCTCATACGTTATCAATACCATAATCACAGTAATTGCATAGATCGAACTCCGTACTCACCTCATACGTCACCAATACCATAAATACACTAATTGCATAGATCGTACTCCGTACTCACCTCATACGTCACCAATACCATAAATACACTAATTGCACATATCGTACTCCGTACTCACCTCGTACGTTATCAATACCATAATTACACTAATTGCATTGATCGTACTCCGTACTAACCTCGTACGTCATCAATACCACAATTACACTAATTGCATATATCGTACTCCGTACTAACCTCGTACGTCATCAATACCATAATTACACTAATTGCATAGATCGTACTCTGTACTCACCTCATACGTCACCAACACCATAATTAAACTAATTGCATAGATCGTATTCCGTACTCACTTCGTACGTTATCAATACTAGAATTACACTAATTGCACATATCGTACTCCGTACTCACCTCGTACGTTATCAATACCATAATTACACTAATTGCCTAGATCGTATTCCGTACTCACCTCGTACGTCATCAATACCATAATTACACTAATTGCATAGATCGTACTCCATACTCACCTCGTACGTCATCAATACCATAATTACACTAATTGCATAGATCGTACTCTGTACTCACCTCATACGTCACCAATACCATACTAACACTAATTGCATAGATCGTACTCCGTACTCACCTCATTCGTCACCAATACCATAATTACACTAATTGCATAGATCATACCCCGTGCTCACCTCGTACGTCATCAATACAATAATTACACTAATTGCATATATCGTATTCCGGACTCACCTCGTACGTTATCAATACCATAATTACACTAATTGCATAGATCGTACTCCGTACTCACCTCGTACATTATCAATACCATAATTACACTAATTGCACATATCGTATTCCGTACTCACCTCGTACGTTATCAATACCATAATTACACTAATTGCATAGATCGTACTCCGTACTCACCTCGTACACCAACAATACCATAATTACACTAATTGCATATATCGTACTCCGTACTAACCTAGTACGTCATCAATACCATAATTACACTAATTGCATAGATCGTACTCCGTACTCACCTCATACGTCATCAATACCATAATAACACTAATTGCATAGATCGTATTCCGTACTCACCTCATACGTCACCAATACCATAATTACACTAATTGCATAGATCGTACTCCGTACTCACCTCATACGTCACCAATACCCTAATAACACTAATTGCATAGATCGTACTCCGTACTCACCCCATACGTCACCAATACCATAATTACACTAATTGCATAGACCGTATTCCGTACTCACCTCGTACGTTATCAATACTATAATTACACTAATTGCAAATCGTATCCGTACTCACCTCGTACGTATCAATACCATAATTACATAATTGCATGATCGTACTCCGTACTACCTCGTACGTCATCAATACCATAATTACACTAATTGCATAGATCGTACTCGTTTTGTTAATTACACTAATTGCATAGATCGTATTCCGTACTCACTTCGTACGTTATCAATACTAGAATTACACTAATTGCACATATCGTACTCCGTACTCACCTCGTACGTTATCAATACCATAATTACACTAATTGCCTAGATCGTATTCCGTACTCACCTCGTACGTCATCAATACCATAATTACACTAATTGCATAGATCGTACTCCGTGCTCACCTCGTACGTCATACATACCATAATTACACTAATTGCATAGATCGTACTCTGTACTCACCTCATACCTCACCAATACCATACTAACACTAATTGCATAGATCGTACTCCGTACTCACCTTCATACGTCACCAATACCATAATTACACTAATTGCATAGATCATACCCCGTGCTCACCTCGTACGTCATCAATACCATAATTACACTAATTGCATATATCGTATTCCGGACTCACCACGTACGTTATCAAAACCATAATTACACTAATTGCATAGATCGTACTCCGTACTCACCTCAAACGTCACCAATACCATAATTACACTAATTGCATCGATCGTATTCCGTACTCACCTCGTACGTCACCAATACCATAATTACACTAATTGCACATATCGTACTCCATACTCACCTCGTACACCATCAATACCATAATTACAGTAATTGCATAGATCGTACTCCGTACTCACCTCGTACACCATCAATACCATAATTACAGTAATTGCATAGATCGTACTCCGTACTCACCTCGTACACCTTCAATACCATAATTACACTAATTGCATATATTGTATTCCGTACTCACCTCGTACGTTATCAATACCATAATTACACTAATTGCATAGATCGTACTTCGTACTCACCTCATATGTTATCAATACCATAATCACAGTAATTGCATAGATCGTACTCCGTACTCACCTCATACGTCACCAATACCATAAATACACTAATTGCATAGATCGTACTCCGTACTCACCTCATACGTCACCAATACCATAAATACACTAATTGCACATATCGTACTCCGTACTCACCTCGTACGTTATCAATACCATAATTACACTAATTGCATTGATCGTACTCCGTACTAACCTCGTACGTCATCAATACCATAATTACACTAATTGCATATATCGTACTCCGTACTAACCTCGTACGTCATCAATACCATAATTACACTAATTGCATAGATCGTACTCTGTACTCACCTCATACGTCACCAACACCATAATTACACTAATTGCATAGATCATATTCCGTACTCACTTCGTACGTTATCAATACCATAATTACACTAATTGCATAGATCGTACTCTGTACTCACCTCATACGTCACCAATACCATACTAACACTAATTGCATAGATCGTACTCCGTACTCACCTCATACGTCACCAATACCATAATTACACTAATTGCATAGATCGTACTCCGTACTCACCTTCATACGTCACCAATACCATAATTACACTAATTGCATAGATCGTATTCCGTACTCACCTCCTACGTCATCAATACCATAATTACACTAATTGCATAGATCGTACTCCGTAATCACCTCGTACGTCACCAATACCATAATTACGCTAATTGCATATATCGTACTCCGTTCTCACCTCGTACGTTATCAATACCATACTTACACTAATTGCATAGATCGTACTCCGTACTCACCTCATACGTCACCAATGCCATAATTACACTAATTGCATATATCTTACTCCGTACTCACCTCATACGTCACCAATGCCATAATTACACTAATTGCATAGATTGTATTCCGTACTCACCTCATACGTCACCAATACCATAATTACACTAATTGCACATATCGTACTCCGTACTCACCTCATACGTCACCAATACCATACTTACACTAATTGCACATATCGTACTCCGTACTCACCTCGTACGTCACCAATACCATAATTACACTAATTGCACATATCGTACTCCGTACTCACCTCGTACGTCACCAATACCATAATTACACTAATTGCATAGATTGTATTCCGTACTCACCTCATACGTCACCAATACCATAATTACATTAATTGCATAGATTGTACTCCGTACTCACCTCATACGTCACCAATGCCATAATTACACTAATTGCATATATCGTATTCCGTACTCACCTCATACGTCACCAATACCATAATAACACTAATTTCATAGATCGTACTCTGTACTCACCTCATACGTCATCAATACCATACTAACACTAATTGCATAGATCGTACTCCGTACTCACCTCATACGTCACCAATACCATAATAACACTAATTGTATAGATCGTATTCCGTACTCACCTCGTACGTCATCAATACCATAATTACACTAATTGCATAGATCTTACTCCGTAATCACCTCATACGTCACCAATACCATAATAACACTAATTGTATAGATCGTATTCCGTACTCACCTCGTACGTCACCAATACCATAATTACACTAAATGCATAGATCGTACTCCGTAATCACCTCGTACGTCACCAATACCATAATTACACTAATTGCATAGATCGTATTCCGTACTCACCTCGTACGTCACCAATACCATAAATACACTAATTGCATAGATCATACTCCGTATTCACCGCGTACGTCAACAATACTATTATTACACTAATTGCATAGATCATACTCTGTACTCACCTCGTACGTCATCAATACCATAATTACACTAATTACATAGATCGTATGTACAAAGTAAATTTCTGTTTTTAAAAGGTTTTAAAAAATAAATTATATTATTATTAAACCCTGTAGTAGGAACAGGTTATTGTGTTTGGCTGCTTGTGTCTGTTTACCTGCTCTACTAACCACTGAGGGGTGGCAACGGATGAAGTTGGTTGATTTTGGTAGAATAATGTCACGGAATGTGGTCATGACGGTCCCCTAAAGCTGGTATTTACTCTCTCGTGTATATATTCGAGAGTAAAACAATTAGACTCTAATAATACACAGACGAATCTGTAGTCCAGTAGTTAACACGCTGGACTGGTAATCCAGGGGCCGCATGTTCGATCCCCAATCTGACACTACTAACATTACCAGTTTTTCAGATTGGACTTTAAACCGAATACAATTTTACAACAGTAACATCAATGAGTAACTGTACACCGTGCACGTAAAAGAACCAGAGGAGACTCTGGAATGGGTCTCTGTCTGTATCATTGCACTGTCCTCCAAAAACCTAAAATGACTAATCTCTTCAGGAGGAGTCGCTCATATGGGCAACCGGTAGCGACGATAAATAAACGTAAAACACACATATACTCTAATCTAATCTAGCAAAGACACAAAGACAGAATAGGAATGCGACTTCATTTATTTGGCAGAACACATCCCTCCAATTGGTACTCCATAGCTAGCAGGTGCAATCAGGTTATCTCATTTTCGAAAAATGCTATTCTCCATGAGCGTACATGAATTTCTTATCAAACTAAATCGATTTTCTAATACCTGAACAAATAATTCACGGTTTTGTGACGAAATATGTTCGATATTGAAGATTGAAGTTGGTAAACATTTATTTATATACTCAAGACTTTATAAACGTGTACCCTAGAGTAAATTTTATATATATACCTGCAAATCTTGAACGTTTCAATACTATTATTGTAAACATTGTATTTACCAATATTGTGCAGTATAATTGTACGTATCAGTTTACAGAGAGATAATTAAAATGTATCATGTGGTGATATGAATGAGTCGAGTCTTAACGATACTGAATACATACTGATCTGTAGTCTAGTGGTAACACGCTAGGCTGGTAATCCAGAGATCGCAGGTTCGATCCCCCGTCTAACACTAATCACATTAACAGTCTTTCAGATGGGGCGCTAAACCGAGGTCTCGTGTCGGTGCTTTACACCGTGCAGGTAAAGGAACAAGAGGAGACTCTGGAATGGGTCTGTATCTGTATCCATGCACTATCCCCCACAAATCTAAAATGACTAATCTCTTCAGGAGGCGTCTTTCATATGGGCAACCGGTAGTTTAGTTTAAACATAGTTTATTTCAAATAATGATATAACATATACAAATGTACATTTTACACAAATATTTACATACATGTATGAAAAAGGATTAAAACCGAAAGCTATAGCTTATAGAGGTCTTCTCCTAACCGGTAGAGACGATAAATACGCGTAAAACAAGATACTGCATACTTATATCTAGCTGATGAACTTAGCAGCGTGCATCAACCTCGTGACTACTTTAATTAAGTAATGTCTTCCAACACATCTGATCAATTCAAATAGTTAAAGAGGTCGTCACCGGGTATTTCCCGATTCATTACATGTCTAAGTGTCCTTTCGGTGTGAACCCTGGTCGGAAATATACTGGGACTCCGTTCGGTTCTACATGCTGACTTATAGCTATATCCTGACAATATCCCGTAGACACCATCGTAGGCACGAATATATTAAAACTGGAAGTCGTGACAGTGATGTGGATGCGCGTTCGCTTCAGGTGCGAAAGGTCCGGAGTTCGAGCCCCGCTGGAGCCGTTACGATTGTGCCCTTAGGCAAGGCATTTAATTTCCATGTTGCCTCTACTCTCTCCCTCGTGGCGATGGATTCTATCAGAATGAGGTCTCGAGAGTGATTAATATAAGTTATAAGAACTTGTTTCGCAATCGAACTAAAATAAATTTGTATTAATAAAAAATATATTAAAATGTTTTAAAAGAAATTATCTGTTGGGTATTAACATTCAACAGCGCGAACCTTTTTGATCAACGAGGCGGAGTGGTTTATATGTAAGTCGTTGAATATAAGTCACTTGCCCATACGGGGAGGGCTGTAAATAATGTTGTTATAACTTGTAGCCCAACCCATTTGCTTTTTTCCCCTTGACAAAACAAATGTAACGTATACTGCAATCATATAATTACATATTAATCTCTGATTTGTTCTTAGAATTGTATGTATATATGTAATGTATTGTATGGAAAAAAATGCAATAAAATATTATTAACATTAACTTGCCCATCGTGTTGAATTATTTCATGTGAGGAAACGATCCAGTGGTTCTACCCGTGTGCCTGAAACACTGCTAGCAGGGCATCCGGTGTCGTCCTCCACCACTAATAGTTGGAAGAGTCGCCATACTCCAGCTGTTGGTGAGCAATGAAACAAACCTCAATAACAAAGTGGAAGTCGTGAAAGCGCAGTGGAAGCGTGTTCGCTTCATGTGCGAAAGGCCCGGAGTTCGAGCCCCGCTGGAGCCGTTACTATTGTATCCTTAGGCAAGGCATTTAAATTCCACATTGCCTCGTCTCTCTCCTTCATGGCGATGGATTCCATCAGGAATGAGGTCTCGTGAGTGATTACTATAAGTTTAAAGAACTTCTTTCGCAATAAATGTGTATACACTAAGAACAAATACAATACATTATACTGATAATTGGTTAGAAGCAAATGTTATTGAAACTAAGCAAGATTAAAATGTACATATAATAAATCAGTGTTTACCATTATATGCTAAGATCCTACTCCGCTCGCATCAGACACGGAAGTGATTTTGATTTTTACAATACTGTAAACTAGGCAGAAAAACTACCGATCTAATAGTTTGTTTTGGTGGTTTAAAATCGCACCAACATGTCATATAGCGACTACATACAGATCTGTAGTGGTAACACGCTGGAAAGGTAATCCTTGGATCGCAGGTTCGATCCCCCGTCTGACCCTAATACAATTAGCAGTCTTTCAGATTGGACTTTAAACCGAGGTATCGTGTCGGTGTTTTACACCGTGCACGTAAAAGAACCAGAGGAGATTCTGGAATGGGTCTCTGTCTCTATCATTGCATTGTCCTCCAATATTCTAAAATGACTAATCTCTTCAGAAGGCGTGGCTCATATGGGCAACCGGTAGCGACGATAAATAAATGTAAAAACACACACATATAACGACTTTCCATCAATTAGTGGTGGAGGTAGACCCTGGATGCCCCTACGAGCAGTATTCAAGGGCACCCAGGTAGAACCACCTGCCAACCACAAGCCAACTCGAGAAACCTAGTGAGATTCGAATCTATAGCGATGAGGTTTCAAGTGATTTGAAGTCAACGACCGTAGCCACTGTTACCACTTAGCCACTCGTTTGGGAATGTTGCTATTAAGCGAGCATTTTTGGCGACATTCCAAAACTCGTTTCATAAAATATGGTATGAAATCACTAGGAGTGAAATAACCTATATATCTAAGCACTAAACAATCTCTGTTCCGTCTTGTGTGTGTTGACTTGGAATAAATTGATACATTAATTCTCAGACAATAATATGTATAAGTAGCATGGCCAGTAGCGTAGCTGCCTGTACGTCACAATGGCCGGGTTTGCACATCTTTCGGAAGCAAATAACATACATTTGAAGTCGTGATAGCGCTGTGGATGCGCGTTCGCTTCAGGTGCGAAAGGTCCGGAGTTCGAGCCCCGCTGGAGCCGTTACGATTGTGTCCTTAGGCAAGGTATTTAAATTCCACGTTGCCTCTTCTCTCTCCCTCGTGGCGATGGATTCCATCAGGAATGAGGTCTCGAGAGTGATTAAATATAAGTTGAAAGAACTTGTTTCGCAATCGAGCTAAACTAAATTTGTATAAACTATACATTTGAGGACATACTTTAAAAACGTAAGAAAAGTATTTCCAAAAATGTATAGATTTAACTATCGATATACTCGTGATTTTATCAAAATATTACTTCGGAAAATACAATCGGTGAGCGACCGCCCCCGTGGTCGAGTGGTTAAGGTCGCTGCCTGGTATACCGCTGTAACCTATCATCACTGATGGTCACGGGTTCGAGCCCCGCTTAGGTCGTGTCTCATTTATATGAAAAGGTTGGCAGTTTCTTACGGAGGATGGTGCACCCAAGTACTGGTTAACCGCTGGAGCCTGCCCAGGAAAGGTGTTGTTAGGTAAACTGCCCATCGGCGATATAGTGCAAAATTGTGCGGATGCAAGCTTAAAACCCGAACTAACAAACAAACAAACAAACAAACAACCGATGAGTACTCACCAGCTACGTTGTAAAGTCAACAAATATTTACGGGGATGCCCCAAATCCCGACCCCTATCGCCGGGCGTGCACATCAATTGAGGGCCAGCTACGCCACTGACGGTTTTAATATATCTGGCCTCAAGAGACAACACTATTTTAACAATTACCGAGAACCCAACCATGAAACAGACTGTAGTTCAGTGGTTAACACGTTGGACTTGTAATCCAGGGATCCCAGGTTCGATCATCCCGTCTGACTCTAACAGTGTTTCAGATGGGACGTTAAACCGAGGTCTCGTGTCGGTGCTGTACACCGTGTATGTAAAAGAATCAGATGAGAATCTGGAATGGGTTTCTGTCTGTATCATTGCACTATCCTCCAAAAATCTAAAATGACTACATGTAATCTGCTCAGGAAGCGTCGCTCATATGGGCAACTAGCCTGGGAACAGCCGTCGATATATTTTGCCTGGTCAGTCAAATAAATATATTTTAATACCGCGACTATTAATTGGGCCGTATTGAGTTTCTGATCATATCATTGATTGTTTGTGGAGGGAGTGCATAGACAAAACATAGCAACAAACTGTAAGAACATTGTTTGTGGAGGGAGTGCATAGACAAAACATAGATACCAACTGTAAGAACACTGATTGTGGAGGAAGTGCATAGACAAAACATAGAAACCAACTGTAAGAACATTGTTTGTGGAGGGAGTGCATAGACAAAACATAGAAACCAACTGTAAGAACATTGTTTGTGGCGGGAGTGCATAGACACAACATAGAAACCAACTGTAGGGAACATTGTTTGTGGCGGGAGTGCATAGACACAACATAGAAACCAACTGTAAGAACATTGTGGAGGGAGTGCATAGACACAACATAGAAACCAACTGTAAGAACATTGTTTGTGGAGAGAGTGCATAGACAAAACATAGAAACCAACTGTAAGAACATTTTTTGTGGAGGGAGTGCATAGACAAAACATAGAAACCAACTGTAAGAACATTGTTTGTGGGGGGCGTGCATAGACAAAACATAGAAACCAACTGTAAGAACATTGTTTGTGGAGGGAGTGCATAGACAAAACATAGAAACCAACTGTAAGAACATTGTTTGTGGAGGGGGGGAGTGCATAGACAACACATAGAAACCAACTGTAAGAACATTGTTTGTGGAGCGAGTGCATAGACAACACATATAAACCAACTGTAAGAACAATGTTTGTGGAGGGAGTGCATAGTCAAAGCATAGACACCAACTGTAAGAACATTGTTTGTGGAGGGGGAGTGCATAGACAACACATAGAAACCAACTGTAAGACCATTGTTTGTGGAGGGGGGGGGGTGCATAGACAAAACATAGAAACCAACTGTAAGAACATTGTTTGTGGAGGAGTGCATAGACAACACATAGAAACCAACTGTAAGAACATTGTTTGTGGAGGGGGAGTGCATAGACAAAACATAGAAACCAACTGTAAGAACATTGTTTGTGGAGGGGGAGTGCATAGACAAAACATAGAAACCAACTGTAAGAACATTGTTTGTGGAGGGGGGAGTGCATAGACAAAACATAGAAACCAACTGTAAGAACATTGTTTGTGGAGGGGGGAGTGCATAGACAAAACATAGAAACCAACTGTAAGAACATTGTTTGTGGAGCGAGTGCATAGACAACACATAGAAACCAACTGTAAGAACATTGTGTGTGGAGGGAGTGCATAGACAAAACATAGAAACCAACTGTAAGAACAATGTTTGTGGAGGGAGTGCATAGTCAAAGCATAGACACCAACTGTAAGAACATTGTTTGTGGAGGGAGTGCATAGACAACACATAGAAACCAACTGTAAGAACAGTGTTTGTGGAGGGGGGGAGTGCATAAACAAAACATAGAAACCAACTGTAAGAACATTGTTTGTGGAGGGGGGGAATGCATAGACAAAACATAGAAACCAACTGTAAGAACATTGTTTGTGGAGGGGGGAGTGCATAGACAAAACATAGAAACCAACTGTAAGAACATTGTTTGTGGAGGGGGGGAGTGCATAGACAAAACATAGGAACCAACTGTAAGAACATTGTTTGTGGGGGGGGAGTGCATAGACAAAACATAGAAACCAACTGTAAGAACATTGTTTGTGGAGGGGGGGTGCATAGACAAAACATAGAAACCAACTAAGAACATTGTTTGTGGAGGGGGGAGTGCATAGACAAAACATAGAAACCAACTGTAAGAACATTGTTTGTGGAGGGGGTGGGGAGTGCATAGACAAAACATAGAAACCAATTGTAAGAACATTGTTTGTGGAGGGGGGAGTGCATAGACAAAACATAGAAACCAACTGTAAGAACATTGTTTGTGGAGGGGGTGGGGAGTGCATAGACAAAACATAGAAACCAATTGTAAGAACATTGTTTGTGGAGGGGGGGGGTGCATAGACAAAACATAGAAATCAACTGTAAGAACATTGTTTGTGGAGGGAGTGCATAGACAAAACATAGAAACCAATTGTAAGAACATTGTTTGTGGAGGGGGGGAGTGCATAGACAAAACATAGAAATCAACTGTAAGAACATTGTTTGTGGAGGGGGGGGGAGTGCATAGACAAAACATAGAAACTAACTGTAAGAACATTGTTTGTGGAGGGGGGGTGCATAGACAAGACATAGAAACTAACTGTAAGAACATTGTTTGTGGGTGGGGGTGCATAGACAAGACATAGAAACCAACTGTAAGAACATTGTTTGTGGGGGGTTGGGTGGGGTGGGGTGCATAGACATATAAAAGTGTCAGAAGTTTAAAAGTGAAAAATCGACAGACTGCCAACAAGGCTAATGGGCAACCGGTAGCGACGATAAATAAACGTAAAACACACACACTAATCATAATAATCTGCTCACGTATTGTCAAGAAACCCTTATAAGTGATATGTGCACATTGTTATATATATTTATTGTCATTAATTGTCTCATTCCCCCTTTTCTACTCTGTTAGACAAGTTCATATATCATCATATTCCATAACATATTATATTATATAGTCGCTACTTTTCAGCTTTAACATAAAAACTATATAATTCCAATATGCAGTTTTCACTCATAGTCCTATCATTTGATTTGCATACATGTTGAGGGCCTCATGGTTAGATTAACTTTTGAGTTCTCTCGTAAAAGAAAGTCTTTATTATTATTATTATTATTATTATTATTAACTTATTCCGATAACAGCAGAATAATCTTGATTAATGAGTAGATAATTATGCCCATAATTATGATCGACGCCTCCTGCAGATATTAGTCATTTTAGATTGTTGGAGGATAGTGCAATCATACAGACAGAGACCCATTCCAGAGTCTCCTCTGGTTCTTTTACGTGCACGGTGTAAAATAAAGTCTTTATTATTATTATTATTTGGCCGTTTTATGTACTCTCTCTCGGAATGATCTTTTCAGACTTCGGTACGAATTATATTGACAGTGTCGGCCTCCACACACCTTAAGCACGCCTAATATAATTCATTCCCCGATGTAAACTATTAGCCTGTGAGTCCTTCCTTAATTACTGAACAGATTTGTTGAATTTATAAAATTAGATTAACGCATACGGGAACCTTATTGAGAAATGTTCTCGCGTAAATATGCATGGCTCCACCAGAAGCCGGTGAAACTCATTGTATATGAACACATTCAATGAAGAGGTAGACAACGACTAAGTCACATGGTCCAATGAAAAAGCCACATTTCTCGTTTCTAAATCGTATAGACGCGACCTACTTGTGTACGTTCTCTAAGCCAGATAGATCAACTCAATGACCCGTCTGAACGAAATATACACCTTGCTTCAACCTGTGTATATTTCGCTAAGACGGGCCAATTCGTGATATATCCTATACTAAATGAAATGGAACTGTCCTCGACAAATGACGATCATACCTGTTGATCGTTGTATTTACCATTGTTGATATGTCAATCCACATACATGGTGCACCTATTCGTAAAGCACCACCCTTCAAGCAGAATATGTCCAATTAATTATATGTTATGTTATATTTCGGGTTTTACGGCTCCAACGGTTAACCAGTACTTGGGTGCACCAACCTCCGTAAGAAACTGCCAACTATTTCATATACGTGAGACACGACCTGAGCGGGGCTCGAACCCGTGACCATCAGTGATGATAGGTTACAGTGGTATACAAGTCAGCGACCTTAACCACTCGACCACGGAGGCAGACCCAATTAATTAAGCATCGTTTACAAAAGGTTGTCAAGCTACAACATGTCCAATACACTCATATGATTGTATGTGCACATGTGTCTGGCTGCACTCATAATTATTTGTTTTGTAGATAGGGCGAGCAGGACGCCCTGGTCTCTCGCTTACCAGAACGAAAGACGAGTCATAGCTAGTCGTCTCTTATATCACGCGGTACAATCAACTTGATACCATACTATCGTTGTATCAGTGTCCATTCCATGCCATACATATGACGTCACACATATGACCATATTAAACTTAGGATGCATTAATAGAATAACACCACCAGTTTATTTTTAAGTATTAATAAATATCAGAGGTAAAGGTGATGGACTTCAAATAACTGACACCTCATTGCACTTGCTTCGAATCCACATAATATTAGACATACATCCTGCCTCAAGCACTACAGTAGAAACTATCTTCATGTATTGCGGAAAGTCGATGGTTCTACACTGGTGCCCGTCCTTAACCTGATACACACTACTTGAATGAGCATATATGGCCTAACTCCATTTATAGATTCACGATATTACCTAAGGTTTTATCGCGAGTTTAAGCCACACAAAAAACCAACCAAACAAACATTAATAATTATATTCCATGTGTTTATATATTGTGTCGTTAATCACAACTGTTCTTATCATCACGGTTTTGTCTATGACGCCAAGTGCCCCTTAATTGAATGTCTATATCAGATAACGTATCAGCTCTCCTCATTGTCTTGCCTCCTATGTCTGTGTGTGTTGCACTTGTGTATCGGCGCTACCAACTGCCCATATGAGCGATATCTTCTGGAGAGATAAGTCATGTTAGATTGTGGAGCTTAATGCAATGAAGCAGAAATAGACAGAGGAGGCAGAACACAGACAGAGTGGACACAGAACGGATACAGAACGGAGGTGGAGCGGAGGCGGAGCGGAGACAGAACAAAGACAGAGTTGATACAGAACGGAGGCGGAGCGGAGACATAACGGAGGTGGAGCGGAGACAGAACGGACGCGGAGCGGAGACAGAACAAAGACAGAGTGGATACAGAACGGAGGCAGAGCGGAGACAGAACAGCGACAGAGTGGATACAGAACGGAGGCGGAGCGAACACAGAACAGCGACAAAGTGGATGCAGAACGGAGACGGAGCGGAGACAGAACAGCGACAGAGCAGAAATAACGGAGTTATAATTGAAATAGAACGTGGGCAAAGCGGAGACATAACGGAGACAGAGCGGAGACAGAACATTGACAGAACGGAGTAAAACCGGAGGTAGAATTAAGACAGAACGTGGGCAGAGCAGACATATAACGTAGACAGAGCGGAGATATAACGGAGACAGAGCGGAGACAGAACAGTGACAGAACGGAGTAAAACGGAGGTAGAATTGGGATAGAACGTGGGCAGAGCCGAGATATAATGGAGACAGAGCGGAGACAGAACAGTGACAGAACGCAGTAAAAATGGAGGTAGAATTGAGACAGAACGTGGGCAGAGCGGAGACATAACGGAGATAGCGCTGAGATATAATGAGGCAGAGCGGAGATATAACGGAGGCAGAGCCGATACATAACTGAGGCAGAGCTGAAACAGAACGGGGGCAGAACGGATACATAGCGAAGGCAGAGCTGATAAAATGGAGGCAGAACTGAGACAGAATGAGGGCAGAGAGGAGACATAATGGAGGCGCGTCAGGGCTAAGACAGAATGGAGGCATGGCGGATAGAGAACGGCTTTGCCAAGAGTAAATCTTAGATTCAACCAATCAAATTTGTTGAGTTCCAGTTTGAGATCTGAGAAATGTTTTATAACCTCGGGCCCAGGAGAATATATACAGTGTAGATATACTGTGAGTTTTGACATTTGTGATTGAGAATTTTCCTCCTGGAATATCAATAATTGTACAGTCTACATCCGTTATGTCGAATTCCGTCGGACCGAACAAAATACTTCGACATAACTGAAGTTTGACTTAACGAAATTATATATAAACAGAGCCAGTTATATGTAAACTTATAGTGTCTGAAACGGGACTTATTCCGACTTCGAGATAACCGAATCATTCGACATAACCGACTTTGACATAGCGGATGTAGACTGTATATAGAAAGCATAATGATAAACCACATCAAAGACATCCATTTAAGAATGAATCACGGGTTAACAGTTTCCATCGGGGTATGAACTATATTGGACGTGGTTAAAGTGTAGTTCATGCCCCAATGGAAACTATTAACCGACATCATTACTTATATTTACATTAATTATTCTTTTTAATGACAGAAAGACAATATAGAACACTGCATTAAACATGTTTTAGTCCAGATTTAGTCCAGAACTTACCGTGTGCGGAACATGTAAATGCGCATGTCCGTAATTTCAAGTGCGCATGCAAGCTGCATATCATTAGTTGGAAACCCTCATACGAAAATGCATACAATCAGGGCACATACATTCATCGAATGAAATGCAAGAGTGATGTAAAATACATCAACATACCATAAACATATACATGCATTTTAGAACTATAGATTTTACACCGATGTTCTTTTGCTAGAAACTAACATTTTTCCTAGAAATAATCGCATAAATTCTTGGTTGCTAATGGAATGGTGTAATTGAACTCGAAATGTCTGACACATTTCCAAGATTTCATTAGGTCCTGAAATTTACGTGAAGTAAAATGTCTTGAAATTGCTACATTTAGCTCATCGCTGCACGTATGCAACCAATTCGTATTCGTATACTTTCTGGAGATAAATTGTGCAACTTCAGCATCGTGTCTACAGAACTAGACGATGTACAGAAGTAGACGATGTGCAAACTCAATACCATTATTAGTATACCATTCTTATTGAGCGCCCTTATCATATAAAGATTACACTTTCAAAAGCGCATTACATAAACGTGTAACATAACACACATATAACAATACAAATCAAAATATTACAAAATGTAGAATGCATGTGATAAAATTATGGACAAATTATATAATTTCGATTGATACATGTTTTTTAAATAGTACACTTAAACTGATGAGGAACCTACTTAAAATATGGATTGTACATTAGATACACACAATATGAAACAATACGAAATTATAGATTAATACAGTGATTTAAAAGTCTACCTCCGAGTGAATGTAATACAAATGTACGTAAGGAGCACATATTATTATATGTTTTAAGTTGGTGCAGTGCACCAAGTATTGGTTCAGTGGAGGAGCGTCGGATTTGGAATCAAACGGTCCGGTGTTCGATGCTCTGTCAGGCCACGTGTGTAGTGTCATTGAGCAAGGCCTGCCCAGGAAGACATATCTAGGTTCCCCGCAAGGGGTTTGATATTAATTTAACATACATACTGGTTAACCGCTGAAGCCTGCCCAGGAAAGGTATTGTTAGGTAAACTACCCGCCGGCGATATTGCCCAAACTGGTGCTAGTACAGGCGTAAAAACCCGAACAAAACCATTTTGGTTTAAACATATGTATTCGACAATAATGTACATTACATATACGTTGTATACAAAACGAAAATGGATTAAATCGGAAGCTTAAAGCTTATTGAGATTTTCTCCATTTTGTTTTCCCTTCCAGCCAGCGTCAATACATCTTAACATGTCCACTATCACACTTCGGTTGTAGTTTGTCCAATGGTTTGTATTTGAAGACAGGTTTGGAGATAATTAACAATGGAGGACTATCCTGTATTATTGTATCTCGTCATATCGTTTTATTGTGGCTAGTATAGGTATATGTAAATATATGATACAAACAATATATGTATGCGTACATGTACGTTTATTAATCGTAGCTACCGGTTACCCATATGAGCATTTTAGGTTGTTAGAAAATTGCAATTATACAGACATAGACCCATTCCAGAGTCTTCTCTGGTTGTTCTACGTGCACCGTGTAAAGCACCGACACGAGACATCGGTTTAAAGTCCCATCTAAAAGACTGTTAATTGTATTGTCAGACGGCGCACGAGGCATAGTTCATAACCCATTCAACCCCAAGTAACTGACATGGACTGGTGCATGATATTTTTAGACCAATACATTAATAAGAAAATTACCATTGGACCAGTTCATTTATCAAAATGGGTAATTTTATCTAAAAATAGTAATAAATATTACTGGCAAAAAGTGCAGATCCTGATGAGACGGCTGTAAGTCTATTTAGAGGCCTGTAGTGTTGAAAGGGTTAATAGTATGTTGTATGCGTGTATTCTGGGTATGACTATCTGATTAATTGTTTATATTAATATGTACAGTCTACGTCCGTTATGTCAAAGACGGTTATGTCGAATTCTCCGGTTATCTCGAAGTCGGATCAAAGTTCCGATTCAGACACAATCATTAACATATAACTGGCTCTGTTTATATCGAATTTCGTTAAGTCAAACTTCTGTTTTGTCGAAGTATTTTGTTCGGTCCGACGGAATTCGACATAACGGATGTAGACTGTATATTGGTTTGGATAAATAACGTAGCTATATGAGTGAACACATGTGTAAAATGTTTTGTAAAATGTGTTGTCTTATGTACAAATATGGTCTGTTGACGCTTGTGAAATAAACCTTACTGCAATATAAAATGCAAAGTTTAGCATGCTAAGATTTGAGGGGGAAAATATTTAGGTTTATTTAATGTCGATACCGGTTGCCCATTTGAGCGACAGGCAGTTTACCTAACAACACCTTTCCTGGGCAGGCTCCAGCGATCAACCAGTACTTAGTGCACCAACATCCATAACGAAACTCCCAACCTCGTGTGGCGTCCGTGGTCCAGTGGTAGAGCGTCGGATTTGGAATAGAACGGTCCCGGGTTCGATACTCGGTCAGGCCACGTATGTAGTGTCATTGAGCAAGACACCTCACACACATTGCTTAGTTCTGGTTAACCACTTAGGACGACTAAGCCTGCCCAGGAACACATGTCTAGGTCCCCGCAAGGTGTTTGACATTAATGGAACATACATACAAAAACAATACAAACGTCCATCTTTTATGAAATGAGTTTGTACGAACGTATTTTCCTGTCCATGCAACGTTGTACATTTCCTGTTAATAAATAAAGTCGCCATGATGAATTAAGCACTGAGGCCTTCTCTGAATTGGTCATCTCTCAGATTCTGTTATACATGTCTAGGTACCCGCACGGGTTTTGACATTAATGGAACATACATACATACCTTTTCATATAAAGAGATACGGTCAGAGCGAGGCTCGAACCCGTGACCATCAGTGATGATAGGTTACAGTGGTATACAAGTCTGTGACATTAACCACTCGACCACAAGAAACGTACTATCATTGTCAAATCTTTCAAAAGAATGCATACATGGGATTATTTCTGCAGTATGTTTCTGGAATCTGACTATTCCACATAATGCAGCTGATGATTTCAATTTAGATAGCTTTGTTACTTTAATCAATCAAATGTGACAGAGAGTTAAATTATGTCATAAATCAGAACATGCTCGTTGTGTATTTATTTGCTAAACATGGCAAGCTATGGTTAGTCATGACAAGTAAATATGCATTGTGCAGACATGCATTTATGCTGCGAAATAGATCGGCTATTCCAGAATAATTATATATATTCACACTGTGAGAGAGTTCGGATATTTCAGATATGCATGCATGCTGTGATTATTCAGCTATTTAAGAGATACATTCATGCTGTGAGAGTTCAGATGTACATTCATGCTGTAAAAGTTCAGATATACATTAATGCTGTGAGAGTTCAGATATGCATTCATGCTGTGAGAGTTCAGATATACATTCATGCTGGGAGAGTTCAGATATTTTAGATATACATTCATGCTGTGAGAGATCAGATATACATTCATGCCGGGAGAGTTAAGATATTTTAGATATACATTCATGCTGTGAGAGTTCAGATATACATTCATGCTATGAGAGTTCAGATATATATTCATATTGTGAGAGTTCAGATATACATTCATGCTGTGAGAGTTCAGATATACATTCATGTTGTGAGAGTTCAGATATACATTCATGCTGTGAGAGTTCAGATATACATTCATGCTGTGAGAGTTCAGATATACATTCATGCGGTGAGAGTTCAGGTATAGACGCATGCTGTGAGAGTTCAGATATACATGTATGCTGTGAGAGTTCAGATAAACATTCATGCTGTGAGAGTTCAGGTATACACGCATGCTGTGAGAGTTCAGATATACATGCATGCTGTGAGAGTTCAGATATACATTCATGCTGTGAGAGTTCAGATATACATTCATGCTGTGAGAGTTCAGATATACATTCATGCTGTGAGAGTTCAGATATGCATTAATGCTGTGAGAGTTCAGATATACATTCATGCTATGAGAGTTCAGATATTTCAGATATACATTCATGCTGTGAGAGTTCAGATATTTCAGATATACATTCATGCTGTGAGAGTTCAGATAAACATTCATGCTGTGAGAGTTCAGGTATACACGCATGCTGTGAGAGTTCAGATATACATGCATGCTGTGAGAGTTCAGATATACATTCATGCTGTGAGAGTTCAGATATACATTCATGCTGTGAGAGTTCAGATATGCATTCATGCTGTGAGAGTTCAGATATACATTCATGCTATGAGAGTTCAGATATTTCAGATATACAGTCATGCTATGAGAGTTCAGATATACATTCATGCTATGAGAGTTCAGATATTTCAGATATACAGTCATGCTATGAGAGTTCAGATATACATTCATGCTGTGAGAGTTCAGATATACATTTATGCTATGAGAGTTCAGATATTTCAGATATACAGTCATGCTATGAGAGTTCAGATATACATTCATGTTATGAGAGTTCAGATATACATTCATGCTGTGAGAGGTCAGATATACATTCATGCTGTGAGAGGTCAGATATACATTCATGCTGTGAGAGGTCAGATATACATTCATGCTGCGAGAGTTCAGATATACAGTCATGCTATGAGAGTTCAGATATACAGTCATGTTATGTGAGTTCAGATATACATTCATGCTGTGAGAGGTCAGATATACATTCATGCTGTGAGAGTTCAGATATGCATTCATGCTGTGAGAGTTCAGATATACATTCATGCTGTGAGAGTTCAGATATTTCAGATATACATTCATACTGTGAGAGTCCAGCTATTTCAGACATGCATTCATGCTGTGATAATTCAGCTATTTCAGATATACATTCATGCTGTGATAATTCAGCTATTTCAGATATGCATTCATGCTGTGATAATTCAGCCATTTCAGACATGCATTCATGCTGTGATAATTCAGTTATTTCAGATATGCATTCATACTGTGAGAGTTCAGCTATTGCATACATACATTCATACTGTGAGAGTTCAGCTATTTCAGACATACATTCATGCTGTGATAGTTCAGCTATTTCAGATATGCATTCATGCTGTGATAATTCAGTTATTTCAGATATGCATTCATGCTGTGATAATTCAGCTATTTCAGATATGCCTTCATGCTGTAGCTATTTCAGATATGCATTCATGCTATGGCTATTTCAGATATGCATTCATGCGGTGGTAATTAAGCTATTTTAGATATGCAATCATGCTGTAGTTATTTCAGATATGCATTCATGCTGTGATCGCTAAGCTATTTCAGATAGGCATTCATGCGGTGGTAATTAAGCTATTTCAGATATGCATTCATGCTGTAGCTATTTCAGATATGCATTTATGCTGTGATCGCTAAGCTATTTCAGATATGCATTCATGCTGTGATAATTCAGCTCTTTCAGATATACATTCATGCTGTGATAATTCAGCTATTTCAGATATGCATTCATGCTGTGATAATTCAGCTATTTCAGATATGCATTCATGCTGTGATAATTCAGCTATTTCAGACATGCATTCATGCTGTGATAATTCATCTATTTCAGATATGCATTCATACTGCGAGAGAGTTCAGCTATTTCAGACATGCATTCATGCTATTAGAGAGTTCAGCTATGGACCTTGAGGCGAGCCAGATTGCCAGAATGGTGTTAGTGATGCTGTTGATGTACAACAGCATGTAGCTATTACAATATATTGGCTTACTTCGTCGGCTCAGTTTAGAACAATGGGAGACATCGTTCAGTAACTGTCCCTGAAAGTTGATAGGTCCTATTAAGTGTTTTACTCTGTTTTATCGTTGTTACCTTTGCACAACATGCTTGCAATGTTATTCCACTATCGCTTCTTATGATTATTAAATTACTATATCTCGACATACCTCATACCGTATATACAATGGGTACACATTTATAAAGGAATGTTATCAGTTAATTAACACAATTTTTATAAAATCACATTTTTCACACCGCAACATCTGATTAGGGAACAACAGTAAACACAAAGGATTCTAACTAAAAGGATCTATTCACATTTTGGAATAAATCAGACTTTATCTGCCAAGAGAGGTAATAGAAAATTAGAGATGTCTCTCATTACGTCGGTAAGACGGTACTGCCATAGTTGAAAACCTTCTCGAAGAGTATGTCAGTTTTCCCACTGGCGAAGATCTGAAGACCGTGGTGAAAGTGTACCAGGAAACCTGGAGATTTCCAAATTGTGGCGGAGCGATTGATGGCACCCATCTACCCTCAATATTGGAACTATTTGCTCACGTGAGTAAAGTTGGTGTGACGAGAAAATTGTCAAAATAACCCCTGACATACTTATATGCAACTGTAGAATTACACGTGGTTCCCTCCAGGTTACCCCAGGTTCCTCCAGGTTCCCCCATTTATTATTGCGCATGTGAATAGACTTGATACACATCTAGTTGCGTTCGCATGACCACATTTGCTCATATACACACATTTGCATATATGCAAATTAATACTCATGTAAGTAAATGTGGTCATGGGTTCAAGGCTTAAGTGACATGAACACATACATTGTTTTCAATATTAACTATTTCGACTGCAATTGTCTGAATAGCAAGTAGCATAGATCCTGACCAGACGCGGCGTTACGATCAGGATCTATGTTGTGTGCACATTTCGTCCAATTTATTCGGCAGGTTATGGGTCAACTCAATCTTTGTAACAAACAACGGATCACATTACAACTGTTCTTTCAAACAGCTATCATACTGAGCTTATTAATCAAGTCGGACGGATGCTTGTTGTGTACAAACTATATTAACATTCGTTTAATCCATCAAGTATATGTGTTCCTTGTTCTAAATAATTGTTGGATAACTCCAAGAAACAATTAATCTCTTACTAAGAAGTGATGCAATGATATTGGCTTACTACAACATCATCACACGCTCGCCCATATGGTTCGCCGGCGGCGAGTGTTAATAAGCTCAATCATCATCATCATCATCATCATCAACATTGTCACAACTATTATTACCCAACTATGGTGTATATAAATACAATATATGGGGCTTGAAAATGCATTTTGTTTATTCGGGCTTTACGCCTGCATCAGCACAATTTTGGGCTAATTTGCCGGTGGGAAGTTTACCTAACAACACCTTTCCTGGGCAGGCTCCAGCGGTTAACCAGTACTTGGTACACCAACCTAGGTAAGAAACTGCCAACTTGTTCATATAAATGAGACACTGCCTGAGCGGGGCTCAAATCCGTGACCATCAGTGATGATACAGTAGTACCTTAACAACACGACCACGTAGGCGGACAGCATGGTTTATTTAGATTATACAATTTATTTTAGCTCGATTGCGAAACTACTTCTTTCAACTTATATTAATCACTCGCGAGACCTCATTCCTGATGGAATCCATCGCCATGAAGGTGTGAGAAGAGGCAATGTGGAAATTAAATGCCTTGCATAAGGGCACAGTCGTAACAGCTACAGCGGGTCTCGAACTTCGGGCCGTACACACATGAAGCGAATGCGCTACCACTGCGCTATCACGCCTTCCACATGGTGTATTTCTGATGATCTAAACAAATAGTTTATGTTATATAACCCACATCGACATTATCTAAACAACAGTGTATATCAAGTTTTGACACATACGTTTTGAATCAATGTCTAAGGTATATAAGCCTTTAATTAAGATAGAGTCAAAGCCAGAAATCTGTGATTATATACTTGAGTTTAATAAGCAGGACACGGGTACGTGATCTATTCTCTATATATCTACGCATATTCTGATTATAACTGATGAGGTAAGTCTGTTGATATAACCAAAGGTATGGTACAGTTTAAACGTTATTTATTTTACAACGATTGCGAAGCAAGTTTTAACAACTTATATTAATCACTCTCGTTGGCGCGGGTGAAAGCGTAAATGCGGTCATTCGTGTGGGAGGAAACCGGAGTACCCGGAGAAAACCCACCTGTCCGATCTGGCGACCACCGTACCGTCTCACCTACTTCCCGGTCCGAGAATCGAACACGGGTTACATTGGTGAGAAGCGAGCGCGCTAATCACTTGCCTTAGAGGTCAAATTTATATACTTTTAGAAAAAAATATATAGGCAAATGTGGATGTATACGTGCTTAAGTTTTGGGTATATTAATGCAATGTGTGAAGGATTATTTTCTTCACTCATGATAGTAAAAATCGATAATTCTAATAGTTGTAACGAAAATCTAATACTAATAATGTCAGCTAGTATAATAATACATAAACACACTATTCCAAAATATACAGAACAGACTGTCACATTACATAAATATTATACATATAGTATAGTAGGTTACTGTCTTATAAACTTAAATTTATTAGGCGTTTTGGAGAAGTTATACACGGCAAGGCTCTCCAGAGCATTGTATTCTTTCAAAGACGAGCCTAATAATTTAAAATTATGAAATTCAGACAGTAACTTAATAATTATTCTATTTTCCAATCCTCTGATCCTCTAACGAGGACAGATTACCGAATATTTACATCGCTATTGTATTTCCGTCGATGAACGTATGTGCCTTGTTTGTATCTTTTCCTCACTAATGCTATGCATGGCTGACGTATGCTTGAAGTCACGGTCATGCGCATTCGCAGAACTTGTCAGCGTTCTTCACAAGATAAGGGGGTTCATTCGGTTTACGCTGTTCCAAGGATGACCTACTTACAAGATCAGACACTACGGTAAATCGCAAATCTGACCTAGATAAATTGGAAATGCAATGTTCGATTTGTTTCTGGACGAATGGGAATTTATGTGATAAGAATTACTACTATGTATTTGTATTAACGGATATAATATTTTCCAATTGTTTTCAGGGAACTAGTTCCAAAGCATTCAGAAATGGCCAGGTTAATATATTTACGTAATTGAATATTCTGCAGCAATATTTGGTTCCTATGTGATTCGCGGATGTTCCAGCAGGGAGGTGGTATATACTATTATGCTGGGCAGGGTTCCATGTTATTGGCAACATGTTTGCATTTAATTACTAAAGTATGCACGTTATAATTTATATACATTCATTCAATACACTATCTGAGCGTGTAGTATGCAGAGTGCATTTTCAATCGTCCTTCTATTACATAGTTATTACATATGTAATTGTTTTTCTTGTTCTTTGTGTCTTTGAAAAGAATAATTATTGTAGATAAATATATATATATGAAACGAGTAGTTCGCGTGACATTCTCATTGATCGAGTAGTCGAGCATGCTATGGCATCTCATCATTAACCTATATCACTCAGTGTGCTTGTACTGTCAAGTGTTGGACGATATATTACAGATTTGCTATCAGGAGTCCAATGACAGTATTCTTGATATAACTGTTTCTAATATATTTCATAAAGGAAAATGCAGAGTTCGCATCTGGTAGAGACGATACATAAAGTAATACACACACAAATGTGTAAGCAATAATTTAGAACATCCGTTGTCCAGTGGTATAGCGTCGGATTTGGAATCGAACGGTCCTGGGTTCGATACTCGGTCAGGCCACGTATGTAGTGTCATTGAGCAAGGCACGTCACACACATTGCTTAGTACTGGTTAACTACTTAGATCGGCTAAGCTTGCCCAGGAAAACAGGTCTAGGTCCCCGCAAGGGGTTTGACATTAATGGAACATACATACAAAAACAATACAAACGTCCATCTTTTATGAAATGAGTTTGTACGAACGTATTTTCCTGTCCATGCAACGTTGTACATTTCCTGTTAATAAATAAAGTATCCATGATGAATTAAGCACTGAGGCCTTCTCTGAATTGGTCATCTCTCAGACTCTGTTATAAATCAGGATACCTGGAAGCCCAACTACCACTTAGCGCGGTCGATCTTGCAATAAACGTCAACTCTGTCTTTGTTGGGCGACCAAAATAAGACAGCAAAATGTGTGCAATTTTGTAATGACCAAGCTTCACTAACTTGAAACAATAACACATGTATTCACACATTTACCAAGTTTCAGTTTCAATTCAAATTCATTGGCATAATCAGCAGTTATATTGCATTTGGCCATTTACAACGATAGAAATCTGGCAAAGACATCACAAAATATGTTATATAATACATATATAATACATATATAATATATATGATGCATATATAATACATATATAATACATATATAACACATAGACAATAAATATATAATACATATGTAATACATACTCATAGAATGCATATATAATGTATATATAATACATATATAATACATATATAATACATATATAATACATATATAATACATAATCATAGAATGCATATATAATACATATATAATACATATATAATACATAATCATAGAATGCATATATATACATATATAATACATATATAATACATAATCATAGAATGCATAAATAATGCATATATAATACACATACAATACATATATAATACATATATAATACACATACAATACATATATAATACATATATAATCATATATAATACATATATAATACACATACAATACATATATAAGACTATAAATACATATATAATACACACAATACATATATAATACATATAATACATATATAATACATATACAATACATATATATACATATAAATACATATATAATGCATATATAATACACATACAATACATATATAATACATATATAATACATATATAATACACATACATATACTATATAATACATATATAATACATATATAATACACATATAATACATATATAATACATATATAATACATATATAATACATATATATACATATATAATACATAAATAATGATTATACAATACATATATATACATATATAATACATATATAATACATATATAATACATATATAATACACATACAATACATATATAATACATATATAATACACATACATATATAATACATATATATTACATATATAATACATATATAATACATAAATAATGATTATACAATACATATATAATACATATATAATACACATACAATACATATATAATACATATATAATACATATATAATACACATACAATACATATATAATACATATATAATACATATATAATACATATATAATACATATATAATACATATATACTACATTTAAGAAACAGTATAGTAATTGAGAGAGTATTACTACGTAATAACATAGCTTAGTTGATGTACCAATTCCAGGTAATATTTAATCACCACACGCCGGTATATAATATACTGTATATGAGACCAACCTATGAAACCAGGAATCACAGGTTCGATCCCCATCGTACACTAATTATATTGATTTCATATTTTATTGCTCTATATACATGTATATAACAAGAACAATCGTATAACCGATACATAATTAGCAAATGGGTTGGGCCACAAGTTCTGACAACATTAGTGATTGGCCCTGCCCTCCCCATAGAACGATTTGAACACTACAGAATGAAAAAGGCGTTATTACGCAATCAAAAGCTTAAACAGGTACAAATGTTATATAATATGATTATATGTAGTATTAGTCTTTGACATTGCCAAAGAAAGGTACTAGTCTGCATGATCCACTGTCCAGTTTCCGAAGATGTGCACCCCGAGAGCAAGGCTCAAGCAAAAGTGATAACCAGAAAAACTAATAATATTAACACACTTTCAGATGGGACTTGAAACAGAGGTCTCTTCTGTACTTTACGCCGTGGGCGTAACATAACCAGAGGAGACTCTGGAATGGGTCCCTGTCTGTATCATAGCACTATCATTCAAAATATAGCCGATAACGACGATAAATAAACGTTAAAACACACACAAACCTGAAGCTGAAATTGCATGCTTTCAAAATGGTGAATTTATTCTTCCCGGCAAAAGCAGCTAATAATGAAAAATAAATTACAGGAAAAGCGTGTAAGCCCATGAGTTATGGAGTACGGGCAGCTAAGGCACTGGTTGATGATTTTGTTCAGCCATCACAAATGACAATGTAATAAGAGACATCTATAATTTTCTATTACCTCCCTTGGCAGATAAAGTCCGATTTATTCCAAAATGTGAATAGGTCATTTTAGTTAGAATCCTATGTTTTTACTGTTTACTAATCAGATGTTGCGGTATGATAAATGTGATTTTATCAAAATCGTGTTAATTAACTGATAATATTCTTTTACAAATAAGTACCCATTGCATATACTATATGAGATCTGTTGAGATATAGTAATTTAATACTCATAATATAAGAAGCAATAGTGGAATACAATAGCTAGCATGTTGTGCAAAGGAAGCAACGATAAAAACAGAGGAAAACAATTAATAGGACATATCAACTTTTAGGGAGTATTCAGGGGAAGTAACTGACCGATGTCTCTCATTGAACAAGCATATCGCATGCAGTAACACAATAATTATACTAATATATCTAAGTTGAATGCTAATTAAAAAGCTGTTAAACCGGAATATTATTGCAAACACTAGTACCATCGTAATCGATTTTGAATGACACGTATGGCTTGATTCACAGTTTATAAAGTAACCAAATAACTTCTTCAGTGCAGCAAATGGGGCGTCGAGGATATTTGATAGATTCATCACAACAAGGTTTGAACAAGCTCTTTGAAATCTTATAAATATCGACGAAACTTCAAAATCAGACGATAAACAAAGGCGATATGATGGGCCAAATTGATATTTAATAAAATAAGTGCACTCATGAGCATTGCAGCATATCATCATTTCCCAAGGCTAGCTTCACTGGTGATTGTATTATGGTCAATGTATACTCGATGAAATACATAATTCGACAAACACAAGCATATAATATTATTCAATGTTTACTTTCTTCTGAGATCAATTCATGCTAAAGCTAACACATATCAGCATCACTACGAATACATTTTTTCCAACATTTAAATAAGATTAGTATAGCTTTTGATTTACAGACAGACAGACAGACAGACAGACAGACAGACAGACAGACAGACAGACAGACAGACAGACAGACAGACAGACAGACAGACAGACAGACAGACAGACAGACAGACAGACAGACAGACAGACAGACAGACAGACAGACAGACAGACAGACAGACAGACAGACAGACAGACAGACAGACAGACAGACAGACAGACAGACAGACAGACAGACAGACAGACAGACAGACAGACAGACAGACGACAGACAGACAGACAGACAGACAGACAGACAGACAGACAGACAGACAGACAGACAGACAGACAGACAGACAGACAGACAGACAGACAGACAGACAGACAGACAGACAGACAGACAGACAGACAGACAGACAGACAGACAGACAGACAGACAGACAGACAGAAAGACAGACAGACAGA
>CM026391.1:81497087-81624524 GCA_014843695.1 Archivesica marissinica
TGGGCAAAGCAACGTTAAATCAATTCAAATAAAAACAACGGAGGTTGATGTATCAGGAAAGGTGTGGTCGTGCAAACCGTCCGTCGCTCAAATGGGCAAAGCAACGTTAAATCAATTCAAATAAAAACAACGGAGGTTGATGTATCAGGAAAGGTGTTGTCGTGCAAACCGTCCGTCGCTCAAATGGGCAAAGCAACGTTAAATCAATTCAAATAAAAACAACGGAGGTTGATGTATCAGGAAAGGTGTTGTCGTGCAAACCGTCCGTCGCTCAAATGGGCAAAGCAACGTTAAATCAATTCAAATAAAAACAACGGAGGTTGATGTATCAGGAAAGGTGTTGTCGTGCAAACCGTCCGTCGCTCAAATGGGCAAAGCAACGTTAAATCAATTCAAATAAAAACAACGGAGGTTGATGTATCAGGAAAGGTGTTGTCGTGCAAACCGTCCGTCGCTCAAATGGGCAAAGCAACGTTAAATCAATTCAAATAAAAACAACGGAGGTTGATGTATCAGGAAAGGTGTTGTCGTGCAAACCGTCCGTCGCTCAAATGGGCAAAGCAACGTTAAATCAATTCAAATAAAAACAACGGAGGTTGATGTATCAGGAAAGGTGTTGTCGTGCAAACCGTCCGTCGCTCAAATGGGCAAAGCAACGTTAAATCAATTCAAATAAAAACAACGGAGGTTGATGTATCAGGAAAGGTGTTGTCGTGCAAACCGTCCGTCGCTCAAATGGGCAAAGCAACGTTAAATCAATTCAAATAAAAACAACGGAGGTTGATGTATCAGGAAAGGTGTTGTCGTGCAAACCGTCCGTCGCTCAAATGGGCAAAGCAACGTTAAATCAATTCAAATAAAAACAACGGAGGTTGATGTATCAGGAAAGGTGTTGTCGTGCAAACCGTCCGTCGCTCAAATGGGCAAAGCAACGTTAAATCAATTCAAATAAAAACAACGGAGGTTGATGTATCAGGAAAGGTGTTGTCGTGCAAACCGTCCGTCGCTCAAATGGGCAAAGCAACGTTAAATCAATTCAAATAAAAACAACGGAGGTTGATGTATCAGGAAAGGTGTTGTCGTGCAAACCGTCCGTCGCTCAAATGGGCAAAGCAACGTTAAATCAATTCAAATAAAAACAACGGAGGTTGATGTATCAGGAAAGGTGTTGTCGTGCAAACCGTCCGTCGCTCAAATGGGCAAAGCAACGTTAAATCAATTCAAATAAAAACAACTATAGATAATTAATGGTGCGGGATATGTTCACCTTATAATACCGTATGACGTAGTCAATTTGACAGTGTTGGATTTCACGCTTCGTTCAACTTCTCCATTATTCTGATTATTGCTCGTTTTTATTTATAACGCTAATTTGAATAAAATGCTCTCGTATGACTATATTATTGACGCTTTATGTCATATTAGACCAGATTCCTCTGTAAATAAGTGGCACCATTTAAATAACAACTTCTGCTTGAACGATGGTCTTCGTGAATGAATTCTCACATTCTCGCATCGGAGACAACTAAATTTGTATTGATCTCTCAATTTTTAGAAGTCTTTCACGTTGTGGAAGGGAAAGCTGTTGCAGGAGCAGGTTTCTCTAATGCCTGTCTACCAGTCTCACGTACGCATCTTATCGATGACATGATCAGTTTTACTCTCGGCTAGAGGCAATTTCCATTGCGCCTGACATTGCGGTCTGATTTGCCGCTTATTAATTTAACACTTAACGTCTGTCGGTTGCGGACAATCACTGTAGACCTGACCGTGTCTCGACGGAGTTATTACATAGTTGGAATTTTAAGTGTACGCCGGCTAAGTGTTTGCAAAGTGTCAGCTTGTTGATTTTTCTAATGCTATTTTTGGTGGATATTTTCAAAAAGTTGCAACGCAAATAACGTCAATAACAATGGTCACAAAATACACGGATTTGTGCAAATGCAAGTGCTTAATGTATTTGGAATGAAATTTGCGGCGCTGAAATTTGTTGGCATTTAATACAATGTTTATGCGCAGTATTGAGTTATAGTGATACTGTTTGGAATAGTTAATATCACAAAAACCATTACTACCTCTGCTGGAATTGACACGAACCATTAGTGTCGCCTAAGTATGTACAGGAGATATTCGCATAGGCTGTGAAACCAGCAAGCATTTACGAGTATAATTATTGTGTTTTTATATGTGTTTTATCTACACAAACTGTTAAAGCAGAACAATATTATATGTTCAGATAAAATGTGTTTGGCATCGGCGTCGGAACTTGTCCAATAATATTCTAGATATAATCATTAATGATAAATTCAGCTCGTTGACAGGAAGTGATTATATAATGGCGGAATATACTACATTTGTGCTACTCCTTGCAATATTTGTACTGTGTTGGACACGCACTCAGCCGTACCAGAATAGGTTACCGGTTGGTAAGTTATCAGTTATACTAGTATATATAATGGTTTACTAGCATGTTAGCATATTTAAGCCAGATATTTAAGTAATTTTACATCCACATAAATTCAGGTTGTATTGGTAAGTTCTAAAATGACCCGAGGGAAATAAAATATTTGCATTTATATATATGATTATTCATTTTTTGGTAAGTTTTTAACTGCATACTCCATTGTTGGTATGGCTGGAATATAGCATGGATAAATAACTTCTATTCAAATGCTTTCGGAAATTTTGACAATTTTCAGATTTATTGTATTTCACAAATAGGCAATGTCATATCCTTTTTGTCATGTAACCTAAAAGACGAAACCAATGGTGTATATGGCAAATATTACTATATGTACATACTATGAGTATTTGGTTTGCAAGTGAACCCGTGAACAATGGGTATGTATTTGTTCAATGCATGTATTATGCAAATAGCACAATTGTTCTACCTAGAAATATAACACGTGGCCACAATTGTATGCATATATAGCTATTATATATTGTTAGTAACAATAGTAACAATTTGTTACTCATTATGCTAACTATATGCTTGGTGGAAAATTAGGATGAGACGCTTCCAATGGTATAATTTATTATTATGAACTAGTACAGGCTATATTGTCTTGTGGACGGCGTGATAGCGCAGTGGATGCACGTTCGCTTCAGGTGCGAAAGGCCCGTAGTTCGAGCCACACTGGAGCCGTTACGATTGTCCCACTCACCATATAATAGAACGAAATATATACTCACAATGACAATCTATATTTATATTAAGATGGCATGTACTCCATGGTTTATTAATATACTCGGGAATTTGAAAAATGCAAATGAAGACATTATAGTAACTATTGCTTTCCAGATATGTTAATGGTCATATATTGATAACACTGTATTACCTTACTTATAGAGACTAATAGGAAAATTGTTCAAAACCTATCCAAATTTATATATTATGCAAATATAGCAAGACATTAACAATTTTATACACCACAACCATCTACGCTCTTCTGAAAATGTATCCATGTCTTTCCATTGTACTTTGTTTATGTATTGTTTGCTATTAATAATTATGTTATCATATTTAATGCAATAAATATATTGAATATTGGATTGATAAAACTTTTTCCATCGGTACTTGGAATGTTTCTCCAAGTGCCGGTTATGTAAAATTAGAGACATCGATATCCTCTAACACTTTCACCACCAATGTCGCATAAATGCGACTTTGCAAAATGCAAAGCACCCTATCATACAGAACAGAACATGCCTTCTGATCAGGATATATGCTGATTGTTCTTCAGACAGTGGAGCGGAAGCACCTGTCCGAATAGCAAACAACATAGATCCTAAATACCATCTAAATATAAATATAAAATGTCATTGCGAGACAACTGTTAGTTATACTTGATTTTAGTGATATTAAATAGGACAAACGTAAGTCATATGTTCACTATATATCTACCAATGTTCTGATTATAACTGATGTTATATATTTATGGTGTGTTGTGACGAGAGAACATCCAACTTTCAAACGCCATTATTTCTAATGTTTCGGGATCCCATGTACTCAGTGCGCATGCGCGTGTAAAATAATACGTATGGCATGTGGATCTATTCTTGTTCAACATTTGTATGTAGCTCTAATTCCAGTTATGAATCATATACATCATAGCACTGCATGTTCACACCGACAATTCAGTTCTTAAAACGGAGGTCCTCCAGACATACTCTTGCTTGATATAGATAAAATCCTCTCCATATATTTCAATTTGGTAAGCATATAAAAGGCATATATAGTCTTTAAATATAAGACTGATTACACAATAAATGTCCATGAATACGGATGATATAATGATGTGCATGTTTAGTTAGTTCGTCCTCCTCAGTGGTCGAGTGGTTAAGGTCGCTGACTTGTATACCACTGTACCCTATCATCACTGATGGTCACGTGTTCGAGCCCCGCTCAGACCGTGTCTCATTTATATGACAAAGTTGGCAGTTTCTTACGGAAGTACTGGTTAACCGCTGGAGCCTGCCCAAGAAAGGTGATGTTAGGTAAACTGCCCGCCAGTGATATAGCCCAAATGGTGCTGATGCAGGCGTAAAACCCGAACTATATACTATATAATTCGAAACAAGTTCTTACAACTTATATTAATCACTATCTCTCTCTCCCCCCCCTCTCTCTCTCTCTCTCTCTCTCTCTCTCTCTTGACCACATTCCTGATGGAATCGATTGCCACAAGGTGGAGAGAAGAGGCATGTGGAATTTAAATTCCTTGCCTAAGTACACAATCGTAACGACTACAGCAGGTCGCAAATTCCGGACCTTTCGCACTTGAAGCGAACGCGCTACTGCTGCTCTATCACGACTACCACATCAAGTATTACATATATTGCATTGATTGAATATATTTATATGTGCTAGAGTTATTAACATAATGATATAATACTCTATAAATGATGCCAAAATAAAGTTTACTGACTGGCTGAAAGTTTATTTAAAGTCTCCACCGCATAAATGCATTTGGGCGACTGTTATAAAGTTTACAAGTCTAAAGCTATATAATTATGCAATAAACATCCTTGCATTCTGTATGCTCTTATTTAAATAATAAAACCATTTTATTACAACTTGTTGCTCGTCATGTGTGGCACGACGTTCCTTCTGTCCTGAATCAGATGTAATGTATGATTATAATTGTACTCGAAATGCTCAGACATTTCATGAGTTCCGGCAGTATATGTCATGCAAAATTACACAACCTGTATCTTCTAATTACATGAATCGGCTGTCCTATTATCGCAGTTGTTAGCGCGCTCGCTTCTCACCAATGTAACACGGGTTCGATCCTCGGACCAGGAAGTATGTGAGATGGTGCGGTGGTCGCGAGATCGGACAGGTGGATTTTCTCCGGGTACTCCGGTTTCCTCCGACACGAATGAACACATTTACACTATCATCCGCGTCAACGAGAATAAGTAATATAAGTTGTTGAAACTTTGTTCACAATTGTTGTAAAAAAATAAAGTTTAAAATCTTAATTACATGACTAACGATGCTAAAACAAAGAGCAAATTAATATCTATTAAACACAAACAACGCAATAGCCAAAGTGAGGGTGTCGTCTTATGCAATTACAATGTGGTGTTATAAATAATTAATAAAATTGTAAAACTGATCAAAACTTAGACAATCCAAAGAAAACAAGCAACTAGACATAACAGCAATACAATTGCAACCCAAGACACAATACGCATGCATGATGATGATATAGCTTATTTACCCTCGCCGCGGCGAACCATGTGGACGAGCGTCCGGATGTTACACATTAGACTAACCGAATGTCCGTTATCACCGGAGACTACCGAATGTATCACCCGAGACTACCGAATGTATCACCGGAGACTACCGAATGTATCACCCGAGACTACCGAATGTATCACCCGAGACTACCGAATGTATCACATGAGACTGCCGAATGTATCACCGTATATTACCGAATGTATCACCCGAGACTACCGAATGTATCACCCGAGACTACCGAATATATCACCCGAAACTACCGAATGTATCACATGAGACTACCGAATGTATCACCGTATATTACCGAATGTATCACCGGAGACTACCGAATGTATCACCCGAGACTACCGAATGTATCACCCGAGACTACCGAATGTATCACCCGAGATTACCGAATGTATCACATGAGACTACCGAATGTATCACCGTATATTACCGAATGTATCACCGGAGACTACCGAATGTATCCCCAGAGACTACCGAATGTATCACCGGAGACTACCAAATGTTTCACCGGAGACTACCGAATGTATCACATGATACTAACGAATATATCAAATGATACTACCGAATGTCCATTATCACCGGAGACTATCGAATGTATCACCGGAGACTACTGAATGTATAACCGGAGACTACTGAATGTATCACATGATACTACCGAATGTATCACACGCGACTACCGAATGCATCACCGGATATTACCTAATGTATCACCGGAAACTACCGAATTACTACCGAATGTATATCCGCAGACTACCGAATGTATCACCGGAGACTACCGAATGTCCTTATAGCTGAAGTATAATCCTATTCAAGACTAAAAAAGCAGTAAAATGTGTTCTTCCATATTAAAAAGTCACTTGTCGCAGGCAAATATGCTATAATATATAATTTCAGTTTATTAAAAAAAACATTTTTGAACATATTTCCTGCATCGGCAATTTCCGGCTTAATCAAATGGCATTTGTCCAGGACACGCCATTTTGTAAACGACGGCAAAGTAATCTTATTTTGATTTGATACCAGTTTGTTGTGCTTTGATTACCTTTGGCAATTTGTAACATGTATCGTTATTTTTGCAACCGTTTAATCTCTATATTCAGACAGTCCGTCACTGACTCTCTGCTTTCATATGTCTATAAATGGAACAGATGCAGACAAAATGTCCAGACGAACCAGTAGAATATGCACTTAAATCATTTTACTGTCGCAAGTTTGGCACACTCAATGCTACATAAAGCACACTATCAATTAAATCATAATAATATACGAGAGAGGGCGATATGATCACAGCACCAATAGAATGCTGAACACGACATGCTCTCCATTTGCAACACGACATATTATCAATCTCCATAAAGGAAGCTAAATTGATACATTGCCTGTGAACAATGTCTCATTGCGTGTTGGCTGTTTTGTCTTGAGTGTTTTTCTTTTGTGATGAAATACTTTGAAAGTTTGTCAAAGGTTGAACTGAAGTGAAAGAATAAAATATGAGATATTACAACGCACTAATTGTCTGCCAATTGTCAGAATGCGTCTTCCTTCAACTTAGGAGCGCAGTACCGTAGCCAGAGGCAAATTTCAACTGAGGAATTTTAGGGGGTCCTGGGGCATGTTCCCCCTTAAAATTGTTGGGTATAGAAGCGAGTTCCTGCGATTTCTGATTTAAGAGTTTAGACGTATAATTATGTACTGACCTTTCAGATCTCTAGCAGTAGGCATTTTATACAGCAAAGGGATATTTTTTGCATTTTATTTATTTAATTTTTAATTATTTTTTTTGGCTTTGGATATTTTAACCGAGGCTGCAGTGTGTTACAGTGTGGCTACGGACCTGTAGCTGGTAAGGTACATGCAACATAGAGTAAAAAATAAGTATGTGAATGTAATATTTGTTATAACATTGCATCCACTATAGAGAATAGTTGTGTTTCTTAGTATAAGATTTCGGTGATCACGAGATGAAATAAAATCCTATCTTACACTAATAAACACAAATCTTCGTTTTCTAAAACATAATTATGATTTCCAATTCTTTTGGCTACTATAATAGTTGTTATCAAATTTAATTCATTTTAGCTGTCGATGCTGATTGAGCTTATTTACCATCGCCTCCCTGAACTACAATACATAACCGCACAACTACTTCTGTTAGTGTGAACGTCCGTTATAAGAAATAGTTCCGGTATGGTGTTCAAGTTAGTTTCTATATGCTTTTAAATACATAACAATACAACAATACGACATAACAAATGCATTAGACTATATGACTTTATGATCAACTATCCTTGATTGCCAGAACATCGCGAACTAACAACGGAGCATCTAACCGCGGAGGAATACCAACCTCAAGCAGTGACAGAGAAAATGCTATCTTTCACTGTTTCAAAAGTTTTCTTTCACTGAGAACACTCTTTCACTATACCATTCATTGGAAAGCATAAAATGAAATGGTTGACTAAAATAGTTTATACACATTTATTTTAGCTCGATTGCGAAACAAGTTCTTACAGCTTGCAGTAATCACTCTCGATACCTCATTCCTGGTGGAATCCATCGCCAGGAGGGAGAGAGAAGAGGCAACGTGGAATTTAAATGCCTATGGGTACAATCGTAACGGCTCCAGCGGGGCTCGAACTCCGGACATTTCGCACCTGAAACGAACGCGCATCCACTGCGCTACCACGACTAAAATATATACTAGTCCGCACTGCTACATGTATGTATATATTATGTATACTAGACTATGTATATTCAAAGAAATAAATATTGTTTAAACTAAAATATATACTAGTATAACAATGATCACTTATAATAAATGATATGCATTGAGTCATACGCACAATTTATATTCTATCCATGCAGTCGTATTTGTTTGATTGATGCCGATATAATAAGAGGATAATGCAACATTATATTGCATATCCAGATGAAGCGTCTTACTATGGCCAACTCTATGAATAATAAAAGGCAATTCACTTCACAAATCGCCCACGCAATCACGAAACATGCAAGAGAATGGCTTTGCAAAATCAGCCCTTTGATTTTAATGGAACGCGTAATTTATTCCCGAATACTAAATATTAAGCTTAAACAGAAACCATTGAGCTCTATGTGATTATGAGACTCTGGAAGGGAGCACTATCGGGCCCATGTTGCTGTGTGTTTTGCGTTTATTTATCGTCACTACCGGTTGCCCATATGAACGACGCCTACTGAAAGAGGTTTGTCATTTTAAATATTTGGATGATAGTGCAATGATACAGACAGAGACGCATTCCAGAGTATCATCTGGTTCTTTTACGTGCACGATGTACAGCACCGACACGAGACCTCAGTTTAAAGTCCCATCTTTGAAAGACTGTTAATTTCATTAGGGTTATACGGGGGATCGAACCTGCGATCCTGGATTACCAGTCCAGCGTGTTAACCACTGGACTACAGATCCGTATGTTACCCATGTTGCTGTCAGACAAGCATGCTCTATACATAACTCAAGTGTTGCCATTTCCAAACGAAATACATTAATTCTATAATGGTTCAGCCTAATACCCTCCTGACCCAGGAGAGAGGTACACTTCTTCCAGTCTTAGCTTATCATCCACCGAGCTTAGTTCCGCAAATAAGAAAGATATTAAGCTTACCATATGTCTGCCAATGACGTTTACAGTCTACATTTTCTATGAATGTAACAAACATGTGTTTCATTTGATATCATGTATTATACATTAATAGTTAATTTCAAATAGTTGGCTCGAACATACTTTCAGTCTTAATATTCAATGGCCACTGACTGCAAGGTGAAGGTGTGAGCGTACATTTTCAACAGGTAGCCACTATAGTTAGTAAATAAGTAAGTACTTGTTTATTATAGTGACATGTACATATACGTAATATAGAACAAGTACACAAATAACAAAAAAAATAGCACCCGACCCAGTGGGTCTATAAGTCACCTTAAATATAATAAAAATACAAATTTGTGTAAGTTCTAACATTCTAACTTTCAAACGCATTAAAGGCTTGTATGGTATATGACAATTATATGATGAATAGAAACGTAGAATTATGTCCAATGATGCACAACAAGTTGTAACACGCTTTTTTAGTTGTGATCATAATGACACATATACACTATATATGTGGGTGATATTTTGTGTATGTATATATCTATGTCACCATGGACACTGTTTAGTCCGCCTCCGTTGTTGAGTGGTTAAGGCCGCTCAGACCGTGTCTTTTTACATGAAAACGTTAGCAGATTTTTACGGAGGTTGTGTATGCTTTACGTTTATTTATCGTCGCTTCCGGTTGCCCACATGAGCGACGCCTCCTTATGAGATTAATAATTCTATATTTTTGGGGGGATAGTGCAATGATACAGACAGAGACCCATTCCAGAGTCTACTCTGGTTCTATTACGTGCACGGTGTAAAGCACCGATACGAGATTACCGGTTAACCTGCCCAGGGAAGGTGTTATACGGTAAACTTCCCGTCGCTCAAATGGGCAACCGGTAGCGATGCATAATTAAAGTTAAAGCGACATTGTATTGTATATTTGGATAACATTGTTTACATTATGAGAGATATAAATTCATTATGTCGCGTGTTGGAAGATGTACACGCTGTTATCCAATGGTAGACGTGCCAAAAGGACATACGAGAATAAAGTAGGAATGTGCTGTATAACCTTATCTTGAATTAAATGATTATATTAAAGATAACAAATTCAGAATTTCTCTTACACGATTTAAAACATCCTCTCATGATCTAGCTATCGAACGTGGTCGCTACATACACATACCACGAAACGAAAGATTATGTATTTATTGCAATTATAGAATTGTGGAAAATGAGTATCACTTCATATTAATTTGCCCACATTACTCAAACCTAAGGTCGAATTTCATTAAAAGATACTACCATTCTTGGCAGACTGTACAGAAATGTATTAATCTTTTGTCATGCAAATCCAAAAAACATCACCATTGGTCTTTCCAAATGTATATATTTTGCAAATAAGCAACGAAACTAACGCATATTTTACACATATATTTGAACTTGTGATTGTGCTCTTTTCTAAAGTTCCACGTCACTGCCTGTTTTTACTTAATTGCTACAAACATGTATACTGTTTTATGCAATAAACTTATTGTATTGTATAACATGCATATACTTGTAATGATTGATTGTTAATGTTTAGATTAGTTTAAACTTTATTTATTTTACAACGATTGCGGAACAAGCTTTAACAACTTATATTAACAACGCTCATTTGCGCGGATGAAAGCGTAAATGTGGTCATTCGTGTGTGAGAAAACCGGAGTACCCGAAGAAAACCCACCTGTCCGATCTGGCGACCACCGTACACTCTCACATACTAACAGGGTCAAGGATCTAACCAGGGTTACATTGGTGAGAAGCGAGCGCGCTAACCACTGCGCTAATCGGACAGACATTCAAAAGGTTCTACCCGACATGAAAACTTGAGATTGAACAAGACAGTGACAGTATTTGTCTGGAGCTGTACGTAATCTATATTTCGCGACCCATTCGTAGTTTAATGGATACCACGGTAATTTAGAGTGCCTAGTCACAGGTAGTAGGATATAAAGACATTACGTGGGTTTAGCGAGGAATAATTGCGTGTAATTGTAGTGTTCTCTACATTGTATTGATGTATTTACACGTTGCACTTGTCTTGAGCCCAGATAGGAAATTACAATGCCGAATTTGCTCAGATATTTTCAGACACCCTTGACCAAATTGTCTGGAACAATATTGTTTCTTTTACGTTTATTTATCGTCGTTTCCGGTTGCCCATATGAGCGACGCATCCTGAAGAGATTAGTTATTTTAGATTTAGGAGGATAGTGCAATGATACAGACATAGACCCATTCAGAGTCTCCTCTGGTTCGTTTACGTACACGGCGTAAAGCAACGACACGAGACCTCTGTTTAACGTCCCATCTGAAAGACGTAGTCCAGTGGTAACACGCTGGACTGGTAATCCAGGGATCGCAGGTTCGATCTCCCGTCTGACCCTAATAAAATTAACAGTCTTTTAGATGGGACGTTAAACCGAGGTCTCGTGTCGGTGTTGTACACCGTGCACGTACACGAACCAGAGGAGACTCTGGAATGGGCCCCTGTCTGTATCATTGCACTATCCTCCAACAATCTAAATTGATTTATCTCTTCAGGGGGCGTCGCTCATATGGGCAACCGATATCGACGATAAATAAACGTAAAACACACACACACACACAAAAATAAAATACAACATTTTAGGAAATAGGTGACCATAGAATGCAGGGTGCCATCTTCTCAATCATACTTGTATGTATATATTACTCAAACTAGACTATTCGATTTTTTTCTCTCAAATTATGGGAAACTCTTGGGCAGGATAGTTCTAAGTCAACGGGTAATGTAACATACACTCTTCCACAATAAGTTTTTAATTGAGTCCTAATCTCTTCAGGATGCGTCGCTCATAAAAAAAAAAAATTATGGGCAAACGGCAGCGACGATAAATAAACGTAAAACACGCACACACTCAGTGGGATTCGAACACACAAGGGTGATATCAAGGCAACGAAAGCACTCTGCTATGTCGGTCTCCAGCAGCGACGAAACTGTTGAAAAATAACTGTTGAAAAAGAACTGCTTTCGCAATCGAGCTAGGTTTGTATTTTACATACTATCTGTTTCGTGTCATAGATGATACAGGCTAATTAACATCAAAACAAACGACGTCGTTCCTATGAGACAATGCAAATCTAAGATGCCTTGCGGATATTATATTACGAGAAAACGTATTCTTTGTGTCTGATTGTAATATGAATTATTTATCATAGTCAGGCTAATGTTCGTTTATGAGTTAACTTTGTCTTAGATTGATTATTTTAGGAGCGACAGGGCACATTTACAGCAATTTATTCATATTTGTTTTACTAATTTACTAAATTTTAATAAGACACCTTTAGAGAACACTATTGAGATGACGAAGGTTATTAATAGTTAGTGTAAAACAGTAATAATGCATAGCATCATTTATTTAGGAATCCTATTTGTCGTGCTGTTGTATATCCGAAAATAAATCACTGTTTGGAGTTGCGTAGGATTTAAATGCGTATGCTGTAGACACGTGGTTAATTCATACGCACCAGAACGTTGAACAGTGGGCAGTGGGGGAAATGTACGAGTGGTGTAATCCAGCGGTGGGTAGTGCAATCCAGCAGTGAGTGGTGTAATCCAGCGGTGGGTAGTGCAATCCAGCAGTGAGTGGTGTAATCCAGCGGTGGGTAGTGCAATCCAGCAGTGAGTGGTGTAATCCAGCGGTGGGTAGTGCAATCCAGCAGTGAGTGGTGTAATCCAGCGGTGGTAGTGCAATCCAGCAGTGAGTGGTGTAATCCAGCGGTGGGTAGTGCAATCCAGCAGTGAGTGGAGTATTCTAGTAGAAAAAAAAACATATTAATATTTATTTTTAATTTTTGTTTTAATTTTACAAGTACTGTTTAACTGCTGGAACCTGCCCGTGAAAGGTGTTGTTATGTAAACAGTCCTTCGCTCATATGGGCAACCGGTAGCGACGATAACTAAGCTTAAAAACAAATATTTTCATTTGCTGCAATATGCTTTGCAAAATTTGATAAGTATATTCGAATCGAATTTTATTAAATGCATAATAGAAACCATCCGAAATCCTGAAGCAAAATGACAATGCCCGGATGTACACACAGACTGCATAATAATGAATTAAGAAGACGAAATTCACCTAATATGCAACATAACATAATAAGCGGTAAATGAATTGCAATATAGAATTAAGTTACACAAGTAATGCCGCATTCCCTAGTGCATTTCAGCTGTAGTAGTCGAAGATTCAAATATCTCTGTCACAAATGCATGATACTGCTGCTGCTGCTGCTGCTGCTGCTGCTGCTGCTGATGATGATGATGATGATGATGCTGCTGCTGCTGATGATGATGACGATGAAGTTTGATCGTGATATACTTGTTGTTTCATGGAATGTTCACACTAACCGATCACGAAGGGGCATATAAGGCATGCGTGTGTGTTTGTTTATGGTGTTTAAGGTCGTACCAACAGCTACAATATGCATTTTCAAAACTTTGTGCCATATCCATATACATCACTATGATTTCAAGTTGAAGCTCTCACTCACAGTAGTTCGGATAATACTCCACATGCGCGCATTGTAATAGTATCACTTGTGTGCATGCATACGACCATGTAATACTATATATGGCATTTGGTATAGTGAGTGAGCAGAATTTGTATTGTTTATAACCAGCCATACCAGACATATAGTGTTGATAGCTGGAGTATGATTTCAGTGCCACTGGGAAACAGAAGGTACTTTACATGGAGGTATGTAAAACCATCAGCCAAATAACAGACAAAGCACTGGCATACAAATGGTATTTTGTAAAGCCATCAGCCAAATAACAGACAAAGAGGCAAAACAATAACACACACACATTTATTCATTAATAGTATCATAACTGGGTCATGTTAGAATGCAAATAATATGTGTCTTGTCGTAGTTTATTCGCGGATAAACAACGACAAAACAAATACTTTTTTCTAAATTAATAAAAGTTTGATTTTGAGATACGTATTGTTCCATGGATTGATCACACTAAACGATAACGAAGAGCGTGTGTGTTTGTTTTTGAGGTTTAACCCTTTCCCTCATGGAAGCACCTCTTGACGCCATTAACAAGACATACATTGACAATGTAGTAGCCAAACCAATGTACATATTAAAGGCCAGAATCCCATGTAGTCTCAGTAATATCTATGGAGGTGGGATAGATATGGCGACTACTTATCCACTGCATGATAGCTAAATGGCTGTTATTTGAATAGACATGTAATAGTATATTAACCTAAATCTCTATGAAGGAAAGGGTTAAAGTAGCACAAACAGCTACAGTATGCATTTTCAACACCCATTATATAAGCTTTAATAAGCTTGAACATATCAGGTCGGAACAGTCAAAACGGTGTATTCTTAATACTTCTAAGTTCATATATTATGCATTAATCAGTAGGAGTGGACATTAATACATTTTAATATTTAAACAATCATATTAATACATACAACCCACCGTAGGCATATTTATGCAGAACAGATCCTTGTAATTCGAACTGTTATCTTTTCACAAGATTTTATTAAAGAGACCTCTTGGTAATTACTTGTGTGTATCCACTACAATGTGTAACTATTGTATTTGCTTTAAACGTCTTATAGATGTTTTACGCAATACACTATTGTTGTTGTTTATATAATCACACTTAGTATGATTCAATATCGAGTTGTGTGCAGGAAACTATACACTCACTGTTGTGCTGGATATCATTATCAAATCACCAGATCATATCTATCCGAAATAATGCTTTACGATGTCCGTCTAGAATTCAACAACATTCTAGCTGACGTTTTAATTAAACGCATGTTGCTATGCGGAGTGTAATGAAAGATTTATAGGATATTCATGCAAATGAAATGAAGGTTGAGACTTTTACTTTCTCAAAACAGCTGAATACTTGACAAGATATTTGGAATTACTGTGCACGATCACAGTGGTTAATGGATTATATTATAGTCTAATCGTATTGAGTGTGTGCTCCATTACAGTCCCATAGTTAACAGCAGAAATCCAAGTGTTACTATATGGTGGCTAACTTCTAAAATTAGACGAATGTTTTCACCAATGTAGCGGCCTTTCACGAATCCTGTTTGAGTTATGTGCTCCCTTACATTCCCATAGTTAACAGCAGAAATCCAAGTGTTACTATATGGTGGCTAACTTCTAACATTAGACGAATGTTTTCACCAATGTAGCGGCCTTTTACGAATCCTGTTCGAGGTATGTACTCTGTTATATTCCCATAGTTAACCACAGAAATCCAAGTGTTACTATATGGTGGCTAACTTCTAAATTTAGACGAATGTTTTCACCAATGTAGCGGCCTTTCACGAATCCTGTTTGAGTTATGTGCTCCCTTACATTCCCATAGTTAACAGCAGAAATCCAAGTGTTACTATATGGTGGCTAACTTCTAACATTAGACGAATGTTTTCACCAATGTAGCGGCCTTTTACGAATCCTGTTCGAGGTATGTACTCTGTTATATTCCCATAGTTAACCACAGAAATCCAAGTGTTACTATATGGTGGCTAACTTCTAAAATTAGACAAATGTTTTACTCATTTTTGTTTAAGTCTCATCAATGTACAGCATATAAGAAACACAAAATATAGTTTACATAAAAAAAATTAAACAGTACATTGCCACTCAATTCAGAGTTACAATAGACCATGTATCTATCTATACACCATGCATATATAACATATTGCACTACTATAGTATATACATGTACATGTGATAACTACATGTGTGAGATAAAGCTGAAAAGCAGTCGTTATTTGAAATTTAAAATCTTATTAAGATGAAATGGGGAAAAATACTGAAAGCAAAATAAGCACTAATGCTAAATAAACTAAAACATGTTTTAAAAGATCAAATACCAATTCCAATTAGATTGGGATTAGCCTAATTAGCAAATGCTTTTCATGTGTAATAAAATATGAAGACGACATATAAAACACTCAATAGGAATTATTTAAAAAAGATAATGACGAATGTTTTCACCAATGTAGCGGCATTTCACAAATTATGTTTGATTTATGAAAAACTATTGGAGGTACTTTTTTATTTATGTTATGGCTTAGCAGCACTTTTGTACTTGTCTTCTTTTTTTACGTTTATTTATCGTCGCTATCGGTTGCCCATATGAGCGCCGCCTCCTGAAGATATTTGTCATTTTAGATTTTGGAGGATAGTGCAATGATACAGACAGAGACCCATTCCAGAGTCTCCTCTGGTTCTTTAACGTGCACGGTGTAAAGTACCGACACGAGATCTCGGTTTAACGTCCCATCTGAAAGACTGTTAATTGTATTAGGGTCAGACGGGGATCGAACCTGCGACCCCTGGATTACCAGTCCAACGTGTTACCACTGGGTTATAGATCCGTCTGTTCTTGTCTCCAGTTGTCTAGGTATTTTATATCTTTATTTCCTGTTGGTAGCATTGCCATTATTCCCTGATTTTGAAGTTATGTAAGCTTTAGCTTTACATAAGTAGGAAACAGTAATAGTTTACATATATTTTATTTTCCAATATAATACATATTGAACAATGCATACATTACACATATCAAAAACAGACCAAAGGATTAGAATGAAAGACTGAGACTTATATAAGTCTTCTTAAAATGCATAGAGTTGATGTACTACAATTTAAGATAATTCCAAATATCTTGTAAAAGTTAGACCGTCACAGCCTGCAGTTAGACCGTCACAGCCTGCAGTTAGACCGTCACAGCCTGCAGTTAGACCGCCAGAGCTGCAGGTAAACCGTCACAGCCTGCAGTTAGACCGTCACAGCCTGCAGTTAGACCGTTATAGCCTGCAGTTAGACTGTCACAGCCTGCAGTTAGACCGTCACAGCTTGCAGATAGACCGTTACAGCCTGCAGTTAGACCGTCAGAGCTGCAGTTAGACCGTCACAGCCTGCAGTTAGACCGTCACAGCCTGCAGTTAGACCGTAACAGCCTGCAGTTAGACCGTCACAGCCTGCAGTTAGACCGTCACAGCCTGCAGTAGACCGTTACAGCCTGCAGTTAGACCGTTACATCCTGCAGTTATACCGTAACAGCCTGCAGTTAGACAGTCACAGCCTGCAGTTAGACCGTCACAGCCTGTAGTTAGACCGTCACAGCCTGCAGTTAGACCGTCACAGCCTTTACTTAGACCGTCACAGCCTGCAGTTAGACCGTCACAGCCTGCAGTTAGACCGTCACAGCCTGCAGTTAGACCATTAAAGCCTGCAGTTAGACCATCACAGCCTGCAGTTAGACCGTCAGATCCTTTATTTGAAACATGCACATTCATAAGTTGGTACTGTTCATCATGGCCTACAAACTCCATTGTTATTAGCCGTGTACATAATGCAGTATATTATATTATTTCATTGTGCATTTTATATTATTGAATACGTTACACCTTCGCTGTTGTGTGTGTTATCACTTACACCAGTGGCCGCTCCATTTCTAGCATCAACACAGATATCTAAATACTTGTTTTTCAACCATTCAAGCATTTGTTTCATTCTAAGACATTACCTAATCCCCTAACATTAAATGTGCACATATTCAAACTCATGTCATAGCTGTTTTAAAGCGACATTACATCAGTGAAAACGCATATTTATACAGAATATAATTTCCTATTACATGGTATAACTTTTGCAAATATTTGCCTCAAAAACTGAGTATTTCAACTAATAAACAAGCGTCGTATACGCGGTTTGTTGACATAACAAAATAATGTTAACAGGGTCGACATACATGTGTAATACAACCTGTATATCCCGAATAACGAGATTTATTGTACATATTGAGCGTTATATCTCACATTTGTGCCTATGCATTTTTATTTGTAGACTAATCTTAGTTAAATTTATGCTCTCTAAGCGACAATATCAAGCGTTTAGTATTGACTACAATGATAAAGAATGTCAATTCAAGAGCGTGGATGACCGGAATATGAAATCGTACATTCACTTTTGAAAGTGTGTAGACCACAAACACACTGTTTATTGATTCAATATTTGTGTTCGAACGCATTCGGAAGAACTTGTAGTAGCAATGCATTTATACTTGAGCAATGCATTTTGTTGGCTTTTTGCTATGTAATGTCGCTTTAAAGACATGTAATTTAGTATTCTAACACTTTCTGGGGGAGGGGGGAAAGAAGACTCTGACTAAAAATCATGTTAATTTATGTTAAGTAGACAGTTGTATGCATAGTAGGTAACAGAACCTAAACGTGTGTATGTATGTCTATATAATGTTTGCAATTTGCTATCATTAACAAGAGATAACTGAAGGACATCTCGCTTGACTATCTGAAGTAGTGCTATGGTATAAATATATTCCACCAGCTTCATATTAATATGCCACTCTTCGAACGATCGAGCTGATAAAATGGCAAGGAATTGGTGAGTGAATGAGTATTTGGCGCATCAGTACAGTTTAGGCAATATCACACCGGGTTAAGTATATTATATACAAGATAGATACAAATATATGTAGATAACATAGCTGTATGTAATAAAATTGTAATGACGAAAAGTAAATTGCAACACAATTTATCAAGCGTAAAAATGTAATGACATAAACCAGTAAAACGTTACAATTTATGGGAAATATGTCACAGTGATTCTTTTAAAAGTGCAATCATGATGCATTTAAAATCAAGGAATTGGTAAATATTGTCGAGGAGTCTTGACAGCAAGTGCATTGCACACTGCGCCAGCATTCTATGTGCACAAATAAAAGTTACAATGTCACAGCCCTTGGGAATCAAATGTTAAACGAGTTACATTTTACAGAAACATGTTGAGCAAGAGCCAGCTGGCGCCAATTCATATATTTAGAAGGACATTTCATAGCGATCTTCACACATATATATCTAGTACATGTTCAGTCAAATATGGCATACAAATGTGAGAAATATTAAGTAAATTAGTGCAATATGTGAAGGATTATTTTCCTCACTCATGATAGTAATAAACCATAATTCTAAAATTTGTAACGAAAAAGCAACGTTCTATATAAATGTGCACAGTTGTTTTATGGTGTCAGTATACAATGACATCAATTACGTCCCATCCAACCAGATTGAAGCCGGCAATAAAACACTCCATACTTCTTTGATCGTTTTCGTTGCTTAGGTCCTTTGCTGTAAATTTAGGAAATACTGTTGCTGTGCCGAGCCATGTGGACAATACTGACACCATAACAAAGGGCTGTGTCCGATGAGCACAGTGATTAGAGCGCTCGCTTCTCACCAATGCAACCCGGGTTCGATCCTCGGAATGTATGGTGCGAAGGTATGGTGGTCGCCAGATCGGACATGTGGGTTTTCTCATGGTACTCCGGTTTCCTCCCACACCAATGACCACATTGACGCTTTCATCCGCGCCAACGAGAGTGATTAATATAAGTTGTTAAAACTTGCTTCGCAATTGTTGTACAATAAATAAAGTTAAACATTGTTTTACTATAATGGTCCCCAAGAGAAATCGGAAGCTACTGGAATTCGTAAGAAACATTTTGAAATATTGTCTAATAATATGAATTAGTAAACAGTTTTGGGTATTTATTCTTGAAAGGAAGTCCCGCCGGCAATAAGGATGGTGCCAAGAATTAAGGTCATGGGTTTAGATCACGTGAACAATGGTGAGCAATGTGGTCTTGACTAGTTTAGCTTTATGATGTTTAGTTTAATCAGATTTATTATAGCTCGATTGGGAAACAAGTTCTTATAACTTATAGTAATCACTCTCGAGACCTCATTCCTGATTGAATCCATCATCATGAAGGAGAGAGAAGAGCAAGGTGGAATGTATATGCCTTGGCAAAATCGTAACGGCTACAGCCTGTCACACCTGAAGCGAGCGCGCTACCACTGCGCTATCACGACGTCAGGTGTTTAGTTCCATGAGTGTGCAATAAATTATAGCATAGCAACCTAATATAAGATTCTGGTGAATGAATGTTAACAATATATTATTAATGTCTTATGACGACACATTAAGGAGATGCTTAAGTGCTTACACTCAGGGGAAACATTGAGGAAGGACATGCCGTGATGAAAATAATTATATGTCGTGACGAATATAATCAGGAGCAATTTGACTATTGACATGTACTTTAGATAGATAGTGCTGATAGGAAATCAGTGTCCTATATTCCTGAAAGAAGGGAAGATAAAGCAAAGCTAACAGTTACATGTTTCTGGCACCGAACGCAATATAACCGCATGCTCTTATTCTAACACTGTCGAAACATATGAACATATTTAAGCTAAGACAAGAAACAAGGCGATTAATGAAGTTCGTGCCGAAAGTAGGTAGGATCATTTTCCGTAAAGCGTTTCTCTAAATTGATGCATATTAGATATTGATGAAACACATTGGCGTCATGTGCCCACTGAAAGTAAGGCATTGACTGGTGTATCACATGGAGACTTGGTATAGAGGAGAGGTGTACCCCATGAACGTAAGGCATTGACTGAAGTATCACATGGAGACTGGGTATTGATGAGAGGTGTGCCCAATGAAAGTAAGGCATTGACTTGTGCATCACATGGAGACTGGGTATTGATGAGAGGTGTGCCCAATGAAAGTAAGACATTGACTGGTGTATAACATGGAGACTGGGTATTGAGGAGAGGTATGCCCAATGAAGGTAAGGCATTGACTGGTGTATCACATGGAGACTCGGTATTGAGGAGAGGTGTGCCCAATGAAAGTAAGACATTGACTTGTGCATCACATGGAGACTGGATATTGGTGGGAGGTGTGCCCAATGAAAGTAAGTCATTGACTTGTGCATCACATGGAGACTGGATATTGATGGGAGGTGTGCCCAATGAAAGTAAGTCATTGACTTGTGTATCACATGGAGACTGGATATTGATGGGAGGTGTGCCCAATGAAAGATGGCCATTACCTGAGGAATATAGACTGGGAGGATATGTGGTTGATAAATGTTGCTATTTGATTTCAAAGTAAATCTTTGAACTGCACTTAACAATATGTTTGTTACATAGTTCTCAATAGCATACATACTAGTTTACTCGTACAATGCATACTTGCATATTGTTATGTTGATGATGTAATTGCATGTGGTTGCATATTGTTATGTTGATGATGTAATTGCATGTGGTTGCATATTGTTATGTTGATGATGTAATTGCATGTGGTTGCATATTGTTATGTTGATGATGTAATTGCATGTGGTTGCATATTGTTATGTTGATGATGTAATTGCATGTGGTTGCATATTGTTATGTTGATGATGTAATTGCATGTGGTTGCATATTGTTATGTTGATGATGTAATTGCATGTGGTTGCATATTGTTATGTTGATGATGTAATTGCATGTGGTTGCATATTGTTATGTTGATGATGTAATTGCATGTGGTTGCATATTGTTATGTTGATGATGTAATTGCATGTGGTTGCATATTGTTATGTTGATGATGTAATTGCATGTGGTTGCATATTGTTATGTTGATGATGTAATTGCATGTGGTTGCATATTGTTATGTTGATGATGTAATTGCATGTGGTTGCATATTGTTATGTTGATGATGTAATTGCATGTGGTTGCATATTGTTATGTTGATGATGTAATTGCATGTGGTTGCATATTGTTATGTTGATGATGTAATTGCATGTGGTTGCATATTGTTATGTTGATGATGTAATTGCATGTGGTTGCATATTGTTATGTTGATGATGTAATTGCATGTGGTTGCATATTGTTATGTTGATGATGTAATTGCATGTGGTTGCATATTGTTATGTTGATGATGTAATTGCATGTGGTTGCATATTGTTATGTTGATGATGTAATTGCATGTGGTTGCATATTGTTATGTTGATGATGTAATTGCATGTGGTTGCATATTGTTATGTTGATGATGTAATTGCATGTGGTTGCATATTGTTATGTTGATGATGTAATTGCATGTGGTTGCATATTGTTATGTTGATGATGTAATTGCATGTGGTTGCATATTATGTTGATAGTATTTACATGTTTATGTAATTATAGTTATTATACTATGATATGCATTGCATACTGTCATCTATTATTAAATGTAATAATTATTTCAATTTGCATACCGTCATCTATTATTAAATGTAATAATTATTTCAATTCAATTCAACATTCAGTTTTGTTCTGGGAAATCAAACATAGAAAATGTACCAACTGTATATAAATAGAAGGTTGGTGGATTTTGTGTGCAACTTTATGCATTTTGAACGTTTTTACTGTGCATTCATTTGGTATTCTTTTACACTGGTTGTGGAAGTTTGGAAGTTTGGAATGACGAGTTATTCTAGAAGCAGTCAGTTGGAGGTAGACCCTAAATTTGGATATTACGTAAATGGACGTCGAGACATATGTGATGTTGGAGGATATAATATATATACATACACGTATCATTGAAACTCAACATATCAATACTAAGCCATACATAGGAAGTCGTGATAGCGCAATGGTAGCGCCTTCGCTTCAGGTGCGAAAGGCCCGGAGTTCGAACCCCGCTGGAGCCGTTACGATTGTGCCCTTAGGCAAGGCATTTACATTCCAAGTTGCCTCTTCTCTCTCCCTCATGGCGATGGATTCCATCAGGAATGAGGTCTCGAGAGTGATTAATATAAGTTGAAAGAACTTGTTTCACAATCGAGCTAAAATAAATTTGTATAAACTAAGCCATATTTGGGTTTATATCAGCTTATGTCAATTTGCAAGTAAATGATCTTGAAATCCAAAATACATCATAATACTATGTACAAACCAAAAGTGCATGAAAAAACATGTGGCTCAAACCATTTGTATATTTATCATACTATATATTGTATATTTATGTGTATGACATATGTACTATTGATTTGCAATAAAATATGATTAGATTAAAGTGCATGAATCTTGTTTCCAGACAAATATTACAATTTGATCTGGACGTGCCACTTTTATGTTCTATATTCAAGGCATTTTGTATTAAAGCATTTCAACAGAGCAAACACAGACGGATCTGTAGACCAGTGGTAACACGCTGGACTGGTAATTCATGGATCGCAGGTTCGATCCCCCGTCTGACCCTAATAAAATTAACAGTCTTTCAGATGGGACGTTAAACCGAGGTCTCGTGTCGGTGCTTTACACCGTGCACGTAAAAGAACCAGAGGAGATTCTGGAATGGGTCTCTGTCTGTATCACTGCACTATCCTCCAAAATCTAAAATGACTAATATCTTCAGGAGGCGTCGCTCATATGGGCAACCGGTAGCGACGATAAATAAACGTAAAACACACAAACACATTTAACATATTTAAATGCTTAAAATTACGTATGTTTGTAAACTTTATATATTTTAAATATGTGTATAATAGTGAAGTGCTTCAGCGCTTATTTTCCCAAGTTATGTTAATATTTATATTATTCACTCTCGCTGTACATATTCACGCATGTTCTGTATTTAGCATAGATGACGATGAACGCAATGTTCAAGTCAAAAATGGAAGTGTGTGTGTTTTACGTTTAGTTATCGTCGCTACCGGTTACCCATATGAGCGACGCCTCCTAAAGAGATGAGTCATTTTAGATTTGTGGATGACAGTGCAATGATACAGACAGAGACCCATTCCAGATACGAGACCTAGGTTTAAAGTCCCATCTGAATGACTGTTAATTTTATTAGGATCAGACGGGGGATTGACCCTGCGATACCTGGATTCGCAGTCCAATGTTTTAACATCTATGACAGTATAGCAGAACTTTGCTTACTTGTGGCTACGTGATACATGGGAGGTGATTATACTGCATCTCAAGCTCTACCTCAAAACTCATATAATTGTGTTCAACATCTTGAAATGTCAAAATCCACGACAAACATAATTAGACAATGAAGATATTGGTGTATTTCAAGAGATATATGTCTTGAAGTCGTGTTGTTTCGGTCGTTTCGCGTTCATTAATGACATATATGTACTCGCATCGTGACAATTAAGGCCTTTCTGATAATGTTAACATTTGCTGCGGAATTGTCACAGAAATAGTCTCGATTTCAGTGATAGTCTTAAAGCTGGCTACGTCTCCGAGTCCTTGTTGTTAAGGCGTCCACCTACGGAGCTGGAGGTCGACAGTTCGAACCTCGTCAGGGATTTGTTCTTATATGGCTGGTTAGTTAGCCGCCAGCTGGTTAAATAATGGTTAACGGTTGCCTACCAGCCTGGTGCCAGGCATACAAGGATATGTTTCGGGAAGTACTGATGTTCATAGGAAGAGGTGTCTCATAGGTCAGAAATGGCTGGCCCTTTAATTAGGGGTGACACTATCAGAACGAACGCCTGATGAGGTTCGAACCTTCGACATCCCTCTCCGTAGGCGGACACCGTAGCCACTAGGCCACGGAGACGTATACTTATTCCAGGATACTATTTATTCAACAAATTTATTTCAGTAGCTTGTATGTATGTACATATGCGTCTGAGCAGGGGCCGCAGGGTTGATCGCGGTCACAATATTTTGGCCAGGCAGGCAGATTTTTTATTTTATACTTTTGGAAGTTATGTAGTGACGGCTATGTATATCTACTCTGGGTTCCTACGCACTATACGCAGGGTGGGTATTAAAATCGTTTTTACAGTATCTCAAAATTGTCCAGGGGGAACATGCCCCCGGACCCGCTAGCAGACTCGGGCCATTTCGTGGCCATCAAAATCCGCGACCCCATTGTCAGCTGGCTTCGGTGTTATGCTATATATGCATTGGGGTAAGGTATATTAATTATGCATACATATTGTGTTATACATGCAATTATTGCCAGATACATTAGAAATACTATTTTATTGTGATTCTTTATTAAAGTAAAATGAAAAGTCATACAGGGCCTTCTCTTCGTTTGTATGAACTTGTTCATGAAGATTTCCACTACATAATGTTGTTTCCATATTCGCTATCTAGCCTGGGAACAGGCGTTGATATATTTTGCCTGGTCAGTCATATAAATATATATTAATACCGTGCTCATTAATTGGGCGGTATTGATGTATCAATGTCATTTTTGCCAGAATTAAATTGGTGACAAATCGACAGACTGGAACAAAGGCTATTCGTCTGTCTGTCTGTCTGTCTGTCTGTCTGTCTGTCTGTCTGTCTGTCTGTCTGTCTGTCTGTCTGTCTGTCTGTCTGTCTGTCTGTCTGTCTGTCTGTCTGTCTGTCTGTCTGTCTGTCTGTCTGTCTGTCTGTCTGTCTGTCTGTCTGTCTGTCTGTCTGTCTGTCTGTCTGTCTGTCTGTCTGTCTGTCTGTCTGTCTGTCTGTCTGTCTGTCTGTCTGTCTGTCTGTCTGTCTGTCTGTCTGTCTGTCTGTCTGTCTGTCTGTCTGTCTGTCTGTCTGTCTGTCTGTCTGTCTGTCTGTCTGTCTGTCTGTCTGTCTGTCTGTCTGTCTGTCTGTCTGTCTGTCTGTATGTCTGATAAAGTCGTAGGTTCGAATCCCACAGAGGAAACTATCCCGCAGGCTAGCGGACGGTCAGTGTTTCTCCCCGAGTTCCCGTCCGTGCCGGAAATACTGCAACCGGGGTCTTCCTTCGCCAATAATAGCTGCGGAATCGCCATACGACCTAAGCTTTTGGTGTGACTTTAAGTCCCAAAATGTGAGATGGTACGCCAGATCGGACAGGTGGGTTCTCTCCGGGTATCAATACATGAAGCTTAAACTTTAACTTTAGTCCCACAAAACAAGCAAAGCAAAGCGTTTGTGAACACGCAACATTAATTAAAGGTGAATAGTTGCTTGTGTTTCTTCTGGGAATCCTCACACGGCTAATATATCGATATAATCAATATCAATAAGCTGTCGGCTGTAATCTCGCCATATTCCTACCACAATCATATTATAATCCGTCCTGGATTTAGTTAATACAAATTTAGTTTAGCTCGATCGAGACCTCATTCCTGTGGAATCCATCGCCACGAGGGAGAGAAAGTAGAGTCGACGTGACATTTAATTATCTTGTCTAAGGGCACAATCCTAACGGCTCCAGTGGGAATCGAACTCCGAATGCCGTTCACACATGAAACGAACGCGCTACAACTGCGCTATCACGACATCCTGCAATTCATGTTCAGAAATGGTATTGAAGCTGACTGGGCAGATAGATTCCTCATCGTCACGATCAGTTTCCAGTAAGATTAACATTACGTTACGGAAATCCCCTTAAATGGTGACCGAGCACGCACTTTTACTCTACAATCCTATTATATTCTATTCCTCAATGGACGTCCTGTAACGTGATTTAGCATCTTATCGCTTGATTGCTTATTTTCTAGCAGACTTTTGTGTGGCTTTTTTACCAGTCTTTGTTACATTAACACTGCTATCAATACCATATAAGCACAGTAAATCAGACACTGTCTCTACCTATCTTACTGTGAGCATCGACTTTTCATCAGATAGCCAGGACTGACTTGCAGTTAGACATTTAACACGCATTGAACTTATGAAAGTAATTCTATTGGGCTGTGCATATATTTGTAATAGCTAGGGTCTGAAGATTAGATTTGTAAATTGTATAATAAATTATTACATTATGTATTGGGAAGATATCTGTCGAACTTTGCGCATGTAAACATTTATTTATTCTGTATTCTACTCGCAAAAATAGAGATTTGTTATATATAGTTCATGCTGAAATCTACCACCTTTATTCGGGAAGGGCTGTAACTAATGTTGCTGTCTGATTAGCGCAGTGGTTAGCGCGCTCGCTTCTCACCAATACAACCCGGGTTCGATCCTCGGACCGGGAAGTATGTGAGATGGTAAGGTGGTTGCCAGTTCGGACAGCTGGGTTTTCTCCGGGTACTCTGGTTTCCTTCCACACGAATGACCACATTTACGCATTCATCCGCGCCAACGAGAGTGATTAATATAAGTTGTTAAAGCTCGTTTCACAATCGCTGTAAACATAATAAATCTTAATTTAATGTTGCTAGAACTTGTATATGTAAAACGAATCGAGCAATAAAATATGATTAGACTAGACCACTCTTGTTTGCTTGGAGGAGTTTGCTCCGAAATGTGTATCGGTTATTTATTTGGAATCCTTTGTTTTAACCGTTATTCCGGTATGATAAATGTGATTTGACATGTCGGATCACATCACTTGGTATGAATATGAAATAAAACCGTTCAATCATTGCATCGCTCCTGAAATCTGAAACATATATCGTGAAATGCACATTCCCGATGGGACAGTTCTGGACAAATCACATCACTCGGAACACCGGAAAGACAAGGGATAACTAGAAGAAGCAGGCATGCAATGTCTCCGGCAAATAGGAAGTGACATATATTGGAAAATGCTCATCTCCGATGGGACAATATGGCACATCACATATATCCAGATGTTCCAATGATAATATAATCCCTAGTGTTTTACGTTTATTTATCGTCGCTACCGGTTGCCCATATGAGCGACGCCTCCTGAAGAGATTAGTCATTTTTGATTGTTGGAGGACAGTGCAATGATACAGACAGAGACCCTTTCCAGAGTCTTCTCTGGTACCTTTACGTGCACGATGTACAGCACCGACACGAGACCTCGGTTTAAAGTCCCATTTGAAAGACTGTTAATTTTATTAGGGTCAGACGGGGGATCGTGTTACTACTGGACTACAGATCCGTATGTATAAAACAAATCCCTAGATATGTGACGACTTTGTATATCATAAAATATGAAGCATTTACTGCGGATATCGGAAACATAATAGAATGAATTTCATATATCCGGAAGATTAAATTAAGTTCGAAAAGTATAATAGTTTATATATATACTGACACTAATACAAACTGTGCGCTTACATGTACACAGACGGATCTGTAATTTGTCCTCACTAAAAAAAAACTTGTTATCAGAAGATAGGATATTAAGTTACTGTCTAAATTTAAATTATTAGGCTCGTCTCTGAAATAATACAATGCTCTGGAGAGCCTTGTGGTATATAGCGTCTCCAAAACGCCTAATAAATTTAAGTTTATAAGACAGTAACCTAATATACTATATGTATAATATTTATCTAATGTGACAGTCTGTTCTGTAAATTTTGGAATAAAGAACTGTGCACTTTTATATTGAGCACTATATTTTCGTTACACATTTTAGAATTATGGATTTTACTATCAAAACTGAAGAAAATAATCCTTCACACATTGCACTAATTTACCCAATACTATAATGCCTGAAAATATGCTAGATATATATATGTGTGTGAACATCGCTAAGAAATGTCCTTCTAAATATACGAATTGACGCCAGCTGGCTCTTGCTCAACAACATGTTTCTGTAAAACGTAACTCACTTAACATTTGAGGACAGAGACCCATTCCAGAGTCTCATCTGGTTCTTTTACGTGCACGGTGTACAGCACCGACACGAGACCTCGCTTTAAATTCACATATGAAAGACTGTTAATTCAGACGGGGGATCGAACATGTGATCCCTTGATTACCAGTCCAGCGTGTTATCACTGGACTACAGACGCCGTTATCCGATGAATATGTATATATTATATGATAATAAGCAACATGCGCAACACATGCTGACGGATACATTTATATGTTTATATGTTTATATGTTATACTTGTAAAGGAATAATTACATCATATATATTGTTTTTATTAACAAATTTAAAACCACGGGTGAAATATACTAGGACATAGAAAATCCACACCTACATTATATACTAGAGGACATAGAAAATCCACACCTACATTATATACTAGAGGACATAGAAAATCCACACCTACATTATATACTAGAGGACATAGAAAATCCACACCTACATTATATACTAGAGGACATAGAAAACACACACCTACATTATATACTAGAGGACATAGAAAATCCACACCTACATTATATACTAGAGGACATAGAAAATCCACACCTACATTATATACTAGAGGATATAGAAAATCCACACCTACATTATATACTAGAGGATATAGAAAACGCACACCTACATTATATACTAGAGGACATAGAAAACGCACACCTACATTATATACTAGAGGACATAGAAAACGCACACCTACATTATATACTAGAGGACATAGAAAACGCACACCTACATTATATACTAGAGGACATAGAAAACGCACACCTACATTATATACTAGAGGACATAGAAAACGCACACCTACATTATATACTAGAGGACATAGAAAACGCACACCTACATTATATACTAGAGGACATAGAAAACGCACACCTACATTATATACTAGAGGACATAGAAAACGCACACCTACATTATACTAGAGACTGAAACAACCTCTTACAGAGGACAGAAAACGCAACTACATTATATGGGACAGAAAACGACACCTACGGACATAGAAAACGCACACCTACATTATATACTAGAGGACATAGAAAACGCACACCTACATTATTACTAGAGGACATAGAAAACGCACACCTACATTATATACTAGAGGACATAGAAAACGCACACTACATTATATACTAGAGGACATAGAAAACGCACACCTACATTATATACTAGAGGACATAGAAAACGCACACCTACATTATATACTAGAGGACATAGAAAACGCACACCTACATTATATACTAGAGGACATAGAAAACGCACACCTACATTATATACTAGAGGACATAGAAAACGCACACCTACATTATATACTAGAGGACATAGAAAACGCACACCTACATTATATACTAGAGGACATAGAAAACGCACACCTACATTATATACTAGAGGACATAGAAAACGCACACCTACATTATATACTAGAGGACATAGAAAACGCACACCTACATTATATCCTAGAGGACATAGAAAATCCACACCTACATTATATACTAGAGGACATATAAAATCCACACCTACATTATATACTAGAGGACACAGAAAACGCACACCTACATTATATACTAGAGGACATAGAAAATCCACACCTACATTATATACTAGAGGACACAGAAAACGCACACCTACATTATATGCTAGAGGACATAGAAAACGCACACCTATATTATATACTAGAGGACATAGAAAACGCACACCGACATTATATACTAGTTTTGTTGTATGTGTTTTTGTTGTGTCTGTCAAAAAAAATGTTGTTCGTTTTTTTTTTGGTTGTGCAAAAAAAACCTATGTAAATCATATGAATGTACATATATATATTATGAATATTGTATTGTATATATACATTGTAAGGCGAATAGGGGATGCTCCTCGACCCCTACTCGACCTATGACGTGGAAAATAAATGGGGTTACTCCGAAAGGGGGCCTGGAAAAAAAACTACGTATTTATATAAGTATTGCTTTTCATGTAAAACTCACTTATTCGTGTGCGTTTTCTATGTCCTCTAGTATAGTTATGATCTGTTTTGGACTGGAAACAGGCTATGTTGGCGTGGAGGTCGGTGCAGGATCTGTTTTGAACTGGAAACAGGCTATGTTGGCGTGGAGGTCGGTGCAGGATCTGTTTTGGACTGGAAACAGGCTATGTTGGCGTGGAGGTCGGTGCAGGATCTGTTTTGGACTGGAAACAGGCTATGTTGGCGTGGAGGTCGGTGCAGGATCTGTTTTGGACTGGAAAGGTTGTTGGGTGGGGTGGTGGGTTGTTTGGTGGAAGGCTATGTTGGCGTGGAGGTCGGTGCAGGATCTGTTTGGACTGGACACATGCTACGTTGGCGTGGAGGTCGGTGCAGGATCTGTGTTGGACTGGAAGCACAGACTGCTGTCCGATTAGCGCAGTGGTTAACACGCTCGCTTCTCACGAATGCAACCTTGGTGCGATACACGGACCGGGAAGTATGTGAGATGGTACTGTGGACGCCAGATCGGACAGGTGGGGTTTCTCCGGGTACTCCGGTTTCCTTCCACACGAATGACCACATATATGCTTTCATCTGCGTCAACGAGATTGATTAATATAAGATGTTAGAACTTGCTTAGCAATCGTTGTAAAATAAATAAAGTGTAAATACTGCATCTTATTTGTAAATATCCATATAAGCTAATAAGATATAAAATAGAACTGTGTTGCAAGTCTGCGCTTTATAACATTTTAAAATCGAGACATTTTTGTCAAACGTTTAAAGGCGACACTCCACTGGAGAAAAAAGCAACTTTCTACAGAATGTAATTTCTTCTTATATGTATATGTTCTCCTAAATATTCCTAACACAATCTGAGTAGTTCAACTAAAAAGCAAACCTCGCATACGACGTTTGTTGACATAACAAAATAATGTAAATAGGGTCAACATCTATGCGTAATACAATGCGTGCATCCTGAATAACACGAGTTACCGTTATATCTCGCATGTGTGCCTATGTATAAGCGTGGGAACAGGCGTCGATATAGTTTGCCTGGTCAGTCAAATAAATATATTTTAACACCGAGATTATTAATTGGGCCGTATTGAGTTTCTGATCATGTCATTTTCCCAGAAATTAAAAAGTGAAAAATCGACAGACTGGCACCCAGGCTACCTATATATATTTACTTTTAGACTAATCTGATTTAAATTCATCTCCAAGCGACAGTATCACGCTCTTAGCATACACACCAATAATACAATATTAAGCAAGCGTCAATTCAATAGCTTGGCTGAACGCTATTAATATGTAATCCTACTTTCACTATACGAGCAGTAGACATCAGTAGACAGTTCACGTTCGAATTATTTGGCAATATTTGTAATGCCAATGCTATTCATACGCAACATGCATTGTTTTTGCGCTTTGCGATATAATGTCCCTTTAATGGAGCGGCGGCTTGTTAATTAATCAATTATATTATATTTCGGGTTTTACGTCTACATCAGCACCATTTTGGGCTATATCGCCGGCGGGCAGTTTACCTAACAACACCTTTCCTGGGCAGGCTCCAGGGGTTAACCAGTACTTAGGTGCACCAACCTCCGTAAGAAACTGCCAACCTTTTCATATAAATGAGACACGGCCTGGGCGGGGCTCGAACTTTTTGTAGACACGTTGTTATCAATTAATTAATACGATTTTGATAAAAAGTGACATTTATCATGCCGCAACATCTGGTTAGGGAACAACAGCAAAAACAAAGGATTCCACATAAAAGGACAAATATGCAGTTCGGGATAAATCGGACTTTATCTACCAAGGGAGGTAATAGAAAATACAGCGATGTCGCTCATTGTCGTACGATATGAGCATGTCAGATCGATTTACCGGGACGTGAGTTCTGCGTACAGTACATATTCCCTTCGCCTATGCAATTTAGTTACGAGTGATACAGAGGTACCCAAGAGGGGTGGGTGTGTCAAAAAAACATAAATAAAGCATTAAAGTATTATGAATTGGCCTGGAAATCGTGATAGCGCAGTGGATGCGCGTTCGCTTCAGGTGCGAAAGGTCCGGAGTTCGAGCCCCACTGGAGCCGTTACGATTGTGCCCTTAGGCAAGGCATTTAAATTCCACATTGCCTCTTCTCTCTCCCTCGTGGCGATGGATTCCATCAGGAATGAGGTCTCGAGAGTGATTTATATAAGTTGAAATAACTTGTTTCGCAATCGAGCTAAAATAAATTTGTATAAACTAATTGGCCTTGATAACATTCTCCTTTAGCTGTGTAATATGGTAAGTACGTGCATATAACAGAACAGAACAGAACACGTGTTTATTAAGACGTATACACGTACATACAGTTACATAGTCATAATTATTTACATATTATACATACGATGTACACGTGGTAAACGAAATACAAAGCAAATAACTAGACATATAACGTACGCGTATTGACGTGACGTACTCGACGTAATTGAGTATACATTACGTCATGAAGGTCGTCACTAATCCCTAATGCTAATCACTCTTGATATGTCACGTGACATGATCGTGTAGACGAGTGGCGTGTAAGACATATTACCAAACTATTTACGATCAAGTTCTTTCCCCGAAAATGAGATCGGGACCTTTCATTACTAAAATGGAAATTGTATACTTCCTAATGCTCGTAAAAGCGCGAACTAATGTTATATGTCACGCATCACGCTGGAATATGATGTTCATGCTTAGCAGATTTTATTATAAGATTTCTTGTAAAGCACGGCAAAAGCGAAGACAGGGAATCAGCCGCTCTCCAGGAAGATTTAAGATTGCGTTTTCGATGTTTCTCTAGTTGATTTGGAACTATTTTCCCACAGTACAAGGTTCTTCCCGTACAAACATGAGTGATTTGTTCTGAAAGAATAACACCAGCATGCAGTTTACGTCTACGGAACTGTAAACGTATTGTAACAACTAGTGCTTTAGTTATATTCGGATGATTACGCCATGACGGTAATGCTTATATTACTTAACCTAAGCTTGATTCACGTTTCCAGCGCTATCTTTGGACAGTGGTACAACGATCAATATCGAGTTGTGTTCGGTGAGTATATTTTGTATATCTTTTAAAATTGCTATAATTTCTTTGGAATTTGGATATAAAATAGTTGTGGAAGTTGTGATAGCGCTGTAGTAGCGCGTTCGCTTCAGGTTCGAAAGGTCCGGAGTTCTAGCCGGCTTTAGACGTTACGATTGTGCCCTTAGGCATGGTATTTAAATTCCACGCTGCATCCTCTCTCTCGTGGCGATGGATTCCATCAGGAATGATGTATATAGAGTGATTAAAATAAGTTGTACGAACTTGTTTCGCAATCGAGCTAAGATAGATGAGTATAAATTATATAATGTATGCTATCTCCCCCCTTTCTCCCGATCAATATTTACATGTATATTTACATATCACTCCTGGTCTGCACTATATACTCATATACCCAGTCAACAAAGCAAATAACTATTCTACTACGCTGACAATCGTGTTAACCCTTAATATTTCAGATTGTCACATTTTGCTTTTAAAGCGACATTATATCTGGGAAAAAGCAACTATCTAGAGAATGTAATTTCATACTATATGGTGTAATTTGTATCCAAATATTTGCCACAGAATGCGAGCATTTCAACCAATAAACAAACGTCGTATACGCGATTTGTTGGCTTAACAAAATAATGTAAACAGGGTAAACAGCGAAATATAACGGGTGTAATCTGAATAACACCATGTTATTGTACAAATGTACCGTTATACCTCACATATGTGGCTATGCATATTTATTTTTAGACTAATCTGATTAAAATTATCTCCTAACGGCACTAGCAAGTGCTTAGTATATACTCCAATAATAAGCATACGTTAATTCATGACAGTGGCTGACGGATATGTGGAATCCTAGTTTCACATTTTATTGATTGCAAGTTAGTGTTCACATTATTTCTGAAGAATTGGTCGTGTATGTTCGTGTTGGCAATGTGCGATGTAATATCACTTTAAGGAGTGTCATCGATATTGTTTTGTCATTTTGACCTCATCGAATACCTCAATTGAGTAATTTCACGAATGGGTGATGCTTACATTGACACCGGCACGTCCGGATTGGGGACCCATACATGTTCAATATAGTTTCGTATCGTATTTCGCTGTAGTCTTTCCCATGTGCTAAGAAATGTGTTATATTTGAAAGGTAGATAATATAGAAGCCTTGCATTCGTATTTATTTCGGCGATTTCTACAGATGCATTGTCCATAGTCCGACAATGTGTGTGTTTTACGTTTATTATATCGTCGCTACCGGTTGCCCATATGAGCGATGTCTCCTGAATAGATTAGTTATTTTAGATTTTGGAGGGTAGTGCAATGATACAAACAGAGACCCATTCCAGAATATCCTCTGTTTCATTTACGTGCACGGTGTAAAGCACCGACACGAGACCTCGGTATAACGTCCCATCTGAAAGACAGTTAATTTTATTAGAGTCAGACGGGGGATCGAACCTGCGATCCCTGGATTACCAGTCCAGCGTGTTACCACTGGCCTACTGATCCGCCTGTTAGTCCGACAATATGCACAGCATCAGGTTTTATTCAAAGAATCGCGAGGTACGCGGAATGTATGCAGTTTAAGCCGTAGAAACACTACCTAGCCAGGACCTATCACATTATATTGACGGCAATGTTATCCAATCAAAATGCTAGCAACTGCACAGAAGCGCGATAAATAAAACATTTTTAGCTGTTCATTTACGTAATATAATGGAATTGGGTAAAAATAACATAGTTTCTATTTTTAGCTGTTCATTTACGTAATCTAATGGAATTTGGTAAACAAAGCATAGTTTATTGTTTCTAGCTGTTCATTTACGTAATACAATGAAACAGGGTTAATAAAACATAGTTTCTTGTTTCTAGCTGTTCATTTACGTAATACAATGACACTGGGTAAACAAAACATAGTTTCTATTTTTAGCTGTTCATTTACGTAATACAATGAAACTGGGTAAACAAAACATAGTTTCTGTTTATAGCTGTTCATTTACGTAATATAATGGAATTGGGTAAATATAACATAGTTTCTATTTCTAGCTGTTCATTTACGTAATATAATGGAATTGGGTAAATATAACATAGTTTCTATTTCTAGCTGTTCATTTACGTAATATAATGGAATTGGGTAAATATAACATAGTTTCTATTTCTAGCTGTTCATTTACGTAATACAATGGCACTGGATAAATAAAACATGGTTTCTATTTGTAGCTGTTCATTTACGTAATACAATGGAATTGGGTAAATATAACATAGTTTCTATTTCTAGCTGTTCATTTACGTAATACAATGACACAGGGTAAATAAAACATAGTTTCTGTTTCTATCTGTTCATTTACGTTATACAATGACACTGGGTAAATAAAACATAGTTTATGTTTCAAGCTGTTCATTTACGTAATACAATGACGCTGGATAAATAAAACATGGTTTCTATTTCTATCTGATCATTTACGTAATACATTGACACTGGGTAAATAAAACATAGTTTCCTGTTTCTAGCTATTCATTTACGTAATACAATGACACTGGGTAAATATAACATAGTTTCTATTTTTAGCTGTTCATTGACGTAATACAATGGAATTGGGTAAATATAACATAGTTTCTGTTTATATCTGTTCATTTACGTAATACAATGGCACAGGGTAAATAAAACATAGTTTCCTGTTTCTAGCTGTTCATTTACGTTATACAATGACACTGGGTAAATAAAACATAGTTTATGTTTCAAGCTGTTCATTTACGTAATACAATGACGCTGGATAAATAAAACATGGTTTCTATTTCTATCTGATCATTTACGTAATACATTGACACTGGGTAAATAAAACATAGTTTCCTGTTTCTAGCTATTCATTTACGTAATACAATGACACTGGGTAAATATAACATAGTTTCTATTTTTAGCTGTTCATTGACGTAATACAATGGAATTGGGTAAATATAACATAGTTTCTGTTTATATCTGTTCATTTACGTAATACAATGGCACAGGGTAAATAAAACATAGTTTCCTGTTTCTAGCTGTTCATTTATGTAATACAATGACACTTTCAAGCTGTTCATTTATGTAATACAATGACACAAGGTAAATAAAACATAGTTTATTGTTTCTAGCTGTTCATTTACATAATACAATGACACAGGGTAACTAAAACATAGTTTCATGTTTCTATCTGTTCATTTACGTAATACAATGACACAGGGTAAATAAAACATAATTTCGTGTTTATAGCTGTTTATTTACGTCATACAATGACACTGGGTAAATAAAACATAGTTTATGTTTCAAGCTGTTCATTTACGTAATACAATGACGCTGGATAAATAAAACATGGTTTCTATTTCTAGCTGTTCATTTACGTAATACAATGGCACTGGATAAATAAAACATAGTTTCTATTTTTAGCTGTTCATTTACGTAATACAATGACACTGGGTAAATAAAACATAGTTTCTATTTTTAGCTGTTCATTTACGTAATACAATGACACTGGGTAAATAAAACATAGTTTCTATTTTTAGCTGTTCATTTACGTAATACAATGGCACTGAGTAAATATAACATAGTTTCTGTTTATATCTGTTCATTTACGTAATACAATGGCACTGGGTAAATATAACATAGTTTCTATTTCTAGCTGTTCATGTACGTAATACAATGACACAAGGTAAATAAAACATAGTTTCTGTTTCTAGCTGTTCATTTACGTAATACAATTTTTTTGTGTTGATTTACGTAATACAATGACACTGGGAGAATATAAAATAGTTTCTATTTTTAGCTGTTCATTTACGTATACATGACACTGGTAAATATAACATAGTTTCTATTTTTAGCTGTTCATTGACGTAATATATGGAATTGGGTACATATAACATAGTTTCTATTTTAGCTGTTCATTTAAGTAATACAATGACACAGGGTAAATAAAATAGTTTCTATTTTTAGCTGTTCTTTACGAAATAAAATAGATTGGGTAAATATAACATAGTTTCTGTTTATATCTGTTCATTTACGTATACAATGGCACAGGGTAAATAAAACATAGTTTCCTGTTTTATCTGATCATTTACGTAATACAATGACACTGGGTAAATAAACATAGTTTCCTGTTTCTAGCTGTTCATTTATGTATACAATGACTTTCAGTGTTCATTTACGTAATACAATGACAGAGGGTAAATAAAACATAGTTTCCTGTTTCTAGTTGTTCATTTACGTAATACAATGACACAAGGTAAATAAAACATAGTTTATTGTTTCTAGCTGTTCATTTACGTAATACAATGACACAGGGTAACTAAAACATAGTTTCATGTTTCTATCTGTTCATTGACGTAATACAATGACGCTGGATAAATAAAACATATTTCATGTTTCTATCTGTTCATTTACGTAATACAATGACGCTGGATAAATAAAACATAGTTTCATGTTTCTATCTGTTCATTGACGTAATACAATGACACAGGGTAAATAAAACAAGTTTCATGTTTCTAGCTGTTCATTGACGTAATACAATGACACAGGGTAAATAAAACAAAGTTTCCTGTTTCTAGCTGTTCATTTACGTAATACAATGACACAGGGTAAATAAAACATAGTTTCCTGTTTCTAGCTGTTCATTTATGTAATACAATGACACTTTCAAGCTGTTCATTTATGTAATACAATGACACAAGGTAAATAAAACATAGTTTATTGTTTCTAGCTGTTCATTTACGTAATACAATGACACAGTGTAACTAAAACATAGTTTCATGTTTCTATCTGTTCATTGACGTAATACAATGACACAGGGTAAATAAAACATAGTTTCATGTTTCTATCTGTTCATTTACGTAATACAATGACACAGGGTAAATAAAACATAGTTTCATGTTTCTATCTGTTCATTTACGTCATACAATGACACTGGGTAAATAAAACATAGTTTATGTTTCAAGCTGTTCATTTACGTAATACAATGACGCTGGATAAATAAAACATAGTTTCATGTTTCTATCTGTTCATTGACGTAATACAATGACACAGGGTAAATAAAACAAAGTTTCCTGTTTCTGTCTGATCATTTACGTAATACATTGACACTGGGTAAATAAAACATAGTTTCCTGTTTCTAGCTGTTCATTTACGTAATACAATGACACAGGGTAAATAAAACATAGTTTCTGTTTCTAGCTGTTCATTTATGTAATACAATGACACTGGGTAACTAAAACATAGTTTCTGTTTCTAGCTGTTCATTTACGTAATACAATGACACAGGGTAAATAAAACATAGTTTCTGTTTCTATCTGTTCATTTACGTAATACAATGACACAGGGTAAATAAAACATAATTTCGTGTTTATAGCTGTTTATTTACGTCATACAATGACACTGGGTAAATAAAACATAGTTTATGTTTCAAGCTGTTCATTTACGTAATACAATGACGCTGGATACATAAAACATGGTTTCTATTTCTAGCTGTTCATTTACGTAATACAATGGCACTGGATAAATAAAACATAGTTTCTATTTTTAGCTGTTCATTTACGTAATACAATGGCACTGGGTAAATATAACATAGTTTCTGTTTATATCTGTTCATTTACGTAATAAAATGGCACTGGGTAAATATAACATAGTTTCTATTTCTAGCTGTTCATGTACGTAATACAATGACACAAGGTAAATAAAACATAGTTTCTGTTTCTAGCTGTTCATTTACGTAATACAATCATGGCACAGGGTAAACTAGTCCATGTGTTTCTTTAATTATTAATTGCCTCCTACATGTATACATGACATTATGCTTGGAATCCTAGAGTTGATCGTGGCTTTCCGTAATGTACAGACACGTGGACTTTCGATTTATATGGCAAGTATTAGACATAAATTGCGACATTTCCAATATAGTACAATTGCCTCCATATTAATGTCGGCGAGTTCTACAATTGCATTGCCCATAGTCCAACTATATGCACAGGATTCAGTTGATTTTATAAACTTTAAAACTTTAAACAACTTTAAACAGCGATTGCGAAACCAGTTATATACATGTACACTGATAGTGTCTGAAAAGGGACTTTGATGATCCTATTTCGAGATAACCGGATAATTCGACATAACCGACTTTGACATAACGGATGTAGGCTGTATATGTATATCCTCATACGACTGCGAGTACAGGCATGTATAGTTTACTATTATATATGTATATTGGGGTAGACCGCCCTGACCACATGCCTTTAATGATTTCTCCAAAACATCGAATCACTATCTCTTAGAACAACCATATAAATACACACACAGTTTTATTAAAATACACCAACATAATTAGAGTTATCGTGTCCATAGCACAGACACATCCACTGTTGGGAGTAAGTCATTATAGTTTAAAACTTTATTTATTTTTCCAATGATTGCGCAGCAAGTTTTAACAACTTACATTTATTAATCACTCTCGTTGGAGCGGATGAAAGCTTAAATGTGGTCATTCGTGTGGGAGGATACCAGAGTACCCGGAGAAAACCCACCTGTCCGATCTGGTGACCACCGTACCATCTCACATACTTCCCGGTACGAGGATCGAATCCGGGTTTCATTGATGAGAAGCGAGCACGCTAACCACCGGGCTAATTGGACAGCCTCGGTTTATTTTAAGAATCGCGAGGCACGCGAGGTATTTACGCTAGATAATTTTGATTTCATACTTGATGTAACATTTCCATAAAGCGTCGTCTTTTTGGAATAAATCCAAATTAAATTGAATATGATCCCTGAAGGTATGTATTACGCTATAAGAAACAGTGCTACGCAAACCTTATATTATGTTGATGGTAATTGTATGCTCGCCCAAAGCCTGGGTAAAACAATGTCTGATTATTGCAAGCACGCTATATATTCTGATCAAATTCCTATAAATGGAAGCTCGAGTGATAAATTGTCTTAAGAAAACAATCACTGGTCAAACGGAGATGGTGTTTTGAGCTTGATTTAAGACTCGTGGATATCTTAGATACTATCGTGATTGATGTACCGCCGTGTATTCTGTATTAAGTGAGATTTTCAAGACGTAATTTATGTCTTTTTAATGTTATAGGTGCAATTTAGGGAATTGACATAGGCTCAAACAAACAACGAAATGGCACTTTAATTGAGAAATAATTACCGTATAGAAGATGTTTAAGAATCATTGCAAATTCTAGAAGTTATTGTTTGTCTGCCGGTGTCTGAGGCAAACATGCTTGTCAACTTATTAGAATCCCGGAAATGAGAACAGCATACGGTTATTAGTATTCAGTGTCGTTCTCTGTCAGGCAGCTTGTGTTTTATGCTCAAACAAATAAGAACACTTGGTTAAGTTCATGAAAATCAGAAACATGCCACGATATCTGAGTTGTATATTTATATTGTTGGTTTTACTGGATGGTACTTTATGTGTAAAACGAAGACTTCGGTTTGGTAAGTACATAATGTTTAAATGAACTGAATTTGCAAGTGCAGTGTGTTCTATCTTTATTTGGTTGTATTCATTTATTGTATCAGATATATCGTTTTCCATTGCTTACAATATATATTTAACCTGACTACATGTTTCCAAAACGGTCAATCTGATTTTATATTGTTTATTTTCAAGCTTAATACGGATATTTCGATGCATAAAGTATATACGATTTGCAAAAATAAATACAACATAAATGCATAATTACTTCAATAAAACAACAATAAATGTATAATAATTTATCACATAACTTTACTTGTGTTCAGTTTCATACAGCCATCACATATTGTCTATATGTACACACGTGTAATACAACTTGGAAGGATTCTGATTGGTTGAGAGAATCCTTATAATTTGTAAATGAAACAATAAAGTATGCATATTTCTATTTGAATTGGTACATAACGTTGAGGGCAAGACACACTCTGATTTAAAAACAAGTATCAGCGCAAGCATAACGCTGTTTAAAACATAAATAGAACACTGCTTTGCGGAGAGTCGTCATATAAAATGTAGTGACGTCATAACAATGTGCGCTCACAGTTTGCACCAAAATGAAAGTAGCAACGTTATTTATTAAAACGAGCTTAAATATGGTAATGTGATCAAATGGATCTCACACTCGTGATGATTGCATACACACAACATATTGTGTAACTCCTTCCGGAGTGTTGCTATTAAGCTCGCCAAATACAAAAATACGTTTCATAAAATATGGTATGAAATTACCACTCATGTAAGATCCTATATATATAATACAACATAAATCTACAATCAGAGTCCAGTGGTAACACGCTGGACTGTTAATCTAGGGATCGCAGGTTCGATCCCCCGTCTGACCCTAATACAATTAACAGTCTTTCAGGTGGTGCGTTAAGCCGAGGTCTTGTGTCGGTGCTTTTCACCGTGCACGTAAAAGAACCAGAGGAGACTCTGGAATGGGTCTCTGTCTGTATCATTGCACTATCCTCCAAAAATCTAAAATTATTAATATCTTCAGGATGCCTCGCGCATATGGGCAACCGGTAGCGACGATAAATAAGCGTAAAACACACACACACACTCAGTTCCATTCTCGTAGTATTATGCAATATCATGTCTTGCTTAACTCAAGCTCGACCTGAACACATTATTTACCTTTTATTTGAGTAAGATTGGAATTAAGCTTACTTTTGAGATTGACATTATATATATGACGCCATTTACCAAAAGGGAACCACTGGGTGGGTGACGTTTCGTCGAGAAATGATGTCTAAAGTTATGTCACGCAATCGCGCTGTTAACCTGAAGGTGTAAATCCGTAGTCGTGTGGGAGATGATGATAATGTTTACGCTTATTTAAACTCGCCTCCTGCGAACCATATGGACCAACGGTTGTGTGGGAGACAGATTGACAATGGATTGTCAAGTGGAAGTCGTGATAGTGCAGTGGATGCGCGTTCGCTTCAGGTGCGAAATGTCCGGAGTTCGAGCCCCGCTGGGGCCGTTACGATTGTGTCCTTAGGCAAGGCATTTAAATACCACGTCACCTCTTCTCTCTCCCTCGTGGCGATGGATTCCATCAGGAATGAGGTCTAGAGAATGATTAATATAAGTTGTAAGGACTTGTTTCGCAATCGAGCTGAAATAAATTTGTATCAACTAATGTATTGTATAAATGACGTTACGCTTGACGCGACGTTACGTTTGACGCAAGTTAAAACGGTAACGTTCGCGCTATTCATGTAAGTTTAAAATGCATTTTTAGAACATGTAATCTAAACGCAATTACCTTAAATTTTGAAAATCGCTTAACGAAATGACTGAAAATCATAATTCTGTAAAAAAACATTTTTGAAAGATTCACCCAGCGGGTCCCTTTTGATAAATCGCGTCACATATATATCTTACTACTCATGTGCATGTCTCTTTCGAATCACAGTTGCTTATCGACTATTAATTATATCAGTATTATAAAGTTATTAGGTTTCTTGACATGGTGTATGAGTACATAGTGCCGGGCAGCAGGGGTGCTACTCTGAGCTTTTCAACAAACCAAATAATTTTATTACGCTGAAAAACAAGGTAAGCAAGGCCAGCGGAATATCTACTAATCAAATAAGCTCAAACCCATAGTATGCGGACAAACACACATGTTAATCGATATAATTATGCTACCAGGTGACGAATAGGGGCCGCAAGGTTGGATTGGTTTTATTTAATGTGCAGTTGTAAGCTCACAGACGCCCGCATGCAGAAATATCTTCTGCCAAATATAGATACGTTACAGTGTGTATGTGGACGTATGGCGGTAATCAATCGTAGGTCCTTGTTCTGTGAAATTGTCATCATTAGACCGTATCTTTGGTTTATTGAATTATATAAATTCTTTCTGGCAGATCACAAGAAGCAATGATTAGATTTAAGAGAATAGAAATTGTGGGAAATATGTTCATAATGTTTGTATAGAAATGGTGGGAAATATGTTTATAATGTTTGTATAGAAATTGTGGGAAATATGTTTATAATGTTTGTATAGAAATTGTGGGAAATATGTTTATAATGTTTGTATAGAAATTGTGGGAAATATGTTTATAATGTTTGTATAGAAATGGTGGGAAATATGTTTATAATGTTTGTATAGAAATTGTGGGAAATATGTTCATAATGTTTGTATAGAAATGGTGGGAAATATGTTTATAATGTTTGTATATAAATGGTGTATTATGACGTAGGCTCTCCATGCATGGCTGTCCGATTAGCGCAGTGGTTAGCGCGATCGCTTTTCACAATGCACCCCGGATTCGATCCTCGGACCGGGAAGTATGTAATATGGTACGGTGGTCGCCAGATCGGACAGGTGGGTTTTCTCCGGGTACTCCGGTATCCTTCCACATGAATGACCACATATACGCTTTCATCCGCGCCAACGAGAGTGATTAATATAAGTTGTTCAAGCTTGTTTCACAATCGTTGAAAAATAAATTAAGTTTAAATTAAATAGAAATTGTCTTGCATTGTTATGTTATCTATTTCAATTCGTTCATTTGTAATTCATTAATACCATTGTGGCAAGGAAATCAGAATAAATATATACAGCCGCCCGTGTGTGTTCCTCTAATATCTGTTTTTTTGTGTGTTTAACGTTTATTTATCGTCGCTACCGATTGCCCATATGAGCGACGCCTCCTGAAGAGATTAGTTATTTTAGATTTTGGAGGATAGTGCATGATACAGACAGAGACCAATTCCAGAATCTCCTCTTGTTCTTTTACGTGCACGGTGTAAAGCACCGACACGAGACCTCGGTTTAACGTCCCATCTGAAAGACTGTTAATTTTATTAGGGTCAGACGTGGGGTTGAACCTGCGATCCCTAGATTACCAGTCCAGCGTGTTACCACTGGACTACAGACCCGTCTGTCTAATATCTATAGTTAACACGCTGGACTGGTAATTAAGTTACCGAGGTCGCGTGTCGGTGTTTTACACCGTGCACGTAAAAGAACCTCTGGCTTAATGTCCCATCTGAAAGACGGTTAATTTTATTAGGGTCAGACGGTGGATCGAATCTGCGATCCCTGGATTACCAGTCAAGCGTGTTAACCACTGGACTAAACATCCGTCTGTGAAGCTTGATAAAGGTCGGTGGCTTTACTGAGTATGCTCATCCGTACATGAAGCACGGCTATTAGGGGTTCCCGGGGTGTTCTCGTCCACACACTGCATCTGGCGAGTCTATAACGAGAATACGAATATCTTACACACGTCTTTCTCGTAGAGCAGTTTTTGGAATGTCGCCATATTTGCAGTGTAGAATTGTTCCTACAATGTCAGTCTGCTTGGTCAGGATGAGGCGGCACTTGGGAAATAAGGCGGTAGTGTAGAGCAATGGCAGCAATATTGCAATTCGTATGGCTGACTTTATCCATTTATTCTAAATGAGTCAAATTGATTGCTTATGATTACTTTAGTTCGCTGATTGAAGAATTATTGCAGAATAATAACATAATTGTTATATGCATACATTAAATAACTGAACAATCATAGTTGTTTATTAATTAATTGTTTTTATATTGAATTTCTTAATTAGTAACTGCGAATGTAATATACAACCGATGGTATAAACACGTGAATGTTAATGCCATGTACAGAATATGCTTAGATTGTATATTTATATATATAAATATATGAATTTATATAACTTGTCTTCTACAAGTGATAAACACACACCATGGGCTCGCTTTTATCGTGTTTAGAAGACGAGTTAGATACATTCAATATCAAATGAACAGGAATATAGAAGAGAAGAAGAACTTTTATTTTAAAGATGGCGACGTTCCCGGATGAAGCCACACACGTGACAAGGACGACTGTGATTGGTTAACATCAGGCTTCTGTAGTGCGCGTTATGCAAAATGACCTCCTCGCTAAAAACCGGTGTCCGGCTGAGCGTATATACTGACAACCTGTGCGAACAGTAGTTACTACACTTTAAGCATTGTAGAAATTATAAACAAATTTACATTATACTATTGAAAATTGCGTTTTTATTTTCCAAATTGAAATCATATACAGTATAGACACTACCTACTATACATGTGGAATTTAAATGCCTTGCCTAAGCGCACACTCGTAACGGCTCCAGCGGGGCTCGAACTCCCCGGACCTTTCGCACCTGAAGCGAACGCGCATCCACTGCGCTATCACGACTTCCACAATCTTGTTAACTAAGGCAATTCTATATTATGGTTGTAGATCATTTAGATCTAATGAAACATCAGATTGGAAAAGTTTAAACAAACACAAAATACCGTCTCCGTGGCCCAGTGGTTAAGGCGTCCGCCTATGGAGCGGGAGGTCGAAGGTTCGAATCTCGTCAGGGGTTCGTTCTGATGTGGCCGGTTGGTGAGCCGCCAGCTAGCTAAATAATGGTTACCGATTGCCTACCAGCCTGGCGCCTGGCATACAAGCATAGGATTCGGGAAGTACTGATGTTCGTAAAAAGAGGTGTTTCATAAGTCAGAAATGGCTGGCTCTTTAAATAGGGGTGACACTATAATAAACAAACACTTTACTTGTATTCGCTAGTTTCAACATCACTACACCTCAGTCCAGTAATATAAGTTCCATTATATCATAACATAATCAACCAGTCATCTGACTGAATTGCAAAGGTTTCCTGTGTACATGTATGTCTGTGCTTCCGCTACAATCAATGAAGTGCGTTCTGCGGTCGTTATAAATGCATAGTTCCAGTCAATTCAATTGCATTGGCATTATCAGCATTATAAGTACTGCCTTTGGCCATTTACACAAGCATATTATATGGCAAAAAACATACACAATTACATACATACACATTTTAAGAAGCAGTGATATTAGCTAGGGTATTTTTTTCAACAGTATATATTCCTTAATATATGTGTGTGTATTTAGTGGAAGTCGAGATAGCGCAGTTAATGCGCGTTCGCTTCAGGTGCGAAAGGTCCGAAGTTCGAGCCCCGCTGGAGCCGTTACGATTGTGTCCTTATGCAAGGCATTTAAATTCCACGTTGCCTCTTCTCTCTCCCTCGTGGCGATGGATTCCATCAGGAATGAGGTCTCGAGAGTGATTAATAATTATAAGTTGTAAGAACTTGTTTCGCAATCGAGCTAAAATACATTTGTATAAACTAATATATTTCGATATCCTTAACAATTCCATATTATTCTTAGATGGCATGATGGTATTAAATTGCTGTACACACGGTCAATATATGTTTTTTTATATTTTATATGTATTTTTACTCGTTTTAATTACTCTACTTTCACAGACTCTGACTGTTCAGATAGAATTGACATGTCAATTAAATTGAGGATTTTGTTATGATCACGTGAGTCGGACATGAATTAGTATTAATATTACAATATAGTTTATACACATTTATTTTAGCTCGATTGCGAAACAAGTATTATCAACTTATTAATCACTCTCGGGAGCTCATTCCTGATGGAATCCATCGCCATGTAGGAGAGAGAAGAGGACGTGGCATTTAAATGCATTGCCTAAGGGCACAATCGTAACGGCTGCAGCGGGGCTCGAACTCCGGACCGTTTGCATATGAAGCGAAGACGCTTCCATGCGCTATAACGACTTCCACACTGCGCATATTACCATAATTATGGGATGTCATCGATTTCATCATTAGTGTGTGGTCTATAAATATATCGTGTGTGTGACCAAGCCCATCTCGTTTCTTTTGAATGATGTGATTTAAGTGTAGTAGAAAACACATTGGCTGTGTTTGTTGCACTACATGGTACACGTACTTTTGACAACTTACTTGGACTGGTAATCCAGGGATCGCAGGTTCGATCCCCCATCTGACCCTAATAAAATTAACAGTCTTTCAGATGGGACGTTAAACCGAGGTCTCGTGTCGATGCTTTACACCGTGCACGTAAATGAACCAGAGGAGACTCTGGAATGGGTCTCTCAGTGTATCATGCACTATCCTCCAACATCTAAAATGACTAATATCTTCAGGAGTCTTCGCTCATATGGGCAACCGGTAGCGACGATAAATAAACGTAAAACACACATGACTACATACTTGGACATATCATTGGACACAATGTAGTTGTCTAGCTTGTGCCTGAGATTATGCAAATCTCTGTTCCATGTGTATGCTGTCGTGCGGTATATCAGGACTGTTTTTTATTATTCCACATGACGTTAGCCCACGTATGAAACCATGATTGCACCCACGAGCTAGCTGCTGCTGAAAGACAGCGCATACAATTATGAACGATTCAAATGAGTTGGCATTGATGTAATCGAGCTTGGACGCTGTGTTCAATGACTTCATAATCAGCCAATATAATCGTGCACCAGTGCATAATTCCATATACAATATCCGCTTCAATGAAGATGGTCGCCTGTCTCTCTTCTTGACAGTGCACCATCTCCCTAGATTGAGTCCAGTGTCTGGCAATTTGTCTTTCAATTTTACACGGAGCTTGCAAAGGTCATATGCATACAGTGGACATCGTTGATTTCACTGTCTCGTGTGCAAATTACATTTTTTATGTATGTAATGTACACTGTTTGTTTATTCGGTACCCTATAATCGTGTATTCACCATTTATTTGGTACCCTATAATCGTGTATTCAACCATTTACTCGGTAGCCTATAATCGTGTATTCAACCATTTATTTGGTACACTATAATCGTTTATTCACAATTTACTCGGTATCCTATAATCGTGTATTCAACCATTTATTCGGTACCCTATAATCGTGTATTCACCATTTACTCGGTACCCTATAATCGTGTATTCAACCATTTACTAGGTACCTTATACTCGTGTATTCAACCATTTACTCGGTATCCTATTATCGTGTATTCAACCATTTACTCGGTACCCTATAACCGTGTATTCAACCATTTAATAGGTAACCTATATATGTGTATTCAACCAATTACTAGGTACCCTATAATCGTGTATTCAACCATTTACTCGGTACCCTATAATCGTGTATTCAACCATTTAATAGGTAACCTATAAATGTGTATTCAACCAATTACTAGGTACCCTATTATCGTGTATTCAACCATTTAATAGGTAACCTATAATCGTGTATTCAACCATTTACTAGGTACCCTATTATCGTGTATTCAACCATTTACTAGGTACTCTATAATCGTGTATTCAACAAATTACTCGGTACCCTATTATCGTATATTCAACCAATTACTAGGTACCCTATTATCGTGTATTCAACCATTTAATAGGTACCCTATAATCGTGTATTCAACCAGTTACTAGGTACCCTATAATCGTGTATTCAACCATTTACTAGGTACCCTATTATCGTTTATTCAACCATTTAATAGGTAACCTATAATCGTGTATTCAACCATTTACTCGGTAACCTATAATCGTGTATTCAACTATTTACTAGGTACCCTATAATCGTGTATTCAACTATTTACTCGGTACCCTGTAATCGTGTATTCAACCATTTATTTCGTACCCTATAATCGTGTATTCAACCATTTACTAGGTACCCTATAATCGTGTATTCAACCAGTTACTAGGTACCCTATAATCGTGTATTCAACCATTTACTCGGTACCCTATAATCGTGTATTCACCATTTACTCGGTACCATATAATAATGTATTCAACCATTTACTAGGTACCCTATAATCGTGTATTCAACCATTTACTCGGTACCCTATTATCGTGTATTCAACCATTTACTTGGTACCCTATAATCGTGTATTCAACCATTTAATAGGTAACCTATAAATGTGTATTCAACCAATTACTAGGTACCCTATTATCGTGTATTCAACCAATTACTAGGTACCCTATTATCGTGTATTCAACCATTTAATAGGTAACCTATTATCGTGCATTCAACCATTTACTAGGTACCCTATAATCGTGTATTCAACCAGTTACTAGGTACCCTATAATCGTGTATTCAACCATTTACTAGGTACCCTATTATCGTGTATTCAACCAGTTACTCAGTACCCTATAATCGTGTATTCAACCAGTTACTCGGTATACTATAATCGTGTATTCAACCAGTTACTCGGTATCCTATAATCGTGTATTCAACCAGTTACTCGGTATCCTATACTCGTGTATTCAACCATTTACTCGGTATCCTATAATCGTGTATTCAAGCATTTACTCGGTATCCTATAATCGTGTATGCAACCAGTTATTCGGTATCCTATAATCGTGTATTCAACCATTTACTCGGTATCCTATAATCGTGTATTCAAGCATTTACTCGGTATCCTATAATCGTGTATTCAACCATTTACTTGGTACCCTATTATCGTGTATTATTCAACCAGTTACTCGGTACCCCATAATCGTGTATTCAACCAGATACTCGGTACCCTATAATCGTGTATTCAACCAGTTACTCGGTACCCTATAATCGTGTTTTCAACCAGTTACTCGGTACCCTATAATCGTGTATTCAACCATTTACTCAGTACCCTATAATCGTGTATTCAACCATTTACTCGGTACCCTATAATCGTGTATTCAACCATTTACTCAGTACCCTATAATCGTGTATTCAACCATTTACTCAGTACCCTATAATCCTGTATTCAACCATTTACTCAGTACCCTATACTCGTGTATTAAACCATTTACTCGGTACCCTATAATCGTGTATGTAACAATTTACTCGGTATCCTATCATCGTGTATTCAACCATTTAATCGGTACCCTATAATCGTGTATTCAACCATTTACTCAGTACCCTATAATCGTGTATTCAACCAGTTATTCGGTATCCTATAATCGTGTATTCAACCATTTACTCTGTACCCTATAATCGTGCATTCAACCAGTTACTCGGTACACTATAATCGTGTATTCAAGCATTTACTCTGTACCCTATAATTGTGTATTCAACCATTTTTCGGTACCCTATAATCGTGTATTCAAGCATTTACTCGGTATCCTATAACCGTGTATTCCACCAGATAATCGGTATCCTATAATCGTGTAGTTAACCATTTACTCGGTATCCTATAATCGTGTATTCAACCAGTTACTCGGTATCCTATAATCGTATATTCAACCATTTATTCGGTACCTTATAATCGTGTATTCAACCAGTTACTCAGTATCCTATAATCGTGTATTTAACCAGTTACTCGGTATCCTATAATCGTGTATTCAACCAGTTACTCGGTATCCCATAATCGTGTATTCAACCATTTACTCGGTACCCTATACTCGTGTATTCAACCATTTACTCGGTATCCTATAACCGTGTATTCAACCAGTTACTCGGTACCCTATAATCGTGTATTCAACCAGTTACTCGGTACACTATAATCGTGTATTCAACCATTTAATCGGTACCCTATAATCGTGTATTCAACCATTTACTCAGTACCCTATAATCGTGTATTCAACCATTTACTCAGTACCCTATAATCGTGTATTCAACCATTTACTCGGTACCCTATAATCGTGTATTCAACCATTTACTCGGTACCCTATACTCGTGTATTCAACCATTTACTCAGTACCCTATAATCGTGTATTCAACCATTTACTCAGTACCCTCTAATCCTGTATTCAACCAGTTACTCAGTACCCTATACTCGTGTATTCAACCATTTACTCGGTACCCTATAATCGTGTATGTAACAATTTACTCGGTATCCTATCATCGTGTATTCAACCATTTACTCGGTACCCTATAATCGTGTATTCAACCATTTACTCAGTACCCTATAATCGTGTATTCAACCAGTTATTCGGTATCCTATAATCGTGTATTCAACCATTTACTCGGTATCCTATAACCGTGTATTCCACCAGATAATCGGTATCCTATAATCGTGTATTTAACCATTTACTAGGTATCCTATAATCGTGTATTTAACCATTTACTCGGTAGCCTATAATCGTGTATTCAAGCATTTATTCGGTATCCTATAATCGTGTATTCAACCAGTTACTCGGTACACTATAATCGTGTATTCAACCAGTTACTCGGTACACTATAATCGTGTTTTCAACCAGTTACTCGGTACCCTATAACCGTGTATTCAACCATTTATAAGGTACCCTATAATCGTATATTCAACCATTTATTCGGTACCCTATAATCGTGTATTCAACCAGTTACTCGGTACCCTATAATCGTGTATTCAACCATTTACTCGATATCCCATAATCGTGTATTCAACCATTTACTCAGTACCCTATAACCGTGTATTCAACCATTTAATCGGTACCCTATAATCGTGTATTCAACCATTTACTCGGTACACTATAATCGTGTATTCAACCATTTATTTGGTACCCTATAATCGTGTATTCAACCATTTACTCGGTATCCTATAGCCGTGTATTCAACCATTTACTCGGTACCCTATAATCGTGTATTCAACCATTTACTCAGTACCCTATAATCGTGTATTCAACCATTTACTCGGTAACCTATAATCGTGTATTCAACTATTTACTAGGTACCCTATAATCGTGTATTCAACTATTTACTCGGTACCCTGTAATCGTGTATTCAACCATTTATTTCGTACCCTATAATCGTGTATTCAACCATTTACTCGGTATCCTATAACCGTGTATTCAACCATTTACTCGGTACCCTATAATCGTGTATTCAACTATTTACTCGGTACCCTATTATCGTGTATTCAACCATTACTCAGTACCCTATAATCGTGTATTCAACCATTTACTCGGTACCCTATTATCGTGTATTCAACCATTTTCTCGGTACCCTATTATCGTGTATTCATCCATTTACTAGGTATCCTATAATAGTGTATTCAACCAATTACTCTGTACCCTATAGTCGTGTATTCAACCATTTACTTACTCGGTACCCTTTAATCGTGTATTCAACCATTTAATCGGTATCATATAACCGTGTATTCAACCATTTACTCGGTACCCTATAATCGTGTATTCAACTATTTACTCGGTACCCTATTATCATGTATTCAACCATTACTCGGTACCCTATAATCGTGTATTCAACCAATTACTCGGTACCCTATAGTCGTGTATTCAACCATTTACTTACTCGGTACCCTTTAATCGTGTATTCAACCATTTACTAGGTACCATTTAATCGTGTGTTCGACCAACACTGTTGAACATGTTAAACTGAAACAATGTATATGCTATCTATTTGAGCTCGATTGCGAAACAAGTTCTTACTACTTATGTCTCTCTCGAGACCTCATTCCTGGTGAAATCCATCGCCACGAGGGAGAGAGAAGAGGCAATGTGAATTCGAGTATTGTATTGTACATTCTAACACGACCCAGCTAATAACATACATACTTGTAGAGTAAAGTCTACCTCGAGTTATTCTGCGATATACCTACCTTGAACTATGCTGCGTGCGCACCGTGTTTTGGCTATCCCATGTATACAATGCGTGTAAAGTTTTAAGAATGAAAGTCACGTGATGTTTGTAAATACAACCGTGGGAATTCGCGGAAGTGAGCTATTTTCAGAATCAGATATTCTCGTGTCCGTCTTGTTTTTCTGTTAAGTAACGTTTCAGTTACTATTCTGTACAGTTTTAGTTGACAAAATAAATAAAAGTATTGATCAGTTACAACTTTTGTTCATTTATGCACTAGATTGATATTTTCCATAAAAAATAACGTCATCACCCCCCCTTACGCGGGAGGAAAATTCGTAAGCCAAATGCAGCGGAGTAGCACCGCGTTTGAAGAAAATACTCCTTTGATTCTCGTCTAAAATTATTAGAAGTAAGTCGTGTTAGAATCGGCCTTCGTGATATATTTCTACGCATAAGAACGACAAACAAGGATTATTCTGCGATATACCACGGTTGATACTTATTATTTCTTAATTGTAGTTATATATTTTACCTTCCACTAGATTGACGCAATGTAGAGTTAGCTGTGCATGTATTCTGTATTAGATTATTGTCAGTTGAAACGTGTTCTGCCGATTCCGCTCAAATAATCGATAGTGTTTGAGGAAGGTGGGTGGCGGGTCCGTTCCTGAAATACTTCTCAACGGCACATTCGGAGTCTTCCTGCACCATTTAATAGCCGGAGAATCGCCATATGAAGTACGCTGTTTGGTGTAACATTAAAACCAAAAACAAACAAAGAATACTGTTGATATTCAATTTATTCGCAAGCTATGTTTTCGAGAACTCTTAATTGAAATTGTAATGATATTTTTATTTTTTTTAAATGACGCTTAAGTTTGCTATTATCTAATTTAGTTTCATGTCGAATGTCCATTTATTTCCCAACAGTTTTATTCTTAGAGGGAACCCAATTATTAGATCGTATCTCAAATGCTTTCCGATGCTGGTATCACTCATCGTAGAGAGCAAAAACGGAAAGCAATTAATATGTACAAGTCGAACATGTATTTTGCTCGATGGAAACAATTTCTTCACATTTGGGCTAATCACTCGACATTCATCATTACTGGTGGAAGTAGTGATAGCGCAGTGGTAGTGCGCGTTCGCTTCGTGTGCGAAAGGCCCGAAGTTCGAGCCCCGCTGGAGCCGTTAAAATTGTGCCATTAGGCAATGTATTTTAAATTCTACGTTGCCCCTTCTCTCTCCCTCGTGGCGATGGATTCTATTAGGAATGAGGTCTCGAGAGTGATTAATATAAGTTGTAAGATCTTGTCTCGCAATCGAGCTAACATAAATTTGTATAAATTAATTACTGACGGAAATAATAGCAAAGAGAGAAAAGAGGATGTGAATTTTCAGTTGACAGGAATTCCCTTCGTTACAAGTCAAGTCAAATATATTTTATTATATCATGTCATGACATACATGAATAAATGAGATTTTATAATCAAAACAATACATGAGGCTGATAAGAACTGCATTTATTACATAACTGTTTTAAGTAGGTGAATATTATCAGTCAAGAACATTAAACAATGTAAACAGCCTGTGACAACCTTGTTATTGTGCTTTCAAAGTAAAGTAATAATACCATTGGAATATTACACTACTGTACAAGTAAGGCAATATACGATAGCTTACAGGTACTGTGCTTTCAAAGTAAAGTAATAATACCGTTGGAATATTACACTACTGTATAGATAAGGCAATATACGATAGCTTACAGGTACTGTGATTTATTGTTTAATACTGCTAACAACCTGACTTACCTATAATGCAATAGTGTATCGAATGTTTGTTTACAACCGTTATTACGTTACTTTGATAGCACAGTAGTGTGTGTGTTTTACGTTTATTTATCGTCGCTACCGGTTGCCCATACGAGCGACGCCTCCTGAAGATATTAGTCATTTTAGATTTTGGAGGATAGTGCAATGATACAGACAGAGACCCATTCCAGAGTCTCCTCTGGTTCTTTTACGTGCACGGTGTAAAGCACCGACACGAGACCTCGGTTTAACGTCCCATCTGAAAGACTGTTAATTTTATTAGGGTCAGACGGGGGATCGAACCTGCGATCCCTGGATTACCAGTCCAGCGTGTTACCACTGGGCTATAGATCCGTCTGTGGGCACAGTAGTATAAGTCTATACAGTATATATTATGCAGTTCAAATGTTCATACACCAACACGTCAGGTAATTCGTACAAACAAGATGACTTATTGTTCTGACATCAAGTCATGGCCAATTTCAACTAATGGTTTATATAAATGAAATTGAATTAAAACAAGTTTTGTATTGGCTGAGCCATCCTAAAATAGATATTTCACAAATGTTATGTGTGTTACTTGAAGCCAACTATTTCGATACTAATATGCAATGTATGTGCTTCTAAGGCCAGTTTACAATTTCTTGTCAATACATCAAACGTGAGTGCACCCATTCGATTCTAAGAACAAGTCTCCAAGCATAGATAATGGCCACGAGACAAACTTCAGGTGCGAACGGTCTGGAGTTCGAGACCCATTGGAGCCGTTACGAGTGTGCTCTTAGGCAATGCATTTAAATGCCACGTTGTCTCTTCTCTCTCCCTCGATGCGATAGATACCATCACGCATGAGTTCTCGAGCGTGAGTATGAGTGATTAATATAAGTTGTAAGAAATTGTCTCGCAATCGAGCTGTATAGACTAAGCTACATGTTCCCACGTCCAAAATGCAATAGTGATAATAAATAAATGCAGAAATGATATAGTGTATGTTAACTAACTCAATCAAGCTAATTAACGAAGCAAAGCATCATTAGCGACCAATATAATTAAATATTGGGTCAATATGCTGGCTGGGCACTGCTTTGTTCTCGGTGTGCTGTTCATGTGCGCTTCTGTGAATGTACCCTTTTTCCGCTGTGAATTATGTGTTCACATGTTATTACTATAAGTGTTATTATATGTAACTTGTGCCTGTTCACAAATAAAGTTCTGTTCTGTTCTGTTCTATAATTACATTGATTAATTAACCTGTAAATATTCATTATATTACAGAATCCGTCCACCATGACGATGTCGTGGAAAGTTCAGGCATTTATTTGGCCTAAGTGTGTATTGTAATGTCATCGTGAAATCCATTAGAAACATTGTTCAGAAGGAAGTTTGGAATTGAGGAAAAGTGGCATTGATTTTCAATTACTTTGGTGTTACATATGACACATATTTCTCAGAAAATGCATGACCAATAAGTATCCGAGTGGGTTTTGTGGGCATTAGAAAAGTTAAATATAAATACGCTTGCTGATTTGATATAGTGTAGAGTAGAGTATTATTAATTGTATGCATCAACCATCTTTCTGGAAACAATGAAATGTGTGTGCGTGTATGTGTGTGTGTGTACATATATATAATCACGTTTTATCACGTTCTTATGCGAGAATATATTCCGTATATAAATCCGTAGTATAAACTTCGAAATATTCAAACATGCATAATTTTATCGACGTTAAATAGATATCCTTGACTTATTTGGTTAAATGTGTTAGTTGGAATCGATGTTATCCGAGGCACATTGCGCTGGAAATAGATAATTAAATATCGCCCCCTGGCTCGCGACTTTATAGTGAATAGTACGGAATCGGCGAATTAAGCTTTGTAATTGATGTAAATTACCAATACAATATTCGATTATGTTAACAAACTAAATTCTGAGTTGCAAAATGTTAGCTTAGAAAGCGTCTTGCTTGTATTGCCTTGTTTATCCTTTTAACCTATATTAGTTATAAACAGCAATGTTATATATATAAAATAGAAAAGTACATGTGATAATATGAAGAATGACAATCAATGATTAATTTATATTTCTCTTTATTAATCAGTCAATGATAACAGTGTGTGCCAAAACCTGTTTTAATATACTCCATTAATAGATTTTCTATATATACTAGAGAACATAGAAAACGCACACCTACATTATATACGAGAGGACATAGAAAACGCACACCTACATTATATACTAGAGGACATAGAAAAAGCACACCTACATTATATACGAGAGGACATAGAAAACGCACACCTACATTATATACGAGAGGACATAGAAAACGCACACCTACATTATATGATTATTATTACATGAAAACGAAATACGAAGGATTCCATCAAATATATATCACATCTTCATTACAAAACACAAACTGAACAATTAAATATATTCCAAAATGTTGTATTTATATAGTTATAGGTTTTCATGTAAAACACACTTAAGTTATCCGAAGTGTGCGTTTTCTATGTCCTCTAGTATAGGTCAAATGCCATTTCAGCAATGTTAGATTAAACAATAGTTTATTCAAGAATGGTACATAATACAGGAATAGTTGCAATGGCACAGTTAGGATTGGGGGAAAAGTTACCAAGTAACAGCAATATTAGAAGAGACAATAAGAATGCTGCATGATATGATATGGCTATTATAAATTTCATAAAGCAATATGTATTGATTAAGAATATTTAGCATTATACCATTCACAATTAAGCCGAAATCGAAAGCACCGAGTACTTAGCGGGGACCGCCTCTGTGGTCAAGTGGTCGACTGACCTGTTTACCACTGTAACCTATCATCACTGCTGATCACTGGTTCGAGCAACGCTCAGGCCGTGTCTGTTTATATGAAACAATTGACAGTTGCTTACGAATGTTGATGTACCAAATACTTGTTAACCGCTAGAGCCTGTCAAGGTAATGTGTTGTTATGTAAACTGTCCGCCGGCGATATAACACACAATGGTGCTGATGAAGGCGTAACACATGAACAAACAAACACACCCACGTACTACAGATTCAGATTGAGAATCTTGCATTTACTTTACACTATTGGTAGACCACATTGCATCGTTGCCACATATATGCTCGATGTCTCTGCTCTCCAGTATCATGACTGATAGCCCCTACGTATGGGAAGAACGGCGTGTCCGTTTCATTTGACAATTGAATGTCTTGATTTGTATTATAATCTGAAAGCACGTATCAGCCTTTGCAACATGTCATTCCAAACGTTCTGTTTACTTGGAAACATTTATATCTAGTAGATCGCTCGCAATAATCAGAAGAGTCATCTTGTAATGTTGGTCAGTAAATATAATTATCTAGATAGTTGTCACCTCCTGTAGTTCACCTCAAATGTAAGAATACAATTCCCTAGTGGAAACGTATATGTCTCAGAGAACGTCACACAGCGTATTACAAATAGCTCTCTCCTAGCAAATCTTTCCTGAGAAAGCGTCATATTGTAGAAACTGTTTTCATGTATTGAATGTAACATCCAATGACAAGTCATTGACTAGTGAGGCGATTAAATTCAAACAAGTTGGCAATTAAAAAGTTGTAGTTAGCATTAGACATGGCAGTGCTATGGGCACGAACAATATATATGATATATGTATTATTATTAGTATGCGTATGTAGCCTCGACTTGTGTTTATATCACCCTATTGTATTCTGTATTTATTTTCAGCACGATATTCCGGTAGTGTGTAACATCGTTGTATTCTCTAAACTAATTTCGTTTGATTGGAAATCTGTTGTGGAGTTTTTGTAATCCTTTCTTTTAAGCGATATTCATGTAAAATGTTTGGTTCCCATTGATGGGCAGACTCCAGTGCTATTACCTGCCCAATCAATGGCGCTACCAGTTGCTGCAACAGAAAGCCCAAGTTATTTTGATCAAACAAGTAAATGCAACATGAGTACAGACGTGGAAAACAGAGTTTGCAATGTCACAGAGTCACCTAAGTGATTACTTAATTGCTATTGAATTCATTTGAGCAATTAAGTCACTCTACCACGAGGCCATAAGCAGCAAATTAAAACATGCCATAGCACGATGAAACATGTAAGCAATGTCCAATAGTACATAATGGCACGTGGAATGAGATATAAGCTGCAAGAACTAGTACCTAATATATATATATATATATATATCTTCCTCTAATGCGAAACCCTTCGAGGGGATGTAGACTAAATGTTGTATATAATATATACATCATTTATAATTATAATGTATCAGTTTATTAGGCTAGCGGTCTGTTCTTTGCACCACGATACAACATATACATCATGTATAATTATAATGTATCAGTTTATAGGGAGGGATACCGGCCTGTTCTTTACTCCACCTGATATATAAAGCTTCAAATGTTGGAACAGAACGTTTGATTTGATAAAGAAGGACATTCCACAAGTGTGGCACTGAATATAAGATGGATTGTCTAAAAGGTTCAGTATTTGGCTTAGGAGGGCGAGGTTGAAGAGTGGAGCCGGAAAACATGACACTGACAAGCAGACATTTAACATTCATTGATCACAATTTATTTGTGTTGTAAATTATACTGTGTACATTCTTGTACTTACACTGACTTACACTTGATTAGCAAACCGTACATTTTTTTCTGTTAATTGTGAACATATTTTGTAAGCAATATTTTCCGAATTATATTGCAAACCTAAAATAGTGGTATGCTAGTGTTTGCATTGCCTCTCGGATATAACTAAATATATATATATATAACATAGTCTCGCCTTCAACCTATCGACATCAACCCACAACAACTGCTAATATCAACTGGCTCAAGTGTAATACGCCATAACCAAAGATACATACGGACACACACTGATGCCTACTAAGTTGAACACACTTTCATCCCACACTTCATCATAATGAGGAACTACCTTGCCCAAGCTACCATCAACGTGGCCACAGTGGATGCCGTCCTGTTGGTTCACGTCGTCAACCCACAATAGAAAGAAGTCAGACATTTGTATCCTTCTTAACCTTTGCACAAATATACATTAATTGTACAGTTATGTTAATTTTTCGGGTTTAACGCCTGCATCAGCACCATTTTGGGCTATATCGCCGGCGGGCAGTTTACCTAACAACACCTTTCCTGGGCAGGCTCCAGCGGTTAACCAGTACTTGAGTGCACCAACCTCCGTAAGAAACTGCCCTTTAAATGTACAGAGATTATTTTTACATGGTCTCACGTACTGCCTGCCACCATGCATAGTATTTTGTACCAACGTACCATGTCCGTATCGGACAATAAGCGAGGTATTGGGAATAATAACATACATAACAGCTCAATTTCAAACACTACATATTCAATCAGTTCATGAATTACATAATTCCCCAAGGTTCGTAACTCTCCGACTATCTTATTCTCGTATCTAGTGCCGCTATGCTATCAGCGAGATTACAACATCTTATATATCATCCCAGACACTCGAGGTAACATATGTGTACATAACAGAGACTGGTAGGTGGTAAATACTACCCAGTCTGTATCAATGTTCAATTGTTATGTACCTAAGGGCGTGATGTAGCGTCAAATTGGTATTTCCAGAGGTAGAAAGAAATCCGTTGTCGGACGCCCACGCTAGATAATCAAGTGGATGCCTATTGTTACACAGTGTTAATTGAATTTATGCCACAATCACTTGCCTGTACATGCTCTCAATGTTGGTGCTATGTTTGGTATTAAGACAAAGTAAAAACAAGAGATGGTATTGATTGAAATTTGTCATTTATTCAATGGCCATATGGCCACATATATGTATGCATTTATTTAACTGACGATAATTATGGCAACATATATCTATGTGTGCATTTATTCAATGACGATATGGTAACATATATCTATGCTTGTAGTTATTCAAATGAAATTGTTATATAACCAGATGGGTATAATAAAACGCCTCCAAAACGGATGATCTATTATCAGCAGATTTCCTCCATCCACCACATGTGAGAGCACAACATTGGGAAGCATTTCTTAAACATTTCCAATTATAAACATCTTGGAAATGTGTGTGTTTTACGTTTATTTATCGTCTCTATCGGTTACCCATATGAACGACGCCTCCAAAAGAGATTAGTCATTTTAGACGGTTTGAGGTTAGTGCAATTATACAGACAGAGATCCATTCCAGAATCTCCTTTGAATCTTTTATGTGCACGATGTTAAAGCACCGACACGAGACCTCGGTTTACAGTCCCATCTGAAAGACTGTTAATGGTATTAGGGGCAGGCGTGGAATCGAACCTGTGATCCATGGATTACCAGTCCAAAGTGTTAACCACCGGACTAGAGATCCGTCTTGGAAATTATTGCCAAAATTAATATATATACTCTATAAAGAAAGCCACAATCACTGTACAAGAAGATGATGATTGTATACGTATCTTTAACACTCCACCTGTGAATAGTAAAAGCACACTGGTTATCTGATACAATCAACTGTCGATGTACCAGACAGTTGTAAAATGCGTGAACAATCTGGAACGCAGGCTACTGCTTTTAATGCGTTTATTTATCGTCGCTACTGGCTGCTCACACCAACGACGCCTCCTAAAGAGATTAATCATTTTAGAATTTGAAGGATAGTGAAATCCCTTAATAGTAAAGACAGAGAAAGTTCTAGAATCTCCTCTGGTTAGTTTACGTGCATGATGTAATGCACCATCACGATACCTCGGTTTACCTCCAATCTGAAAGACCTAATATTATTAGGGTCTTAGAGTCAGACGGGTGATCGAATCTGGGACTCCTCGAATCGCAGTAAAACGTTGTTCTAGACACACGTCTATGCGCAGCTATACTTCTCTTGCTAGGCGACCTTCGCATGATATTCCAAAGCTAGTGGTTGTCACGTAATAATGTACATCTTTAATTACACTAGAAAATCCTCGGGAGTTATTATTATTATACCATTCTTATTAATTTAACTCTTTCAGCGCCGAATAAATTCAGAGCATGTGCAAACAACATAGATTCAGATCAGCCGCGGCGTAACGCCGCGTCTGATCAGGATCTATGTTGTTTGCTATTCGGACAGGTGCTTCAGCTCCACTGTCTGAAGAGCAATCAGCATATAGCCTGATCAGACGGCATGTTCTGTTCTGTCCGATCGGATTCTCTACTTTTTTACAAAGTCGCTTTTATGCGACATTGGCGGTGAAAGACTTAAGCGCCTTATCATATAAAAAGTACACGCTCAGAAGCGCTTTACATTAACATGTAACATAGCATAACACATAAAACAATCAAAAATCAAAATATTACAAAATATAGAATGCAGGGTTAAAAGCATGTGAATAAATATAAAAAATAAAAGAATTATGTAATTTCGATTTATGCATGTTTTAAATAGTACACTTAAACTGATGAGGAACCTACTTAAAATATGGATTGTACATTATATACCCAAAATAAGAAATTAAAACTACAACATTTAAGAAATGGAAGATAAATGAAATTAAAGACATCACCATAGGGCATAATAAAATCGTTTACAATACTATCATGAATAAAGTACAATATAATTTGAAAGTAAACAATTTTAGAGAAAACATAATAAATGGATAGTAGGGAGGTAGTTAGCAGGCTTAGTGATGCCCTATAATATTCAGGGCATATACTAAGTGATAGCATGCAAATTTATTGTCTAAGAAATGGGATGTATTGGATAGACAAATTACATTTGTCTGAAAGTAATTGAGATTCATGACCATGGTCGCATTATACACGTTCTCCAGTCGGCTCTTCACGTTCCCGTCTCGTATGGAAATTAAAAAGGCATGCAGGAAGATCCCGGTATTTGACTAAGTATGTAACACTTCTGCGCAGTAAATTTAGAAACATAATTTTGTTCATGCTGTTTGTTTAATTAGAATTTTGTACGAGTGGCATGTGAATATATGGAATTTGTAATATGAGGCAGATCCACGTTTTGTTTGGTTTAGGCAGAATGCATAGAGGATAGAGGATTGTGTTTATTAGTGTAATATCGGATTCTATTTAATCGAGTTATCACCGAAATGTGTATTTCCTCGAGTGGCGTGATCTTACCTAATAAACGTAAATCTTCTTTTTCTTTTATGGATTCCAATGACTTTGGCTAATATAATATTTGTTTTCAAATTATATTCATTTTAACTCCCCCTGCCTGGAGCCTCATTGCACTATATATATATATATATATATATATATCTCTCATATATATGTCTGTGTGTGTCACGTACATAAGCCCCGTATATATATATATATATATATATATATATATATATATATATATATATACGTGATACAACCGCATAACCATTTCTGTTAGTGTGAACGTCCGGACTAAGAAATAGTTCCTGTATAATGTTCACGTTAGTTTCTGTTTGCTGTCAAAATTAAAAACTACGGACAAAACCAATTCATTAGAACATATTGCTTAATAATTTAATAACATTAGCTAACATACACAATTGCATCTAACCGCGCAGGAATACGAAACGCACCCGGCAGTGGCAGTTAAATTATATTTATATTTCGTGTTTTACGCCTGCATCAGCACCATTTTGGGCTATATCGCCGGCGGGCAGTTTACCTAATAACACCTTTCCTGGACAGGCTCCAGCGGTTAACCAGTACTTGGGTACACCAACCTCCGTAAGAAACTGCCAACAGCTGGCAGTGGCAGAAAAAATGCATATTTCACTGTTTCAAAGCGGTGTAAGATGGTTCTTTCACTGAGAAAAGTATATCATTCATTGGAAAGCATAAACGAAAGACTGTCTCTTTTGAGAAACAAGTTCATTGGGCGTTGGACTAACCTCTATCGAGATATCAGTCCTGGTGTGCGTTTTACGTTTATTTATCGTCGCTACCGGTTGCCCATATGAGCGACGCCTCCTGAAGAGATTAGTCATTTTAGATAGTTGGAGGATAGTGCAATGATACGGACAAGCGACCCATTCCAGAGTCTCCTCTAGTTCTGTTACGTGCACGATGTAAAGCACCGACACGAGACCTCGGTTTAAAGTCCGAAATGAAAGACTGTAAGTTAATATCCTGGCGGAACATTATCGTGAGGAGGAAGAATGGAAGAAATGTGGATCTAAGTGGCTTTCATGAGATCCTCACCTTCGTGGGTATGGGAGTGCCTGTTAGCCACACACGTCCCAATTTCAAAAGCTAGTTCGTTTTCATATCATGTATATAACACCGATGTATTGCCCTCCAGCTTGAACCTCAGTTTGCATTGTCATCCCAAATACCGTTAATATTGTTATGATGGCAAACGGAAGGTTGATCGCACTGCGCCTGGCGTGTACAGCGTATTATAATGAACGACTTTAAAAGCGCACCACTTTGTGTCGAGGCTATATCTCTGACGTAGGGTGCCGTACAGTGTATCGAAATCAATTGTACATGAACGTTAGTTTATACAAATTTATTTAAGCTCGATTGCGAAACAAGTTCTTTCAACTTATATTAATCACTCTCGAGACCTCATTCCTTGTGGAATCCATAGCCATGAAGGAGAGTGAACAGACATGTGTAATTTAAATGCCTTGCCTAAGGGCACAATCGTAACGGCACCAGCGGGGCTCGAACTCCGGACCTTAAACTATGGACGTTAAGAGCAGTAGTCAGTCTAAGTATGTGTCAGACAAATTACAAATGTGCACACATCACCCAACATAGGTGGAGCATTTTTAATGTCGTTTAATGTAAATACTGAACCATACATCCGCCAGGATATATAGGGATTGACGTATATATGGTCAGAGGCAAGGCAGCTTGCTTATATCCCATATTTACGAATATAATTACACAATCTAGTCCAAGACAGACAGACAGACAGACAGACAGACAGACAGACAGACAGACAGACAGACAGACAGACAGACAGACAGACAGACAGACAGACAGACAGACAGACAGACAGACAGACAGACAGACAGACAGACAGACAGACAGACAGACAGACAGACAGACAGACAGACAGACAGACAGACAGACAGACAGACAGACAGACAGACAGACAGACAGACAGACAGACAGACAGACAGTCAGACAGACAGACAGACAGACAGACAGACAGTTCATCATACTTTGTTTCCTCTGTTTTTATCGTTATTTCCTTTGCATCACATCCTATCAATGTACATCCCATTTAATTAACATGATTTTCATATTTGTCATGCCGCAACATCTTGCTAAGGAACAACAATAAAAACAAAGGATTCCAATTAAAAAGAACAAATTATACATTTCGGGATGAATCGGACTTTATCTGCCAAGGGAGGTAATAGAAAAAACAGCGATGTCATTTTGTTCTATCTAATGTAACGTGCCTGTGAATTAAGTTGATTCTACGTACTTCATTGTGTTTTGCCTTAATCGAACGTGCCTGTGATTTAATTGAGTCTACTTTTATATATGACTCGGGTTAAACTTACATGCCAATAGAAATTTGTCATAATAGTACACAATAATACTAATTGAAGACTACCCTCAAAACATAGATCCTACAAATTGACGTGAAAGCATGTGTTCTGTACATTTGCGGAGCTAAGATTAATATTTTCAATATTGCCGTCGACTATTTAAACTACCATTTTGGGGAGAAATCAGCTACGTTATTGAATTGTAAGAACATTTCGCCTAGGGAACACTTTTCTTAATAGGTCTTAGTTGCCTTGCCAGCGTTTTAGAAATTGCTTTTGTGGGATAAATATTTTATCGGAATTAGCCTTGTACAAGCATGTTTAATTTTACATTAATTAATTTCTGTCCGGGGAAATCGTATTAGAAACTAACATTCGTCTTTATTTTGCCACAAATCGTGGCTCTGGAGACATAAGGCACACATCTGATGAACATAATATTGGCAGAAAATAAATTGAAAAACAAGATTGACACACGCTTGTGGGTTCTTAATTGCCATTGTCCTGGTTTTAACTTCAGTACTGCAGAATATATAAGTACAATTGCCTGTCGTGCGTCATGCCATTGTCAAGAATACGAATCGATATATCGATTTAACATTTCTCAGAACCAAATAGCACCATGCATGCCAATACAAATAACACAATGCATGCCAATACAAATAACACAATGCATGCCCGTACAGACAACACAATGCATGCCCATACAAACAACACAATGCATGCCCGTACAAACAACACAATGCATGCCCATACAGACAACACAATGCATGCCCATACAAATAACACAATACATGCCCGTACAAACAACACAATGCATGCCCATACAGACAACACAATGCATGCCCATACAAATAACACAATACATGCCCGTACAAATAACACAATACATGCCCGTACAAATAACACAATACATGCCCGTACAAATAACACAATACATGCCCGTACAAATAACACAATACATGCCCGTACAAATAACACAATACATGCCCGTACAAACAACACAATGCATGCCCATACAGACAACACAATGCATGCCCATACAAACAACACAACGCATGCCCATACAGACAACACAATGCATGCCCATACAGACAACACAATGCATGCCCATACAGACAACACAATGTATGCCCATACAAATAACACAATGCATGCCCATACAGACAACACAATGTATGCCCATACAGACAACACAATGTATGCCCATACAGACAACACAATGCATGCCCATACAGACAACACAATGCATACCCATACAGACAACACAATGCATGCCCATACAGACAACACAATGCATGCCCATACAGACAACACAATGTATGCCCATACAAATAACACAACGCATGCCCGTACAAATAACACAACGCATACCCATACAAATAACACAACGCATACCCATGGAAATAACACAATGCAATTATCTGCGGTTTATGACATACAGTTTCACGTGACTAAATTGCCCACTACTGGGAATGAAATATATCTTGCAAGGAATGTTGTAGATGGTAGATTGTCACGACAGTATTGTATGTAGAGAGTTATGTATAAGGATTCTGTGATATGTCTACTGTATAAGTCATTCTCCAAGATAATTAAACGAAAACGGTCTTATGTTTTCATGCATGCTTCTTCTATGGTTACCGATGAATGACAATTTATCAGTGCAAGCAAACCCAAAAGTAAACTGTCGCAGTAGCAGATTGCGTTTATCGGGGAACTGTTATACGATTTTGATCAGACAGTTAGAGCAACACTGCGCTATCGACATTGAATACATGCTTGCACCTTCTGAAACGTAACTCGCAGCACAAAAGAAAATGTGTATGTGTTAGAGAAACGCTTATGCTACTCGTAATAACGTTACGTTAACTCTGTATTCGGTTAAATATAAAAGATAATACACAGAATCGCGCCACGTTCGGTTATATCCTCTTGGAATGAATTGCTATACCAAATATTTATCCGTATCTTCTCTCTATGCTGACCTCTATGATACTGTTTTATGAAACGGTAAAACTATCAAACGATGCAATCGATAGCGCAGTTGTAGTGCATTCACTTCAGGTGCGAAAGGCCCGGAGTTCGAGTCAGGCTGGGGCCGTTATGTGTGTAACATTATGCAAGGCATTTAAATTCCACGCTGCCTCTTCACTCTCCCTCGTATCGATGGATTCCATCAGGAATGCGGTATCGACAGTGATTAATATAAGTTGTAAGAACTTGTTTCGCAATCGAGCTAAAATAAAATATGTATAAACTATGTAATCGAATAAGTAGCAGAGTATACCAAGGCGTTCTGAATCCCAAGTCCTCTCCCTGGGTGCATGTGTTTGAATCTGACGAGCATCGAAGCTCTATAGAAGCTAACACACACAAACAGAATTGTCTCAAAAGACGGATCTGTAGTCCAGTGGTAACACGCTGGACTGGTAATCCAGGGATCGCAGGTTCGATCCCCCGTCTGACCCTAATAAAATTAACAGTCTTTCAGATGGGACATTAAACCGAGGTCTCGTGTCGGTGCTTTACACCGTGCACGTAAAAGAACCAGAGGAGACTCTGGAATGGGTCTCTATCTGTATCATTGCACTATCCTCCAAAATCTAAAATAACTAATCTCTGCAGGAGGCGTCGCTCATATGGGAAACCGGTAGCGACGATAAATAAACGTAAAACACACACAAAACACCAGAATTGTCTGAACTCTAATGAGATAGCTGAATAGATCAGCCAGTACGTCTGGGTATGTCCCCAGTAATTATACACCCATCTGATATAGAGCCCAGATACAATACATATTTTCCTAAGTCATCCGCTTGATGTATGTAATTTCCATGAGAGATCGTTTCTATGCTAAGAAACATGTAATTTCGCATTCTGTACTTATCGATTGTCTAACCAAATGTGCAAATGGCGCGGTGGTTTCTCTCATAATTTTAAATTAATAAGTGCTCTTAGTAATAATTTGAATACAAGAGAAGACGAATGTTATAGGAATTGATGCCTTAAAGGCACACATAAAGTAGCTTGTGTTACTAGCTCTTCCGGCTGCATTCATTTAATACAAGGACAATTTGTTTGTACAGAGGGATTTTGGGCAGATGTTTTATTTTGAATGAGCAAACGCAGTAGCTCTATTATATACGAACTTGTGTTCAGTATGCCAGGAGACCGCCTCCGTGGTCGAGTGGGTTACGGTCTCCGACTTGCATACCACTGTAGCCGATCATTACTGATGGTCACCGGTTCGAGCACCACCCAGTGTCTCTTTATATGAAAACGTTACAAGGAAACCGCCTCCGTTGTCGAGTGGGTTACGGTCTCCGACTTGTATACCACTGTAGCCTATCAATACTGATGGTCACCGGTTCGAGCACCACCCAGTGTCTCTTTATATGAAAACGTTACCAGGAAACCGCCTCCGTGGTCGAATGAGTTACGGTCTCCGACTTGCATACCAAATGTAGCCTATCATTACTGATGGTCACCGGTTCGAGCACCACCCAGTGTCTCTTTATATGAAAACGTTACAAGAAGACCGCCTCCGTGGTCGAGTGGGTCACGGTCTCCGACTTGTATACCAAATGTAGCCTATCATCACTGATGGTCACCGGTTAGAGCACCACCCAAACAGTGTCTCTTTATATGAAAACGTTGACAGTTTCTTACGGATGTTGGTTCACCAAGTACAAGTTAACCGCTGGAACCTGACCAGGAAAGGTGTTGCTAAGTAGACAGCCCGACGCTCAAATTGCAAAGCGGTGACGCCATTAAACAAACATAAATTAAACAAAATATAATCCAGGGTAAAGAGAACTGCAACCGTAACGTCTGTTATGTTGGTGGTGTACTCAATGACGTGGATGCATACACTCAGGATTGTGGTGGCACATTTATGTCTCGCCTTAGATGGCGTCTCACAAAATGACAACTTAATGACTTCATCCCCTCTTTATGAGCTTGTTTCAGGGTATTGGCTATTTCCATGTAGGTGTTTTTCTGGCATTAATGCGCTTTCTATCAGATTCAGAGCCTCTGCGCCATGCATTGACCAGTATATTGTCTGAAGGATACAGGGAACAACTACATATTTATATTCTTCGTAATGGCATTAATTAGCAACTTTATTGTTATCCGCGCAGCTCACAATCTAATATCTCCACTCCACGACATCACGAGGATCAAGATATTTTTATTTGGCGAGCTGTGACATTCATAGTATTGCGTGTATAATATGTAATGTATGTATATATAACGACACTATAAAACAATCGGTACACTGTTATATTGAGCTTTACTTTTTCGCTAAGAAGTTTAGAATTATGGATATTGCTACCATGAGTGAAGACAATAATCCTTCACGCATTGCACTAATCTACACAGACGGATCTGTAGTCCAGTGGTAACACGCTGGACTGGTAATCCAGGGATCGCAGGTTCAATACCCCGTCTGACCATAATAAAATTAACAGCCTTTCAGATGAGACTATAAACTTGTTACCTCTAAGGCAAGTGCACAGTTTCTTTTTGATGTCAGTGTATATATGTATGTGAATATGTATATAGTAATTTTACACATATTTGCACTATAGTGTAATATATAATAATAAATATTTATATATTACACTATAGTGCAAATAATAAATATTTATATATTACACTATAGTGCAAATATGTGTACAAATTACTATGTGCCCTTTATGTGTTCATTGTGATATATATATATATATATATATATATATATATATTATATCCTTAAAGCGACACTACATCAGTGAAAACGCAAATTTCCACTAATAAACAGGCGTCGTATACACTGTTTGTGGACATAACAAAATAATGTAAACAGGGTCGACATACATGTGTAATACAACCTGTGTATCCCGAATAACGAGATGTATGGTACAAATGTACCGTTATATCTCACATATTTATTTGCAGACTAATCTTAGTTAAATGTATTATCTCTAAGAAATGTCAATTCAGGAGCGTGGATGACCGGTATATGAAATCTTAAATTCACCTTTGAAAGTTTATAGACCACAAACACACTATTTATTGATTCAATATTTGCGTTCGAATGTATTCCAAAGAATTGGTAGAAGCAATGCATCATTTTATACGTGAACAATGCATTTTATTTGGCTTTTTGCGATGTAATGTCGCTTTAAGCTTGGCTTTAATTCACTTAGTATTATTGTTATTGATTTTGGTAATAGCAATGCATGTTAAGATTAAAACGCAGCTAGTGGGAGAGAGGACACGTGGCTGATCATTCCTAATCTAATTACTGGTTTAGTATGGGTGCTAGCATATTAAAACACAGCAAAGCCCCGCCCATAGTCGTGAACTTGTCCTCTCATAACAATTGTCCAAATATGTCAAAGAATCATTATCTTTAAAAGTTTTAACTTTATTTATTTTACTAGGATTGCGAAACGCAAGTGTTAACTTATATCAATCACTCTCGTTGGCGGGGATGAAAGCGTAAATGTTGTCATTCGTGTGGGAGGAAACCGGAGTACCCGGAGAAAACACACCTGTACGATCTGGCGATCACCATACCATCTCACATACTTCCCTGTCCGAGGATCGAATCCGGTTTGCATTGGTGAGAAGCGAGTGCGCTAACCACTGCGCTAATCGGATATGTTATATAGATCTGGATGTGCAGTGTGACTAGGCTGAATCCCAAGAACACTGCAATAATCGGACAACCTTAATACTAGATCATCCACCACAATGCTGTCCAAAATACGACACATGTTTGCCTTGCATGCTCAATCCAAATCACATTCTGCATCATGTACATGCATATGACATTCTAAGCCTCAATTATAAGAATATAATTTTGTTACGCATACAAATTGCCCAGCTTATAATATAAGTTATTTCTGACCAAATGTCGGGTTTATGCACATTAGAGAAACATGTGACATTATCCAGTATGGAAATCCTGAAAAAAATTGCGTCTAGTTATATAATTATCACAAAAGAACTTGCATAGTTATTAATAATTTATATAATGTGGAATACGTGATAGTGCAGTGGTAGCGCGTTCGATTTCGGGTTAGCTGTTACGATTGTGCCGTTATGCAAGGCATTTACAGTTCACATTGCCTCTTTTCTCTCCCTCGTGACGATGGATTCCATAGGTAATGAAGGTCTCGAGATCGATTCAATTAACGGTGAAAGAACTTGTTTCGCACGATATGACACGTGCAATAATGAATTGTATGACTCCGTTCTTTTAATTAGTGGTTAGCGCGCTCGCTTCTCACCAATGCAACCCGGGTTCGATCCTCGGACCAGGAAGTATGTGAGATGGCACGGTGTTCGCCAGATAGGACAGGTGGGTTTTCTCCGGGTACTCCGGATTCCTCCCACACGAATGACAACATTTACGCTTTCATCCGCGCCAACGAGAGTGATTGCCTGCACATGGTCGAACCCGCCCCACATTACATATGTGTGTGTGTGTGTTTTACGTATATTTAACGTCGCTACCGGTTGCCAATATGAGCGACGCCCCCTGAAGAAATTAGTCATTTTAGATTTTTTGGAGGATATTGCAATGACCCATTCCAGAGACCCATTCCAGAGTCTCCTCTAGTTCTTTTACGTGCACGGTGTACATCAGCGACACGAGACCTCGGTTTAAAGTCCCATCTGAAAGGCTGTTAATTGTATTAGGGTCAGACGGGGGCTCGAACCTGCGATCCCCGGATTAGCGGTCCAGCGTGTTAACACTGGACTACAGATCCGTCTTGTAATATATCACAGTACCATCACCATTAATCCGTGACATATAAAACAGTATGCATATTAATGTAAGTAAGTATACCACCTTTATGACAACAATGACATTAAGGATTATGAACTCATACAGGAAGAAGGCAAAGTCACATAACTACGGGCAAATCCAGCTGAATGTGAAAAAGCTCTTGTCTACCTCTTCGCATTCAACGTCTTCTGCTTCATCATTGAATGTTTCTGACAGCAAGAAAATTGGCCAACACCTACAAGAAATTGAATCAGACGCCCGCAGGTCTGTTTTAATGAGTTCTGCGTCGTAATGTATGCAAGTAGACGATGCGTAGGACAATCTATATTCAGCAAGTTCCATTGGGAATTGGTACAAATTAAACACGTTTTAAAATAATATAACTTTACATGAATTATAGGTTAACACATTTAAGAAATCTTAAGAGATTGTAGATGGCACGATTGAACTAATTGTGATTTAGGAATATGATGTCGAGTGTAGCAAGCTATGATTGAGGACCACATTTTTTAGAATAATCAGTACGTGTAATGTGTGTATATTGGCGTTTTAGTTTATACAAATTTATTTTAGCTCGATTGCGAAACAAGTTCTTATAACTCATATTAATCACTCTCGAGACCTCATTCCTGATGAAATCCATCGCCACGAGGGAGAGAGAAGAGGCAATGTGGAATTTAAATGCTTTGCCTAAGGGCATAATCGTAACGGCTCCAGTGGGGCTCGAACTCCGGACCTTTCGCACCTGAAGCGAACGCGCATCCACTGTGCTATCACGACTAGGCGTTTTACCCAAGCATACATACGGTAGATAAACTAATATGTGAAACAAGAGCAATTTAATAAGGTTAGTGTCTATCTCAGAGCTTACATTGGGTTTTTTTCATGTGAGTTAATTACCATAATGATTTACTCCCAACAATGAATGTGTATGTGGAAAAGATAACTCTTAAAGTATTGGTGGAATTTAATAAATCTCTTTATACCAACCAACAGCACTTGGCTTTACATGCTCTCAAAGGTATTGCTATGTTTGTTATTAAAACAAAGTAAAAACAATGGCATTGATTAAAATTTGTCATTTATTCAATGACCATATGGCAACATATATCTATATTTGCATTTATTCAATGACCATATGGCAACATATATCTATATTTGCATTTATTCAATGACCATATGGCAACATATATCTATGTTTGCATTTATTCAAATGACCATATGACAACATTATATCTATGTTTGCATTTATTCAAATGACCATATGACAACATTATATCTATGTTTGCATCTATTCAATGACGATATGGCAACATATATCTATGTTTGCTGCAGTTCTTCAAATTAATTTGTTATAAAACCAAAGATGGGTAAAATAAAACGCCACAAACAACTGATGATCTATTATCAACATATTTCCATAATGATTTACTCCCAACAATGAATGTGTCTGTGGAATGGATAACTCCAAACGTGTTGGTGGAATTTAATAAATCTATATTAAATAGTTAGAGAGTGACACAAGAGATATGTAGTAAGGTTAGTTTATGTTAATGGCTGTCCGGGATAGCGCAGTGGTTTGCGTTCTCGCTTCTCACCAATGCAACCCGGGTTCAATCCTCGGACCGGGAAGTCTGTGAGATGGTGGGCCAGGTGGGTTTTCTCCAGGTACTCCGGTTTCCTCTCTTCCGCGCCAACGAGAGTATACGTTATACAGATATGTAAACAGCAAAAATGTAGCAAAACTATATGTACACACACAAGACATCCTATAGCCATGCTAAAATATATCTGCCAGGTACACAGTTTACCACTCAGTTTAAATCTAAAACATTTGTTTTAAAATTTACATTGCACCAAGTATCAAATTGATAGCTATACAGTGACGTTTTGGATAATACATTTTATAAAATCTGAAATATATTTGTAAAGGTATTTATCCTACCTTTATGCGAAATAACGTACAAAAACGGCCTGCCTAATAAATTTTGCTTTATTAGTCAGTGCCTAATAAAGCTTTCGTGACGTCATAGGGCTAATCAATGCGCAACATATTACCAAGTGCGTAGCGAGTTTGTAAGCTGTCATGGCTAGTTTGTTTGTTTTTGTGTTGGGTGCACACTCAGAATGTAGGATAAATAGAATATTAGGTTACTGTCTTATACATTTTAATTTATTAGGCTCGTCTCCGAAAAAATACAAGACTCGGCAAAGCCTCGCCTTGTATTTTTTCTCCGACTCGCCTAATAAATTAAAATTTATAAGACAGTAACCTAATATTCTCTATATACTAGATAGTGCTATTTCTCAATTCGAGATATTATTTGATTTAACATTAATTTAGCTTTAATAGACAATACTAAATGTATCCACAGCACATACTCACAAAGTTAGCGAGGGTTCCAGTCTGTCGATTTTTCACTTTTAAACTTCTTTCAAAATGTTGATATTATCAGAAACTCAATACAGCCCGGCCCGATTAATGGCGTCGGTGTTAAAATCTATTTATTTGACTGACCAGGCAAAATATATCGACGCCTGTTCCCAACCTATCACCAAGTACCATGACAGCTGAATCAATCTGAACTAGTAACCATCATTTGCCGTCATGATTCAGCCGTCAAATTCTGCGGAGCGTAGCACCCCGTATATATACCAATACATTATATAAGAGATTAACATCACGCCTATAGGAATAACCTATGACAGTTCAAATAAACCATACCTCGCGACTTTAAGGTTGACCTTTCACGGTCAAATCAAGGTCATGTGAATATATACCATTATGTGGTCAATCATTTTGGGGCTTGCTCCCCAGGAATGCTGTTCGCTAGAGTAGTATTTAATTATGTGTATTTTATATTAGTATTATAGCAATATGCAAATTACGATGTAGTTAATTGTGTATGATTAGAAACCATTGCATGTTTTCTATTTACTATAATCCATCCATAGATTATCGCGATCTTCCACTGAGTAATTATAACCAACATTTGTTGGCCTAATTATATATAGGATCTTACATGAGTGATGATTTCATACCATATTTTATGAAACGAGTTTTGTAATTTTGTTATAAGGTAGCAAATACAATAATAATTAAAACATATGGTAGGCAATTACCACGAGTGTAAGGTCCTTTTCATCACATTACCACAGTAACAACAACCATCGTACACTTTTGAGGCTTATTATATTAAAGGAAATCAGAAAGGTGCATCCGTCCGCCGTAGTAAATAGTCCCTGATAAGCCAAATTATTCACGCAAATAATCAACACAATATTTGTAATGACTATATCCCTCTAATGCATATTTAGTATTTATTTTTACACAATCTATATGTCGAATGTGTGAAGTTAGCTGTCATGTCGGGGCCAACTAAAATCCTTACAGGTTGCATTACACGTGTGCACATATAAGACGATATGTGATTGTTGTATACTGAATACAAGCAAAATTATGTGCTAAAATGTCAGTTTACTATGTCACAAGAAACTGCGCATAGCATATGCGAATAATAATGTGTTCGTTGGTTCTTGGCTGGACTGGGTTGGAATGTGCTGGATGGGTCTGGGTAGGGACTGGACTGGGGCTGGACTGGGCTGGAATGTGCTAGATGGTCTGGATAGGGGCTGGACTGGGGCTGGACTGGACTGGAATGTGCTAGGTGGGTCTGGATAGGGACTGGGCTGTGGCTGGACGGGGCTGGAATGTGCTAGATGGGTCTGGATAGGGACTGGACTGGGACTGGACTGGGGCTGGACTTGGCTTGTATTGGTTTGTACGTATGTTATGTACCTTATTTCTAAGTAGTATTTTAGAATGAGATGATAATAGGTGTAATTTGTATCATTGTAGGTGCTATATTTGACTGGGATGAACAGGCTGCGAAGACTGGTTTCCTGTTTGCTATTGCAAACTTCAACGAACGTCAGACAGAACATTTCAAACTGACGGCTCTGGTTGATGTAATAGATGTCGGCAATAGTTTCAATTTGGCAGCATCAAGTAAGTTAGTTTACAAAATAACCCTGTATACTGTATAACGAATTAATTTCCCGGTATCCCATATTTGCGGATTTCTGAAAATTAGCATTTTCACGAATTATTAAATTCACAGATAGTGTCAACATTGGGTTAAGCAGCCAAGCCAAGGGAATCACAGATAATGGCTGCTTACTACATGTTGGCTACCTAATTATTCGTTCAGTAATATCCACAATAATGTTAACATTTCCAGGAACTGAGCACGTGAATTTCATGTCGTCGGCGGTTAAATGTCGAGGCAAACTTATCACACTAACTAATCTGCAAGGGGAAGTCGTGATAGCGCAGTGGTAGCTCGTTCGCTGCAGTTGCAGAAAGCCCCGCTGGAGCCGTTTCGACTGTGCCACTAGGCAAAACATTTAAATTTCACATTGCGTCACACAGCCATTACGATTGAGCTGTGTACAGGACATTTAAAGTTCACGTTGCCTCTTCTCTCTCCCTCGTGGCGATGGATTCCATCAGGAATGATGTCTCGAGAGTGATTAATATAAGTTGTAAGAACTTGTTTCGCAATCGAGTTAAAATAAATTTGTATGAACTAATATGTAAATTTCACATTGCCTCTTCTCTCTCCCTCGTGGCGATGTATTCCACGAGGACTCGAGAGTGATTAATATAAGTTATAAGAACTTGTTTCGCAATCGAGCTAAATTAAATGTGTATGAACTAATCTGCAACCGTAGTCATAGCAGCCTGGAAATACCCTCGCAATACCAGCACTATATCCATCTTACAAGCTTATTCCGTGGAAAATCATATTTGTTTCAATGTTCTAGACACTGTTCAAGAAATAGTTATGGGAAACAAGATCTCTTTTTGTGAACTGGTCTCAAATGTGAAATTCATTATTCTCTTTAGCTCAACAAAATGTGTCATGTGTGCATATAATATATTGGAATATTATCGCTGGCCGCTCAGAACATTCATTTTCGTTGGCAAACAAGCCTGTATTGGATAACATGGCATTTCTGCTCGTCTCCTGTGCGATTGTGTTATAGATTGCAATGATTTGGATGAAATAAATCCTCTTTATGCATTAAAGCCCCATTTGCTTAGAATGTGCTGCATCCCAGGATATTCTGAGTAATGGAGGAGTTGGAATCACAAGTATTAATAATCTTGTAAATTTTCAATTGTATAATTTGCTCAAATAGTTTTGTTTTTTTATTTATTTTTTGTTTATTTTCCCTTTTATAGCATACACAACATAAGTGTCACATGTTAACATTATACATAGTACTTAATGAACATATAATTATAATTCTTATCTATTTAATATGAATTTGTGCTGACAATTACAAATATTTCTTATTTCAAAATTCTTGCATCTGATTTATGGATGCCATAAAAGGTGTCCGTCTTAAATGTGACACTCCCATGCTTGACGGATAAATTGTTACGGTATATAAACATTCATGAAAAGGGGTTTTAGAATACATGGACAATGTTTAAAAAAGATAACGTTATTAAAACTCTCAATGATCATAATTTGCTCAAATAGTTAGCATGCATTGTAATTTTGCAGACCTACAGAAAAGAAACTGGCTTTATTACATTATTATTAATTTAACATTACATTGCGTCCGTTTCTGGATGTGTACAGTCTACATCCGTTATGTCGAATTCCGTCGGACCGAACAAAATACTTCGACACAACCGAAGTTGACTTAACGAAATTCTATATAAACGTAGCCAGTTATATGTAAAATGATAATGTCTGAACTTGGACATTGATCCGACTTCGAGATAACCGGATAATTGGACATAACCGACTTTGACATAAGAATGTAGACTGTATTTACAATTAATCGACACTTCTCTAAACAGCGAATTTCCAAAGATAACACAAGAATAAATTTGTATATTAATTATTGTTTTGTTTCACCTTTCCACGAAAAACAACAAATACAAATACTGGTACTATAAAGAACGTGGAGTGCGTTGTCTTTCATTTGGGACTTTAACCGATGTCTCGTGTCGGTGCTTTACACCGTGCACGCAAAAGAACCAGATGAGATTCTGGAATGGGTATCTGTCTGTATCAATGCACTATCCTACACAAATCTAAAATGACTAATCTCTCCAGGAGACGTCGTTCATATGGGCAACCAGTAGCGATGATAAATAAACGTAAAACACACAAGTGGAGTGTATTTGCAACATTGTGTTTAAGAGCATGCATAGCATACGCTGCGATAGCGGTAGTGGGCTAGACTGTGCTGGTCTGAGCTGCTCTGGACTGGGCCGAGCTGGCCAGATATGTTCTGTCATGATCTGGGATAGACTGTCCTCGGCTGGGGCTACGCTGGTCTGGCCCGAGCTGGATTGCGCTAGCATGTACTGTGCTGGTTGGCATGAGATGGGCTAAGCTGTGTTTAATTGGACTGTGCTGCGCTGGGCAAGGGTTGCATGTACTTAGATATGAGCTGTGCTGGAATGGGCGGTTGGCTGATATGCGCTGGAATGTTCAGGGCGGGCATAACTGAGCTGTACTGGAATAGTCAACGATGATTGGGCTGCGCCGTACTGACCATGCTTGGGCTGTGCTGGGCTGGGGCTGGGTTGTGCTGTTTGGGATGGGCTGAACTACGCTGGACTGCGTTCAGCCAGTCTGTAATGTTTATGGTATATATTATTTCAAACACGATTTGACACAATAGTCATATGTCTGATTCACAAAACACTATATATCATGATTACTGAAAATGGCTGATAATTCAGTACATTACATGAACAAACGAATTCTTCTAAATTAGACCAATGTTGGTTCATATGAACCATGCTCCTGTGTCGAGATACAACTCTATATATTCAGACGATAATAAATGATTGTGAAAACTGAGGCCTAGTTGTCTTACCAATTTGCTAAAATGGGTCCCCAATGCGTTTTGTATCGACATAACCGAACATATTACTAGTCGTTTTAATTGTTCACGTGAAGCGCTGTGGAATCCAATTTGCATCAATGATTTGAAAGTAATTTTTTGATTTAACTTCCTTCAACTTGTCTTAGACAAAATAACGCGGATGTTGCTATGCTAGTCTAAATGTCTGCAATAATACATCGAACGAAAAGCATTATTTCTACTTGTGTTTCAGTTTTAGTTTCCCCAATAGTTGCAACAATACAGCTCTGGAGAAAAACATGGCGAAACCAAGAGAACAACTGCTTATGAGAGTTGATTTCTGGGATGTTGAAAACTATGCATGTATATACTCGTGCGTTTCACGGCTAGCGGATTAGCACAGTGGATTGGTCCATCACTTCTGGTCAATTCAACCCGGTTTCGAACCTCCACCGGTAGAATGTTATATGGTACGGTCCCCTATATGGTACGTCCCCCATATGGTACCGTCCCCCATATGGTACGGTCCCCCATATGGTACGGTCCCCCATATGGCACTATAGTAAATCACGTCAGTATTCACACCAACGAATCCACTCTAATATGGGATGCCGTTTTGCTATTTATTCAGTATTTATGGATATCCATAATTCCAGGCGCGCCGTTTTGCTATTTATTCAGCATTTATTGATATCCAAATATCGAGATATGGATATCCAAAAAAGGAATTATGAATATCCAATAATCAAAAGGAATTATGAATATCCAATAATCAAAAGGAATTATGAATATCCAGAAATCGAATTATCGATATTCAATAATTTTCATCAGATGTGGCCCTGCATTGAACATTTGTGGGGAATCATTGGCAATACTATGAACTACTGAATAATGTAGTTTCAGACACAAATCAGCGGCAGCAACATATGTCCAGGGATTTCCATATCACCCATCTAATAGACAGAATTCCGTATGGTTCTCACGATATGGAGATTCTTCGCACGATATCAGGAGATATATTCCGACCGTAAAACTGATTTAGTTTATACAAATTTATTTTAGCTCGATTGCGAAACAAGTTATTATTACTTATACTAATCACTCTCGAGACCTCATTCCTGATGGAATCCATCGCCACGAGGGAGAGAGAAGAGGCATGTGGAATTTAAATGCCTTGCCTAAGGACACAATCTAACGGCTCCAGCGGGGCTCGAACTCCGGGCCTTTCGCACGTGAAGCGAACGCGCTACCACTGCGCTATCACGACTTCCACTATGATTTGCATGATATTTATATAAGAATCTTAAAATATCAAAATATAAAGTTGGCTCACGTATCCACGCTGGAATAAATCTTAATTAAATAGTGAAACATAATACTCAGCACTTGTGTACACGTCATTGCCAAGACAAACACGTGTTTAACATTGCAACTGTTCCTGTATTCCCATTCCCATTTGTATAATGCCCATTTTGTTCGCGCTCAAGAATCATGTCAGTTTTACATTGCGGATAAAATTCGAATTCTCTAGATGGGGAAATTATTATTTATCCTGGGGGATAACGCTTTTTTGAGATATGGCATCTATGACATTAAAATGGTATTGGATAGCACCAATGTATGTCTGTGAGCTATACTGGATGTATAATATAGTGTTAGCCACGCGACATTTTTTTTGTAATCCCATCTACTTAATCCCAATGGATGCTATGCACTTCAGTATCACGGATTTGTCATTCTTGCTATCACGTTACAAGTAACAGCCCGATGAAATACGCCGACATCATTGAGCTAAATGGTAGATTCTGGTATTGAGTCGGTGAAAGCTATAATGAATAAATATTCCAAACTCGATGTCATTTTATTCCGACATTAATATCGTTGATAAATATAAAAAAAAATATATAGATACAAAGAAAGCAAAAATAAAGTAGAAAATAAATAAATAAAGTTTAAACTTTAGAGAAAGCAGACATACAAAGAGATACTTTCTTTGAATAAATAATGTATTGTGCTTTCATTTAACAAGATTTAATATATAAATAAACGTCTGCGTAGACTTCTAGATGTGGATTCGCGAAATTAATAAACATCTGAATAAACTTTTGAATAAACTTCTATATGTGTATTCGCGAATAAACATCTGAATAAACTTCTGAATAAACTTCTATATGTGTATTCGCGAATAAACTTCTGCATAAACTTCTAGATGTGTATTCGCGAATAAACTTCTGAATAAACTTCTAGATGTGTATTCGCGAATAAACTTCAGAATTAACTTCTAGAGGTGTATTCGCGAATAAACTTCTGCATAAACTTCTAGATGTGTATTCGCGAATAAATTTCTGAATAAACTTCTAGATGTGTATTCGCGAATAAACTTCTGAATAAACTTCTAGATATGTATTCGCAAATAAACTTCTGAATAAACTTCTAGATGTGTATTTGCTAATAAACTTCTGAATAAACTTCTAAATGTGTATTCGCATAAGAAGGTTATTCGCGAATACACATCTAGACGTTTATTCAGAGGTTAATACAGACGTTATTCGCGAATACACATCTAGAAGTTTATTCATAATTCTATACAGAAGTTTATTCGCGAATAGACATCTAGAAGTTTATTCAGAAGTTTATTCGCGAATACACATTTAGAAGTTTATTCAGAAGTTTATACAGAAGTTTATTCGCGAATACACATCTAGAAGTTTATTCAGAAGTTTATACGCGATTACACATCTAGAAGTTTATTCAGAAGTCTATACAGAAGTTTATTCGCGAATACACATCTAGAAGTTTATTCAGAAGTATATACAGAAGTTTATTCGCGAATACACATCTAGAAGTTTATTCAGAAGTATATACAGAAGTTTATTCGCGAATACACATCTAGAAGTTTATTCAGAGGTATATACAGAAGTTTATTCGCGAATATACATCTAGAAGTTTATTCAGAATTCTGTACAGAAGTTTATTCGTGAATAGACATCTAGAAGTGTATTCATAAGTTTATTCGCGAATACACATTTAGAAGTTTATTCAGAAGTCTATACAGAAGTTTATTCGTGAATATACATCTAGATGATTATTCAGAAGTTTATTCGCGATTACACACCTAGAAGTTTATTCAGAAGTCTATACAGAAGTTTATTCGCGAATACACATCTAGAAGTTTATTCAGAATGCTATACAGAAGTTTATTCACGAATACACATCCAGCAGTTTATTCAGAAGTCTATACAGAAGTTTATTCGCGAATACACATCCAGAAGTTTATTCAGAAGTCTATACAGAAGTTTATTCGTGAATATACATCTAGAAGATTATTCAGAAGTTTATTCGCGATTAAACACCTAGAAGTTTATTCAGAAGTCTATACAGAAGTTTATTCGCGAATACACATCTAGAAGTTTATTCAGAAGTCTATACAGAAGTTTATTCGCGAATACACATCTAGAAGTTTATTCAGAAGTATATACAGAAGTTTATTCGCGAATACACATCCAGAAGTTTATTCAGAAGTCTATACAGAAGTTTATTCGCGAATACACATCTAGAAGTGGAGCTATATTCTTACTTTGCTTAATTGGCTTCTCCTACAGCAGATGTATTAATAAAGTATATTCTACATGTACCCTTAAATTACTCGTAAATGTCGTACCTTTCTTCATGATATTCGGAAACGATCTAATCAATTATATTCAATGTGTGTGTGTGTCTTCGCATACTTGACATTAATTTGCAGTAAATCAATCAAATAAAACTTCTTGTGTCGGCATCGTGATGAATTAGTTGTTTTGTAACAAAACAGAGGAAAAAACGACATCAACTGAACACATCAAATATTCAGCTTTATTATACTAGGTCTCTAAGAACATTATGAATGTAGCCAGAAATGATAGGTCATACAAGAGTAGTAAATGGCAATTGGGTTATTTATGTGACACCGTCTGGCGCGGACGATAGAGACACCGTCTAGAACGGGAACGAGGCATTCTGGGAACCAGCTCTACCAGGGAAAACCGCATACATACTCAGAAAGCTAAACAAGCAACACGTTGATAAATTGTCTGTTAGCATTATCAAATTATAAAGTTGCAGCTGTTAGGTACAAAATCAGGTAAGTTCCCTGACCATTTAGGTACTACTTTACCACTAAACATAGTGTTGCATCCGTGGTCCAGCGGTAGAGCGTCGGATTTGGAATCGATCGGTACCTGATTCGATACTCGGTCAGGCCACGTATATAGTGTCATTGAGCAAGGCACCTCACATACATCGCTTAGTACATCGCTTAGTTAACAACTTAGGTCGGCTAAGCTTGCCCAGGAGAACATGTATATGTCTCCGCAAATGGTTTGACATTAATGGAACATACATACATAAGAAAATACCGTTATGTCTGTAGCTTATACACATTTATTTTAGCTCGATTGCGAAACAAGTTCTTTCAACTTATATTTAATCACTCTCGAGACCTCATTCCTGATGGAATCCATCGCCACGAGGGAGAGAGAAGAGGCAACGTGGAATTTAAATGCCTTGCCTAAGGGCACACTCGTAACGGCTCCAGCGGGGCTCGAACTCCGGTCCGTTCGCACCTGAAGCGAACGCGCATCCACTGAGCTATCACGATTGAGTTATGTCTGTAATTACTAATTTTAGAATATTATGTTTGTTTGTTTGTTCGAGATTTACGCATGCATTATGGGCCATATCGCCGGCGGGCAGTTTACCAATCAACATCTTTCCTGGGCAGGCTACAGCTGTTAACCAGTACTTGGTGCACCAACATCCGTAAGAAACTTCCAACTTTTCCATATAAATGAGACACGGCCAGAGCTGGGCTAGAAACCGTGACCATCAGTTATGATAGGCTGCAGTGGTATACAAGTCAGCGACCGTAACCACTCGACCACGGATGCGGAATACTTTAGTACATATGCAACTGATCAATAAACCCGGAGCATTTGTAGGTAGCTCCACTATTTGTATAGGTACTATGCTGATAGTATATCATTGCAATGTACATTGTAGTACGTCCATGCATTCAATGTACATTGTAGTACGTCCATGCATTCAATGTACATTGTAGTACGTCCATGCATTCAATGTCCATTGTAGTACGTCCATGCATTCAATGTACATTGTAGTACGTCCATGCATTCAATGTACATTGTAGTACGTCCATGCATTCAATGTCCATTGTAGTACGTCCATGCATTCAATGTCCATTGTAGTACGTCCATGCATTCAATGTACATTGTAGTACGTCCATGCATTCAATGTACATTGTAGTACGTCCATGCATTCAATGTACATTGTAGTACGTCCATGCATTCAATGTACATTGTAGTACGTCCATGCATTCAATGTACATTGTAGTAACTCCATGCATTCAATGTACATTGTAGTACGTCCATGTATTCAATGTACATTGTAGTACGTCCATGCATTCAATGTACATTGTAGTACGTCCATGAATTCAATGTACATTGTAGTACGTCCATGCATTCAATGTCCATTGTAGTACGTCCATGCATTCAATGTACATTGCAGTACGTCCATGCATTCAATGTACATTGCAGTACGTCCATGCATTCAATGTACATTGCAGTATCCATGCATTCAATGTACATTGTAGTACGTCCATGCATTCAATGTACATTGTAGTACGTCCATGCATTCAATGTACATTGTAGTACGTCCATGCATTCAATGTCCATTGTAGTACGTCCATGCATTCAATGTACATTGCAGTACGTCCATGCATTCAATGTACATTGCAGTACGTCCATGCATTCAATGTACATTGCAGTACGTCCATGCATTCAATGTCCATTGTAGTACGTCCATGCATTCAATGTACATTGAGTACGTCCATGCATTCAATGTACATTGTAGTACGTCCATGCATTCAATGTCATTGTAGTACGTCCATGCATTCAATGTCCATTGTAGTACGTCCATGCATTCAATGTCCATTGTAGTACGTCCATGCATTCAATGTACATTGTAGTACGTCCATGCATTCAATGTACATTGCAGTACGTCCATGCATTCAATGTACATTGCAGTACGTCCATGCATTCAATGTACATTGCAGTACGTCCATGCATTCAATGTACATTGTAGTACGTCCATGCATTCAATGTACATTGTAGTACGTCCATGCATTCAATGTCCATTGTAGTACGTCCATGCATTCAATGTACATTGCAGTACGTCCATGCATTCAATGTCCATTGTAGTACGTCCGTGCATTCAATGTACATTGTAGTACGTCCATGCATTCAATGTCCATTGTAGTACGTCCATGCATTCAATGTACATTGTAGTACGTCCATGCATTCAATGTACATTGCAGTACGTCCATGCATTCAATGTCCATTGTAGTACGTCCATGCATTCAATGTACATTGTAGTAACTCCATGCATTCAATGTACAGTGTAGTACGTCCATGCATTCAATGTCCATTGTAGTACGTCCATGCATTCAATGTACATTGCAGTACGTCCATGCATTCAATGTACATTGTAGTACGTCCATGCATTCAATGTACATTGCAGTACGTCCATGCATTCAATGTACATTGCTGTACGTCCATGCATTCAATGTACATTGTAGTACGTACATGCATTCAATGTACATTGCAGTACGTCCATGCATTCAATGTACATTGCTGTACGTCCATGCATTCAATGTACATTGCAGTACGTCCATGCATTCAATGTACATTGTAGTACGTCCATGCATTCAATGTACATTGTAGTACGTCCATGCATTCAATGTACATTGTAGTACGTCCATGCATTCAATGTACATTGTAGTACGTCCATGCATTCAATGTACATTGTAGTACGTCCATGCATTCAATGTCATTGTAGTACGTCCATGCATTCAATGTACATTGTAGTACGTCCATGCATTCAATGTACATTGTAGTACGTCCATGCATTCAATGTACATTGAGTACGTCCATGCATTCAATGTACATTGTAGTAGTCCATATTCAATGTCATTGTAGTACGTCCATGCATTCAATGTCCATTGTAGTACGTCCATGCATTCAATGTACATTGCAGTACGTCCATGCATTCAATGTACATTGTAGTACGTCCATGCATTCAATGTACATTGCAGTACGTCCATGCATTCAATGTACATTGCTGTACGTCCATGCATTCAATGTACATTGTAGTACGTACATGCATTCAATGTACATTGCAGTACGTCCATGCATTCAATGTACATTGCTGTACGTCCATGCATTCAATGTACATTGCAGTACGTCCATACATTCAATGTACATTGTAGTACGTCCATGCATTCAATGTACATTGTAGTAACTCCATGCATTCAATGTACATTGTAGTACGTCCATGCATTCAATGTACATTGTAGTAACTCCATGCATTCAATGTACATTGTAGTACGTCCATGCATTCAATGTACATTGTAGTACGTCCATGCATTCAATGTACATTGTAGTACGTCCATGCATTCAATGTACATTGCAGTACGTCCATGCATTCAATGTACATTGTAGTACGTCCATGCATTCAATGTACATTGCAGTACGTCCATGCATTCAATGTACATTGTAGTACGTCCATGCATTCAATGTCCATTATAGTACGTCCATGCATTCAATGTACATTGTAGTACGTCCATGCATTCAATGTACATTGCAGTACGTCCATGCATTGAGTGTACATTGCAGTACGTCCATTCATTCAATGTACATTGTAGTACGTACATGCATTCAATGTACATTGTAGTACGTCCATGCATTCAATGTACATTGAAGTACGTCCATGCATTCAATGTACATTGCAGTACGTCCATGCATTCAATGTACATTGCTGTACGTCCATGCATTTATTCGCATTATGATCACACTATGATTTTTTATAATTTATTTCAACCCGCCAACATCGGCGACTATGTAATACCTAGATGTATAATTGTTATTAATAGTCTTGGAAGATAGTGCTAGATACAGACTTACTTAGTTAAGCGTCGTCATCCTTTTCTGGTCATACAGCATCCATCACAATTCGCCAACGGACCCGGTCTGTTGCCATCGGCTGGACTCGTCGCTAGACATAGAAGATGCACATATCCCGCACATATCCAAGAATAATCGTTTATATGTTATGTTCGTGTACCATCTTGCCCGTTCGGCTTAATGCCATGCTGCATTGGGTCTAGCGGGTTTCGATGTTCGTTTCATGTCCTGGACTGTATGGCCAAATAACTGGAAGAACTAAAGTTGACTGTTTATATTGTTCACTGTACTTTACTAATTCACGAACTGTCACGGACCCGAACCCATCTTGTAGAGATGAGTCTATCCACTGGCCACACATACACACTGCACCCTCTCACTGTGATGTTATTCTGCCGTTACAAGTACATCCTGATATTTTAATAAAAAACTACTAATATATCTTATCCGCCGTTACAAAAGTCAAACTATATTGTGTTCACTCAGAAATCTCGTGAAAACAAGGGACACAACTCTAGTGTCATTATAATACAATTTACCCCAATTTACACAAAGTGTTAAAATCCACACGGTTACATTCGGTGTATGGCACAGACACATACTACCCTTGTATAGTGTCCAATCCGAAAAATTACTAATCGCGAACTCGAAATACTTCAATGTGCAGTACCACGTGATAGCCACCGGACTACTGATTTATCACTTATGTTTTGTGTGACTACATTCAGATAATGTGTATATATTAGGTTTGAAACCGACACCTATCCGTCGACCTCGCTATAAAGCTGACTATGGCAGATAAAGTGGCCTTAACATACGGATATGTAGTCCAGTGGTAACACACTGGACTGGTAATCCAGGGATCGCATGTTCGATCCCCCGTCTGACCATAATAAACAGTCTTTCAGATGGGACGTTAAACCGAGATCTTGTGTCGGTGCTTTACACCGTGCATGTAAGACAACCAGAGGAGACTCTGGAATGGGTCTCTGTCTGTATCATTGCACTGTCCTCCAAACATCTAAAATGACTAATCTCTTCAGGAGGAGTCGCTCATATAAGCAACCAGTAGCGACGATAAATAAACGTAAAACACACACGTCGATCCAGGAGCGTGGCTGACCGTTTTATGAACTCCTACTTTCACTTGTGTGAGCATATAGACATAAACAACACTGTTTAATGATTGAAAGTTAGTGTTCGAATTATTTCGGAAGAATTTGCAATGCTTAATATACTTCAACGTGCTTTTTCTTGCTTTTTGCGATATTATGTCGCTATTAAAACACTGTCGTGACGTCATACCTTTGTACTTGCAGTCCAGTATTACTATTACTATTATATTGGACTGGTGTCAAAAGGCCAGATTATTATATTAAATCCTACACGTACATGTACGAAATTAACAATTTTAATTAGTAGGATCTTGTTATATAAGTGTGTGTTTTAAGTAAGATATAAGTCTCAAACGGATCCAATATGTACATGTTTGGTACTGTCTTCGGCGCGTTGCGCCTCACACAGTCCAATATTTAACATATTGGATCGTTTTCGGCTTATATCCTATACTTAATGGAGATTAATAAGTTATGAAGCAAAGTAAAATGACAACAAACGTCAATTCCGGAGCCTGGATGACCGTTTTATGAAATACTACGTTCACGTTTGAATGTTTGTATACCACAAAAACACTGTTAAATTGATTCAATGTTAGTGTTCGATGTATTCAGAAGAATGTGTAGTAGCAATGCATTTATACGTGAAAAGGGCTTTTATGTGCTTTTTGCGATGTAGTGCCGCTTTAAACATCTATGTAATAATACATCACTTTGCAACACTGCATTAATTGTTTGTTTTTTTATTCCCAGTCTTAGTTCGTGTTGCACATTCTGCAATTACGATACATGCATAATGTATATATATACTGACACCAAAACGTAACTGTGCACATACCATAGATGTAAAATTTATATTCTTTTAGAAAACAATATAGGCCAATAGTAGGATGGTGCTATATAAGTGTGTGTTTTAACCCTTTCAACCCCAAGTAACTGACATGGACTGGTCCATGATATTTTTAGACCAATAAATTAATAACAAAATTACATTTGGATCAGTTCATTTATCAAAATGGGTAATTTTATCTAAAAATAGTAATAATTATTACTGGCAAAAAAGTGCAGATCCTGATGAGACGGCTCGTTACGAGCCGGCTCATCTGGATCTACACTTTTCATAAGCCTATTTAGAGGCTTGTGGGGTTGAAAGGGTTAAGTAAGATATAAGCCTCAAGTGGTAGTCGTGATAGCGCAGTGGATGCGCGATCCCTTCAGGTGCGAAAGGTCCGGAGTTCGAACCCCACTGGAGCCGTTACGATTGTACCCTTAGGCAAGGCATTTAAATTCCACGTTGCCTCTTCTCTCTCCTTCATGGCGATGGATTCCATCATGAATGAGGTCTCGAGAGTGATTAATATAAGAGATAGATAGAGATAGATTTCTTTATTTATAGAGGGTGACCTAATTAGTTTTCAACTAATCCTCCTTAGGACCCTCTTCAAGTTGTTAAACACTATAGAATAAATGTACATACACAATAATTATAACATAGTTATGCCGTACAATATACATGCATAATAATATATAAGTTGAGAAGAACTTGTTTCGCAATCGAGCTAAAATAAATTTGTATAAACTAATTTGGTATCAAAATATGCGAACTATTGGGTAACTTGGTGTGGATGATTATATCCTTCACCCATGATAGTAAATTCCATAATTCTAAATTTTGTAACGAAAGAGTAACGCTCAATATAAAAGTGCACACTTTTTTATGGTTTTATGAAACCTGGCAACAAGGCGTCGATATATTTTGCCTGGTCAGTCAAATACATATAGCTTAATACCGATACTATTAATTGGGCCGTATTGAGTTTCTGATCATATCAATGTCATTTTGCCAGAAGTTAAAAAGTGAAAAATCGACAGACTGTGTGTTTTACGTTTATTTATCGTCGCTACCGGTTGCCCATATGAGCGACGCCTCCTGAAGAGATTAGTCATTTTAGATTGTTGGAGGATAGTGCAATGACACAGAGAGAGACACATTCCAGAGTCTCCTCTGGTTCTTTTACGTACACGATGACTGGCACACAGGCTATGTTTTATGGTATATACTCACACGAAAAAGACAGTGTGCACTTGGGTTAGTGGGAACATTTTATACTTATATTCACACGTAAAACAATGTTCTGAAAAGTATCAAATTTCAATTAAAAGTAAAACATCGTGTAGCCAATACATTTTTGCACATTTTGATACCAAATTTGCTTATATGTTTCGTGTGAGTTTAAAATGGACCTACAGAGCTGACACACATCATTATTAATGCTATCTATGAAACATGTTCTAGGATCTCCTGTTCATGAAATTTCTCCAAGATGATATCAGTGCAGCTGTCAATAATTGCCTCAATCATACACGGAGTCAGTTTAATACTCGTGGGTCATGTCAGTTTTGATTTTATAATTTGATAAACATCAAAAAGGCGACTTTATACGTTATGTATTTGACAGACAAGATGACTGATAATCTATAATACGGTACGCATGTCCCCATAACTAGTCTTCTCTACACCACATACATAGTGGGAACATAAATATCGGTGATAACTCGATGAAATAAAATCCTATCTTACACTAATAAACACAACCCTTCTTTTTCTTTTACGATTTCCAATGATTTTGGCTAATATAATTTAATTCATTTTAACTGTCCCTGTCTGGAGTCTCATTTCACTATATTGCACAACCGCACAACCACTTATTTTAGTGTGAACGTCCGACATAAGAAATAGTTCCGGTATAATTTAAGTTGGTTTCTCTCTGCTGTGAAAATGAAAACTACAGACAAAACAAATTCATTGGAATAATTATATTACTTTTATTATAACTGTTCATGATAGTCAGAAAATAGCTAAAATACAAAAGTATATCTAACCGTGCAGGAATACGAAACATGCAGTGGCAGATAAAATGCCATCTTTCACTGTTTGAAAACAGTGGAAGATGGAGTGTTCTTTCGCTGAGAACATCATTCATTGCAAAGCAAAGCAGACAGTAGCATCATGGGATAGTTGCAAAGTAAAGAAATTGGAACTTCCGTGAACAAGGACAATTATACAAAAATAATAAGAAGGAAGAAATAGGATGTCTGTATGTAAGCAATATTTAGTTTATACAAATGTATTCTAGCTCCATTACGAAACTAGTTCTTACAACTTATATTAATCACTCCCCAGACCTCATTCCTGACGGAATCCATCGCCACGAGGGAGAGAGAAGAGACGTGGAATTTAAATACTTTGCCTATCGTAACCACAGGGATTCGGCACGTTTGGGGGTACTAGTATATATATTTAAGTACAGGGATTCTACTCTGTGGGATTATTAGAATGTAACAAGATGCTTTTTTATATATGAAGAACAATCATAATCCAATCAGAACGCTCGTTTCAACGCTCGTTTCAACGCGAATTGCGCCGCTTTTGAATTTTTCAAAACAAATTGAAAATGCTATGAAATCTCTTTTTGACGTACATTTTTGCCGGATAAACATACAGGTTAGTGGAAACACATTTTATTGATAATGTTATTCACAGTTAAAACTCTCCCGTCGAAGATTTTTTTTTGTTGCTGACAGAACCCGTGTCCTAGTATGGAAATGTGACCTGCTATGGCTAATGTATGTGGCAATTGTTTGCAAAGTATACATGCATGCAGCTTAAAGTTGTGTTTTATTTGAAGAACAATATAAAGACTCGGGATAGGCGTTATATTTGGACAGCTTTGTACAAAATTGTTTCAGATAGTGCCATTTTACTGATCGATGCGAAATCTGACATCCCACAAAGTAGAATCCCTGTACTTAAATATATATACTAATACCCCCAAACGTGCCGAATCCCTGTGATCGTAACGGCTCCAGCGTCATGTATTTGAATGTCACATGGTATTTCAGACTGATTATCCAGGCGGATTGTGGAAGCGGCAATATAATCCACTTATAGCATTGCCTAGAATGTGCAGCACTCAACCATACTGTAATTAATGGATGATTAGAACTCAATAGTCTCGTGTTATACTATCATTTCTTCATAATCCATCATTCATGGCGTAGGTCTAATTTCGAAGATATACACACACTCTGTTTGCTTTTAAATTACTGTTTACTATGTAATACTTGCGGTCTACTAGAGTGTGTGTTTTACGTTTATTTATCGTCGCTACCGGTTGCCCATATGAGCGACGCCTCCTGAAGATATTAGTCATTTTAGATGTTGGAGGATAGTGCAATGATACAGACAGACACATTCCAGAGTCTCCTCTGGATCTTTTACGTGCACGTGTAAAGCACCGACACGAGACCTCGGTTTAACGTCCCATCTGAAAGACTGTTAATTTTATTAGGGTCAGACGGGGGATCGAACCTGCGATCCCTGGATTACCAGTCCAGCGTGTTACCACTGCTCTACAGATCCATCTGTGGTCTACTAGAGTAAACTGCTTATGAATTATAATTGATTTGCCTCATTTGAAAATGGACTTTATGTTGAAAAGTGTACCTTTTCATGTTTTCGGTTAAAATAAAACACAAAGATGTGTTCATACAGGTCAGATAGAATACATGGTTTAGTAGAGTTAATGTTTTACTACAGGGCAAGTAATACACTTGAGTCAGGACGCCACAAGTCGTGGTGGAAGTCATGATAGCACAGTGGATGCGCGTTCGCTTCAGGTGCGAAAGGTCCGGAGTGCGAGCACCGCTGGAGCCGTTACGATTGTGCCCTTAGGCAAGGCATTTACATTCCACGTTGCCTCTTCTCTCTCCCTAGTGGCGATGGATTCTATCAGGAATGAGGTCTCGAGAGTGATTAATATAAGTTGTAAGAACATGTTTCGTAATGGAGCTAGAATTAATTTGTATAAATTAAGACGCCACAAACACAACCCAATACTCTACTACAAAATGGTGTCCAACATAACACCATCATATATTTCTGATCTTCGCTCGCCTCTCGCTCGAAATGAACATTAAAACTTGCGTAACCAAGAAGATATTCGAGTGCGGGGAGCCCGAACATCACACTATTAAGACTCTGTTTTCCCCTCAACGACAAGAGTTTTCAACGACCTTCTATTATCCTCGAGGAATGCACCTACTGTTTCAGCATTTAAGAGTCATTTACATTCGCCAGATAAGGTATTGTCATTTCTCTATAAGGGAAAGCGGAAACCTCGAGTACACTACACTCGACTGCGAACAAACTATAGTTCACCAATGGCCAACGCCTCCCACAGCCTACCACTATTTCTTCCAGTGCACCAAATATGGTGGCATAAGGGCACCACTAACAAATGAGATCAGTATGCAGTGTGGTGTGTAGTTAAAGACCATCCTTTATGGAAACACAACACTACCAGACGAGGGTAAAGAACGAATCGTCCAAGCGGTACACACTTTCATTGAACATTGAAGAATCCAAAGGTTTCGACTGAAGTACCATGTACGAGTATCCAGTACTCTGCACGGACTTCTTCACCAATAGTCGTTCCATATTTACTTTCTTTTCCAATTTTTACTCTCATTCTTCTTAAGTTAGCAGTCAACTTAAACTATAGTATAACTTATAGGATGCAAATATTTAGTGTCCTTTGACTGTTTGTTATCCGCTATCAATGCTAAGCTTACTATGCTTACGTTTATATTTGTACTTTCGTCAATCATATATACATAAATATCGCCATACCTTGTACCGATTTCTAGTATGCAGTTGAGAGAAATTCAATAAGCTTTTAGTTTTCATTTCAATCCACTTGTATTTATTGTGTGCATACTTATTTGTAATAAATTATGTTATATAATGTCGAATAAATATGTGTTAACCAATATGAAACGTATCGATCGACGTAACCCACGCCATGTCTTATCCATGACAGCAATATGAAACGTATCGATCGACGTAACCTACGCCATGTCCTATGCCATGACAGCAATATGAAACGTATCGATCGATATAACCTACGCCATGTCCTATGCCATGACAGCAATATGAAACGTATCGATCGATATAACCTACGCCATGTTCTAAGCCATGACAGCAATGTGAAACGCATCGATCGATATAACCTACGCCATGTTCTAAGCCATGACAGCAATATGAAGCGTATCGATCGATATAACCCACGCCACGTTCTAGCCATAACATCAATGTGAAACGTATCGATCGATATAACCCACGCCACGTTCTAGCCATAACAGCAATGTGAAGCGTATCGATCGATATAGCCCACGCCACGTTCTAGCCATAACAGCAATGTGAAACGTATCGATCGATATAACCCACGCCACGTTCTAGCCGTGACAGCAATGTGAAGCGTATCGATCGATATAACCCACGCCACGTTCTAGCCATAACAACAATGTGAAGCGTATCGATCGATATAACCCCGCCACGACTTTCAGCCATAACAGCAATGTGAAACGTATCGATCGATACAACCCACGCCACGTTCTAGCCGTGACAGCAATGTGAAGAGTATCGATCGATATAACCCACGCCACGTTCTAGCCATAACAACAATGTGAAGCGTATCGATCGATATAACCCACGCCACGTTCTAGCCATAACAGCAATGTGAAACATATCGATCGATATAACCCACGCCATATTCTAAGCCGTGACAGCAGTGAAGCGTATCGATCGATATAACCTACGCCATGTTCTAAGCCGTGACAGCAGTGAAGCGTATCGATCGATATAACCTACGCCATATTCTAAGCCGTGACAGCAGTGAAGCGTATCGATCGATATAAACTACGCCATATTCTAGCCATGACAGCAATGTGAAGCGACTCGAGGACTATAATTGTATTTTATATTATTATATAAACTAATGTGCTAAAAGTGTATACATCTCTGAGACTTCAAGTATGGTCTGTGATATATACATAATTATATATAGCAGGCATAGCTATGTATCCTGCAACAGTTTAGTGACATCGGAGACAGGTCTCGGTGGCTTGTCTTTTATAATTACCGACTAATCCATTTTACAGCAACTCGCGGCGCTTAATAATCCAATATAGTACGCTATGATACAATATGCGTGTTTCTTGTTTCTATCAACATATCGAACTCCTGTGTCCTGTGTCCGAGGGAGGATATCGTGGTAGCTAGATCATAGCTCTTTTGGCTGTCCGATTAGCACAGTGGTTAGCGCGCTCGCTCCTCGGACTGGGAAGTATGTGAAATTGTACGGTAGTCGCCAGATCAGACAGTCGGGCTTTCTCCGGGTGTTCAGGTTTCCACCCACATGAATGACCACATTTACGCTTTCATCCGCGCCAACAAGAGTGATTAATATAAGTTGTTAAAACTTGCTTCGCAATCGTAAACTAAATAAAGGTTAAATAGCTCTTGCAGCATGATAGAATTTAATAGAGCCAGCTTTAGCTAACTTTACATGTAATTAGTGTCTTACAGCAAAGACATGCATATGTACCTAATTACGTTCTAATCAGTACGTAGACATAACTGTGCGTTAATCAAATACCAATAAGAACCCGTGTCTCTTTATGTGGAAATGTTGGCAGTTTCTTACGGCTGTTGGTGCACCAAGTGTGTGTTAATTGCTGGAGCCTGTCCAGGAAAGGTTTTGTTAGGTAAACAGCCCATCGCTCAAATGGTCAACCGGTAGCCACGTTAAATAAACATAATAAAAAGAGCCCGTGACTCATGCTAATGGCAATGTTAATTTGTGATTTACATATGCAAACAAGCTGTCTCTATCAGATAGCAAACAGCTCTCACTCTCTCCAGTTCAACAGATATGTATTTGTAAATGTTTGGGGTTTAACGTTCCGCCAACAGCTTTTGTTATTTCACGATTCTCCTAGTATTGGTGGAGGAAGACACAATGCCTCTCCGAACAGTATTTCATGTACCACGAATAATAAATACAATGCGTTGTGTATCCTGTGTGGAAGTCGTGATAGCACAATGGTAGCGCGTTCGCTTCAGGTGCGAAAGACCTGGAGTTCGAGCCCGCTTGAGCCGTTACGATTGTACACTTGGGCAAGGTATTTAAATTCCACGTTGCCTCTTCTCTCTCCCACGTGGCGATGGGTTCCATCAGGAATGAGGTCTCGAGAGTGATTGATATAAGCTATAAGAACTTGTTTCTTTTTCCCTAAAGAACTTAAAGAAAAACAACCATGCAGATTGCTTTGCTTCTTTCTTTTTCTCCACAAAACATCAAAAAGCACTGAAAAGCTCCTTGTCTTGTTTGGATGGATAACAGTACAGTTATTTGTTAATTGGAAGAGTTACTTCCCTTGCATTACGGTTTTGTTAATGCTTGTATATACAATTCTGTACAATTAACTTTGTACTATATATGTATGCTTCTGTTTTACTGTTTAATAAAATGAATTACAATTTTTTTTTTTAAACTTGTTTCGCAATCGAGCTAAAATAAATGTGTATAAACATATGCCGCCGTTGTCATCCATTCATAAACCGTTCACATTTCACAGTACAGAGGTTTCTGTATTCTAGTTGTTAACACGTTGGACTGGTAATCCAGGGATAGCTGGTTCGACCCTAATACAATTAACAGTCTTTCAGATTGGACTTTAGACCGAGGTCTCGTGTCGTTGCTTTATACCTTTACACCGTGAACGTAACAGAACCAGAGGAGACTCTGGATTGTGGTTCTGTCTGTGTCATTGCACTATACTCCAAAAATCTAAAATGACTAATCTCTTCAGGAGGCGTCGTTCATATGGGCAACCGGTAGCGACGATAAATAAACGTAAAACAAAACGAGCACTGACATTCCCATCACCATATTAAATTGATAAGCTCCAGACGAAGACTAGGCACTGTTCTATTGATGATACGACATTCCGAGTGTTGACCTTTTGCAGGGAAATCAAATTGATTGCCATAATATCTGCCCATAATAAAACATTGTCTAGTAAATAGAGGAACGTCCTGGCGGCAACAGTTTTATATAAACAATCAATGTTGCCTTACTTGTGCAAATACACTGTATTTTGATGCAGAAATGCTGTTTTAAGATGAAAATAGTTGTTTTGGGTATCAGAATTAATACAGTGTTCTATAAATAGATAAATAGATATTATTCCACCATACGATGAGATACATGTACATAATAAACACAGTCAATTCACAACAAAATGAACAGATGAAAGGGAACATAGTACTTTTTACACATATATGTACTATAATATATTATATGATATATGCATACATATACATATACATAACACGCACACGCACACGCACACACGCACGCACGCACGCACGCACGCACGCACGCACGCACGCACGCACGCACGCACGCACGCACGCACGCACGCACGCACGCACGCACGCACGCACGCACGCACGCACGCACGCACGCACGCACGCACGCACGCACGCACGCACGCACGCACGCACGCACGCACGCACGCACGCACGCACGCACGCACGCACGCACGCACGCACGCACGCACGCACGCACGCACGCACGCACGCACGCACGCACGCACGCACGCACGCACGCACGCACGCACGCACGCACGCACGCACGCACGCACGCACGCACGCACGCACGCACGCACGCACGCACGCACGCACGCACGCACGCACGCACGCACGCACGCACGCACGCACGCACGCACGCACGCACGCACGCACGCACGCACGCACGCACGCACGCACGCGCACGCACGCACGCACGCACGCACGCACGCACGCACGCACGCACGCACGCACGCACACACGCATACGCATACGCACACGCGCGCGCGCGCACGCACGCACGCACGCACGCACGCACGCAAGCACGCACGCACGCACGCACGCACACACGCACGCACGCACACACGCACGCACGCACGCACGCACACACACACACGCACACACACACACGCACGCACGCACGCGCACGCACGCACGCGCACGCACGCACGCACACACACATACACACAAACACACATATATTTATCATTAACATTAATATATGAACTATATCAACAATTTGTTTAGCTATGTATACATATCATTGTAAATCTGAGATGTAGCCGTTAGGATTGTAACCTTTGCAACCTACCTTGCAATGCATTTAATTTCCACGTTCCTCTTCTCTCTCGCTCGTGGCGATGGATTCCATCAGGAATGAGGTCTCGAGAGTGATTAATATAAGATGTTTAGAACTTGTTTCGCAATCCAGCTCAAATAAATTTGTATAAACTAAATACTGTGCACTTTTATATTGAGCGTTATTTTTTCACTACACATTTTAGAATTATGGATTTTACTATCATGAGTGAAGAAAATAATCCTTCACACATTGCACTAATTTACCTATAAAGTTCGCACATTTGCCTATCTTATTTCCTGACATGATATAAATTTTACCTCTAAGGCAAGTACATAGTTTCTTTTTGGTGTCAGTATAGTGTGGAGATATGAAAACGGTGAGGAAAATTTTAAATCACTGTTTGATAAGGACCATCAAAACAATTCGCATTAAGATCAAGGACTGTCTGATTAGCACAGTGGTTAGCGCGCTCGCTTCTCACAAATGCAACCCGGGTCCGATCCTCGGACCGGGAAGTATGTAAGATCGTACGGTGGTCGCCAGATCGGACAGGTGGGTTTTCTCCGGGTGCTCCGGTTTCCTCCCACACGAATGACCACATTTACGCTTTCATCAGCGCCAACGAGAGTGATTAATATAAGTTGTTAAAACTTGCTTCGCAATCATTGTAAATTAATAACGTTTAGCTCAAGGACACGGCTGTATCTTATATCCATCGGCAGGAAGAACTCGTTCAAGTTTAGCAGCGGTCGTGCGACATGCGTTACATGTATCATCTAGACAACTATCATTGAAGCGTCCTATGTTCCATTCCGCATAGACACGAATTAATGACTTGTCATTCAATACTACAGAACAATCAATATACAGAAAGAAGCATCTTGATAATCAAGCTTCGCGAGTCAACATAAGGTCTGTCTTCCTCTAAAAACGAGTTTCATTGCCACAGACAATCATATCACGGTGCGTTTTCTGCACCACTCCGACGTGGCTAATCTAGTAGAGTTTGTGTCCAGTATTCCATAAGTGTGTTTTGTTGCTCTGAATGGTGCACTAATACACAGCTCGATAATGTAAGAAGCTAATCAATGAGCGCTGTCCAACATTGAAATAGATTTGTCTTTTCGCTAACTATCTGCTTTCCTCTTTGTTATTTCCTACTTTCCATATTCTACTATAAAGGATTAATGTGACACTCTGAAAGTAATTGATTTTAGGATAAATGAATCCGAGTACATTTGTATTAAGGATAATTTATGTATATACAACTTTATTTTAGCTCGATTCCGAAACAAGTTATTTCAACTTATATTAATCACTCGCGAGACCTCATTCCTGATGGAATCCATCGCCACAAGGGAGAGAGAAGAGGAAATGTGGAATTTAAGTGCCTTGCCTAAGGGCATAATCGTAACGGCTCCAGCGGGGCTCGAACGCCGGACCTTTCGCACCTGAAGCGAACGCGCATCCACTGCGCTATCACGACTTCCGATAATTTAAGGATAATTTATATTCGCTTGCGCACGTGAAAATCACGACGATTCAATACATCATGACTGTTTGTTTAAGTAGCTTACATATATGCATAGAGCTTTCAGAAACATATGCATGTGGAAGTCGTGATAGCGCAGTGGTAGCGTTCGCTTCATGTGCGAAAGGTCCCGAGTTCGCTCACAACTGTAGCCGTTACTAGTATGCCCTTCTTATGCATGACATTTAAATTCAGCATTGCCTCTTCTTATTCACTCGTAGCGATGTATTCCGTCAGGAATGAGGTATTGATAGTGATTAATAGTGTAAGAACATGTTTCGCAATCGAGCTCAACTAAATGCGTATAACCTAATCATATGCACATGCTGATCAATTGTGGATAGTGGATTTTATAACAATAGCATTGCTCTGATTGTATACACAAGTTGTTAAAGCAGCATTACATCGTAATAAAGATTGTTTTGGGTAAAATATAAATACTAATTTGTGTGTATACAAAAATCGAAATAGTCGCTCAGAAACGATAAAATTCCAATAAATTTAAACCGTCGTATACGCGAATTTGTTTATCAACACACGAAATATAAACACGCATAGTGCGCATGCGTGAAACAACAGAGGATGTAGAAAAAAAGGTATATATTTTGAACATGAAAGACTATCTACCTATCTTCCTCTAATGTCGAACCCCTCGCAGGGATGTAGAAATGTCCCTAAAAGACTAACAGAGGTATGAATCAACATATCAAGTAATTTAGTTACAAAAGACAACGTGGGACACATGGGGAAGATGCATTCCGAATGTAAACAAGTGCGGACGATGCGTTCCGGTTGTAAACAAGTGCGTGACCGATCGACTCGGAAAGTCCTACTTTCGGTTTCGAGTTTGTTTTATTGCAAAAAAAAAAATTTGTTTACCAAATGAACATAAGCATACAAAGTATAATGTTAGAATGTGTAGCAGCATTGCTACCCATACGTTAAAATTGAATTTTTCAAATATCTTTTATTTCATACGATGTAATGCTGCTTTAATAGGAAAACTCCTAGCCTATATAAGTACATATAACTGTTTCGTGACTTGGGAGAAGCGGATAGCATAATACATGTAGTAAAGCTAATAACTATATAGTAACCAACAATAGCATATTTAGAAGTTGTGATAGCGTAGTGGTAGCGCAGTAAAGCGAACGTACTTCGTGCCCAACTGTAGCCGCTACGATTGTTCCCTTAGGCAAGGCACTTACATTTCACATTGCGTCTTCTCACTCGTGGCGATAGATTCCATCAGGAATGAGGTCTCGAGAGCGATTAATCGAACGTTGTAAAAACGTGTTTCGCAATCGAGCTAAATAAATGTGTATAGACTAACAATAGCATATCCAGAGAGCACTGTGCCTATTCATTCTTAGTTTGCGGTAAAGATATGCTTCCGTCTGAGTGTAGTGTATAACTAGACTTAGTGTAGATTGCCCTGGCCTTTTTAGGAGTCATACGTATAGCCATACTGTACAATCTACATGTATTGTAGAACAATATGATAGACACATAGAACAATATGATAGAAACATAGAACAATATGATAGACACATAAAACAAGATGATAGAAACATAGAACAAGATGATAGAAACATAGAACAATATGATAGAAACATAGAACCAGATGATAGAAACATAGAATAAGATGATAGAAACATAGAACAAGATGATAGAAACATAGAACAATATGATAGAAACATAGAACAAGATGACAGAAACATAGAACAAGATGATAGACACATACATTTCTTCCATTCAGTGATATAATCATACTTACCCTTAACTGAATGACAGACAGGTCTGTAGTCCAGTGGTTAATACGCTGGACTGGTAATCCAGGGATCGCAGGTTCGATCCTCCCTCTGATCCTAATAAAATTATCAGTCTTGTGTCGGTGCTTTACACCGTGCACGTAAAAGAACCAGAGAATACTCTGGAATGGGTCTCTGTCTGTAGCATGCACTATCCTCCAAAATCTAAAATGACTAATCTCTTCAGGAGGCGTCGCTCAGATGGGCAACCGGTAGCGACGTTAATACACGTAAAACACACACATGTGTCAGCATATATACATTCGATTATGCACTTGATCGGTAATATGATATCATTAAGACAAAGGGAAATTAATGCCTTTAACATTCGTCTTGTCATTGATTTTACATTCGCAATTTCATATAACTCTTGTTTTTATCTCATCTTATATCGTCTCATTTCCCTATTTATTTATATATTCGCAATGGATCTTGACAGATTAATAGATGAAATGTGTGGCCTCCAGACTCCGTATGAATGTATATTTCCAAGAAAGTATACGTGAATCAGATTATGCAAGCAGGAACGACCTCTGCGCCAAGCCATTCATTACATACAGATGATATATTTGCCACCGTATAATAGGGGATGTAATATAACAAATAAATAGATAAACAATTGCATTACACATAATTACATGTACATAATTGTATGTTATTATATTCGACATTGTAATGTGTCAGTAACTAATACCTATATTGACGTACTTGCTTAATAACGGGCTGTCTGATTCGCTGAGCCATTTATTCGACCTACTTGATTACTAACGGGCTGTCTGATTCGCTGAGCCATTTATTCGACCTACTTGATTACTAACGGGCTGTCTGATTCGCTGAGCCATTTATTCGACCTACTTGATTACTAACGTGCTGTCTGATTCGCTGAGCCATTTATTCGAACTACTTGATTACTAACGGGCTGTCTGATTCGCTGAGCCATTTATTCGACCTACTTGCTTACTAACGGGCTATCTGATTCGCTGAGCCATTTATTCGACCTACTTGCTTACTAACGGGCTATCTGATTCGCTGAGCCATTTATTCGCCCTACTTGCTTACTAACGGGCTATCTGATTCACTGAGCCATTTATTCGACCTACTTGCTTACTAACGGGCTATCTGATTCGCTGAGCCATTTATTCGACCTACTTGCTTACTAATGGGCTATTTGATTAGCTGAGCCATTGATTCGAGGAGAATTTAATCCGAGTATTAACACTTTCAATACCACAGGCCTCGCAATAGGCTTACACAAAGTGTGTGTAGATCCAGATGAGCCGGCTCGTGACGAACCGTCTCTTCGGGATCTGCACTGTTTGCCAGTAATATTACTATATTTGGACAAAAATTACCCATTTTGATAAATGAACTGGTCCAAATGTAATTTTCTTATGAATTTATTAGACTGAAATTATCATACACCAGTCCATGTCAGTTACTTGGTGTTGAATGGTTGTAAAACAACACATACATTGCCTATTAAATACATATTGTGTATGCAAGGGTAAAATTCGCATAGTATTACCTAAATATATATTTAAAGAAAAGGTTTAAACTTCATTTATTTAGTTTTAACAACTTATATTAATCACTCTCGTTGGAGCGGATGAAAGCATATATGTGGTCATTCGTGTGGGAGGAAACCAAAGTACCCAGAGAAAACATACATGTCCGATCTGGCGACCACCGTACCATCTCATATACATCCCGATCCGAGGATCGAACCCGGGTTGCATTGGTGAGAAGCGAGAGCGTTAACCACTGTGCTAATCGGACAGCCCACTATAAGTAGAACTAAAGCATTAGTCAATCGGCAAGAATTCATTCACTAAGTTGTCTGTTTTGTTTTGGAAAATGTAACTTGGCATGACCAAGCGCATGTATTGACTGTGTATTTAATAGTATTACTGATTCACAATAAATACAAACGTTAATACTTTCTTTAACTTTGATCTGAATTTTAAACTTTATTTATTTTACAACGATTGCGAAGCAACTACTAACAACTTATATTAATCACTCTCGTTGGCGCTGATGAACGCGTAATTGTGGTCATTTGTGTGGGAGGAAACCGGAGTACCCGGAAAAAACCCATCTGTCCGATCTGGCGACCACCGTATCGTGTTTCTGAGTGGTAATTGTTTAATGATAATAATAATAATAGTAATAATAACAAAGACTTTATTTTATGAGGGAGCTTACATGTGTTCACATATGTTCGCCTGCTTGTAGGATATGTTGTGTGCGTGTGTGTGTGTGCGTGCGTATGTGCGTGCGTGTATGCATACATTTTAAGTTTAAACTTTATTTATTTTACAATGACTGCGAAACAAGCTTTAACACCTTATATTACAGCTAATATGGCGAGAATGATCATTGAAGAGCGCATGCACTATACATACCATGGATTATGCCATTCCAAGAAAGTTTTAGAATGACCTATATACTTTTGAACTTTGATAAACCTTCAAACCAACACAGCTCACCAGATGAGCCAATATTTGAAAGCGTTAAAAGCAGACGTACTCAGAGATATTATATTGGAGGCATTGATCGGCGCTCAAATAAAGCAGGTCTAGCAGAGTTTCTAGACTATTACAAGATTACACCTGCAGTATCAAAGTTGATAATCACTCAAAGAGATGCTCTAGCAGCAAAAGTGACCGTGTATCAAGATCAGTGCGCGATCATGGATGACAAAACTATATGGCGCGGTGAAATGTACTGTCGCAAATGGATGTCTGAAAACAGGTGGAAGGAAGGTCATGGTAGAACACATACTGATTCTCGTTCATACAAACACTACCAAAATGATGAATAGTAAAACTAATATCGAAACCCATTTTGACAGAGTTAATAAATGCAATATTCTTAATTGGAATGTGAGAGGCATTATGTCTTCAGCCGCTTCGCTCAGCGTGCTACTTGACAGACACAGTATTGACATAGTTGTTGTGACTGAACATAAGCTTAAGCCAGCTCATTCGGAATTTCTTAATTCTTTGCATTCAAACTATTCATCTACAATAGCATGTACTACCACCATACAGTGTCCTGCTGTGGAAAGGGTGGCGTTGGCATATTATATAAGAAGAATTTAGCATTTACTACTAAACCAATAGAAGGCATACAACACGAACGCATCACAGGTATAGAAATATTAAGAAATGATGCTTTACCCGTGTTTCTATTTGCAGTATATATGCCCTCTGTAAATTATGATCTGGAAGACTTTACCGATTGTATTGCAGCCCTTCAAAGTTTGTATAATCGCTTCAATCAATCCGGTATCGTCCTTTTGTTTGGTGATCTTAATATAGATTTACTCCAAGAAAACTCAAATTCCCGACAAAGAGCATTCAAATTGTTTTTAGACGCAAATGAAGCTATATCGGCTACAACAACCGGATGTATGTATACATTCAGGCCTACAAAGAAGACTTTATATTATTTTGTTATAGGCGCAAACCAGCAAGATATCATATGTTCAAACTGTATTGTTGATGATGATCTCTGTCTTGTATCAGATCACCTTCCAATATTGACAACCATTTCTATGCCAATTGATAAATATACTGTTCTTAATACACCGAGTGTTTCGTGGCAAAAATGCACTAGTGATGACTTCACTGCTTATAGCATGAAACTCTCTGAAAAATTAAAACTATTTAATATTGACCCTATAGTATTACCAACCTTCACAACAGAGACCATTGACTGTCTTTATGATCACATTGTTGAATCCATTAAATATGCCGCATCAGAAACATTACCTATTTCTAAGTTCAACAAGCACTCTAAACCCTACTGGACAAGTGATGTAAAGTTAGCTCATTCAATACAAAGAACAAAGCGAAGGCACTGGATATCTGCTGGCAGACCGCGCGACTCTGCCAATCCGCATTTCAGATCTTACAAAGATGCGAAACGTAACTTTATCAAAGTACAGAAAACTGCAATATCCAATTACGAATCAAAATATTTTGATGAGCTAAATAGCGCGGCTGAATGCGATATGCGTCTGTTTTGGCAACTTGTTAATAAAAAGAAACAGCGCCGATCAGGTCTCGTAACAGAAGTAACATACAATGGAAACGTATATCGTAGTCCTGTTCAGATATCTGATGCATTTAAGGAACATTTTTCTCAAGTTTTTATACCGAAATCAAATGAATTATTTCAGGAGTCTCATAGAGAAATTGAATGCGTCAAAGAATTTCTTACTGCTACGACTGAAACCAGCTCTTGTGATCATTTGTTAAACAAACAAATTGACAGGAATGAGATCTTAAGGCTTGTCAATGGCCTTAAGAAACGCAAAGCCCCGGGATTTGAAGGTATATTTCATGTGCATCTCATAAATGGAGGGGACACATTGATTACATATCTCAAATGTTTGTTTGACCTTATTCTAACATCTTCTCACATTTCCGCTCAGTGTAAACTTGGTGTAATTATACCCATTTTGAAAGACGGAAAGCCTAAAACTATTACTAGCAGCTATCGTCCTATCACGCTGCTACCCGTAATATACAAACTCTTTGAACGAGTTGCACACGAGAGACTGAAATCCTGGGTAAAATTGGAGGATATACAATTTCCAAATGCACAACAGAATGCGTATCAGGAATACTTAGGTGCTATTACTGTGTCCTTCAACTTGCAGGAAACAGTGGCTCACTATCTCGAAAATAATAGTAAAGTGTTTGCATTGTTCTTGGACGCAAGTTCTGCTTTTGATTCAGTGTGGCACAATGGTCTTATCTCAAAGTTGTTAGACCTGGGAGTCAATAAGCAATTTGTAAAAACAATACACGCAAGCTATTCAAACATACGCAGCTGCGTGCTAGTGAATGGAGTTCATTCAGAGAGTTTCCAAGTCCTTCAAGGTGTAAGACAAGGCGGAGTATTATCCACCTGGCTTTACCTCCTGTACATAGATGAGCTTCTCAATAAACTCGAGTTAAGTAAAACAGGTTGCACACTTGGTCAGTTTTCTTGTGGCAATCCTACACTTGCTGACGACCTCACCCTTGTATGCCCTAACAAGCAAGCACTCTATATGTCCAGTGCAATAGTCAGAGAATATGCATCGTTATGGAGATACCAGTTTAATGATTCAAAATCCAAACTGTTAGTATTCGGTGATAATAGATCAGCAGAACATTCCATAACTTTTGGCAGGACACGCATAGATGCATTCCCTAGAACAAAACATGTAGGCATAGAACTGCACAATTCATTTAGAGGTTCTAAGGCAATAGAAGCGCGGTGCAAGAAAGCAAAATCGTCCCTGTTCTCTGTTCTAGCAATAGAATCTGTCCCAGGTGATGTAAACCCTATTGTTCTTGCAAGTATTGTAGAAAAGGTTACTATCCCCGTATCCTTATATGGGTGTGAACTATGGCATACTATTACAAAATGCGATTTGCTACTGCTAGAACGTTTCCTGAGGCTTGCTGCAAAATATACTCAAAAATTACCAGTTAGAACACGAACTGATATGGCCCTTTCTCTTCTTGGATGGCGCTCCTTGGAGTCCCAAATTGATAGACGCAAGCTGTGTTTTCTGGGGAAATTATGTAACATGCCAAATGACTGTTTAGCAAAGCAAATATTTGATTTGCGGTTAAATCTGTTCATGATCAAAGGTGCAAAAAACCAACTCGGTTTTATCCCAGATATTTGCAGAATTCTGGTCAAATACGGTATGTTTGGTTACCTAAATGATTATATTAAATGCTCTATATGTTCTGGAAGCTCATTTTGGAAAGTTCTTGTTCGTAAAACAGTCACCTCTATTTATGACATGGATTGGGATCAGCGGACCCAGTCAGACCCAGTATTTGAAAGATTCAAAGCTGTCCATCAGATATGCAAACCATCCATCTTGTACACCTTAGCAGACAACAAAACGTTAATAGGCTATATACACTATGCAATCAAGTTGCTCACCAATGTCAACTACAAGGCTAATACAATCTGCATACTATGTCATGTATCTGTCACGGATATAAAGAGACATATCATCGCGGAATGCACCGGTTTTCATCAAACCAGATAAGCTTTTATATTCTCATTACAACACTATATTGGTGACACCGTGTCTGGTCACTTGTGCTTATGTAATTCGGAACATTTTGTGCGTTGTCTAGTAGACCCCGGCATCTTAGCACAATTAGGTACTGATGTTGACAAAACCAGGTGCTATATTTACGTAACGTGTAAATACATGAGTAATGTTCTAAAAACATTTGAAACCCTAGTTTAACTAACATCAGTTTAATACTGAAGTGTATGTAACTATAGTGTACATGCTAGCAACGAACATATAATACTACTCTCTAACAGGTAATTTGGTTTTCGTTTCGTCAAGTTTCCATAATTCTAGAGAACCCTAGATATTGCTATGAGCATTTTCTGTGCATACCCGTTATCCGCCTAATTACTAAGGCAAGAAGTGACTGCTTTAAAAGGCAAACAGTGTCTGCGTGACGTTGTCACATGCAAGTGAAATCGTATACATTTGTATTCAAGTTAGTTCGAACTTGAATTTGCAACGAATTATATTGTATTCTATACACGAATAACATGTGTCATACGCACGTAACAATTGGGTTAGCAGCATTAACATATGCTATGTGAACATTGTAATTTCATTTGTGTAAAACTTTCGAATTGTGTGTGAAACGAAGTTTGTTCTGGGGAGGGTGTCACAGGTGTAGCAGGAGCCTCGTAGGTAGGGATTGACCCAATCACTGGACCGGTTACATTCTGTGATACACTTTCTGGAATAGGCATTCTTTTGACACATTTTTCGAATGCCATTTACAAACATGTTCATATCATTTGTATATATAGAATTTGAAGTATTGATATTCTGTTTATATTTCTATGTACTGTTTGTTCTGTTGTCATAAATATGTGAATAATCACTGCAAAGTGGAAATAAAGAGTATATATGTACATAATAAACACAGTCAATTCACAACAAAATGAACAGATGAAAGGGAACATAGTACTTTTTACACATATATGCACTATAATATATTATATGATATATGCATACATATACATATACATATACACACACACGCACACGCACACGCACACACACACACACACGCACACACACACGCATGCACGCACGCACGCACACACACACATACACACACACATATATTTATCATTAACATTAATATATGAACTATATCAACAATTTGTTTAGCTATGTATACATATCATTGTAAATCTGAAATGTAGCCATTATGATGGTAACCTTTGCAACCTACCTTGCAATGCATTTAATTTCCACGTTCCTCTTCTCTCTCGCTCGTGGCGATGGATTCCATCAGGAATGAGGTCTCGAGAGTGATTAATATAAGTTGTTTAGAACTTGTTTCGCAATCCAGCTCAAATAAATTTGTATAAACTAAATACTGTGCACTTTTATATTGAGCGTTATTTTTTCACTACACATTTTAGAATTATGGATTTTACTATCATGAGTGAAGAAAATAATCCTTCACACATTGCACTAATTTACCTATAAAGTTCGCACATTTGCCTATCTTATTTCCTGACATGATATAAATTTTACCTCTAAGGCAAGTACATAGTTTCTTTTTGGTGTCAGTATAGTGTGGAGATATGAAAACGGTGAGGACAATTTTAAATCACTGTTTGATAAGGACCATCAAAACAATTCGCATTAAGATCAAGGACTGTCTGATTAGCACAGTGGTTAGCGCGCTCGCTTCTCACAAATGCAACCCGGGTCCGATCCTCGGACCGGGAAGTATGTAAGATCGTACGGTGGTCGCCAGATCGGACAGGTGGGTTTTCTCCGGGTGCTCCGGTTTCCTCCCACACGAATGACCACATTTACGCTTTCATCAGCGCCAACGAGAGTGATTAATATAAGTTGTTAAAACTTGCTTCGCAATCATTGTAAATTAATAACGTTTAGCTCAAGGACACGGCTGTATCTTATATCCATCGGCAGGAAGAACTCGTTCAAGTTTAGCAGCGGTCGTGCGACATGCGTTACATGTATCATCTAGACAACTATCATTGAAGCGTCCTATATTCCATTCCGCATAATACGAATTAATGACTTGTCATTCAATACTACAGAACAATCAATATAAAGAAAGAAGCATCTTGATAATCAAGCTTCGCGAGTCAACATAAGGTCTGTCTTCCTCTAAAAACGAGTTTCATTGCCACAGACAATCATATCACGGTGCGTTTTCTGCACCACTCCGACGTGGCTAATCTAGTAGAGTTTGTGTCCAGTATTCCATAAGTGTGTTTTGTTGCTCTGAATGGTGCACTAATACACAGCTCGATAATGTAAGAAGCTAATCAATGAGCGCTGTCCAACATTGAAATAGATTTGTCTTTTCGCTAACTATCTGCTTTCCTCTTTGTTATTTCCTACTTTCCATATTCTACTATAAAGGATTAATGTGACACTCTGAAAGTAATTGATTTTAGGATAAATGAATCCGAGTACATTTGTATTAAGGATAATTTATGTATATACAACTTTATTTTAGCTCGATTCCGAAACAAGTTATTTCAACTTATATTAATCACTCGCGAGACCTCATTCCTGATGGAATCCATCGCCACAAGGGAGAGAGAAGAGGAAATGTGGAATTTAAGTGCCTTGCCTAAGGGAACAATCGTAACGGCTCCAGCGGGGCTCGAACTCCGGACCTTTCGCACCTGAAGCGAACGCGCATCCACTGCGCTATCACGACTTCCGATAATTTAAGGATAATTTATATTCGCTTGCGCACGTGAAAATCACGACGATTCAATACATCATGACTGTTTGTTTAAGTAGCGTACATATATGCATAGAGCTTTCAGAAACATATGCATGTGGAAGTCGTGATAGCGCGGTGGTAGCGTTCGCTTCATGTGCGAAAGGTCCCGAGTTCGCTCACAACTGTAGCCGTTACTAGTATGCCCTTCTTATGCATGACATTTAAATTCAGCATTGCCTCTTCTTATTCCCTCGTAGCGATGTATTCCGTCAGGAATGAGGTATCGATAGTGATTAATAGTGTAAGAACTTGTTTCGCAATCGAGCTCAACTAAATGTGTATAACCTAAGCATATGCACATGCTGATCAATTGTGGATAGTGGATTTTATAACAATAGCATTGCTCTGATTGTATACACAAGTTGTTAATAGGAAAGCTCCTAGCCTATATAAGTACATATAATTAATAAATATATAGTAACAAACAATAGAATATTTGGAAGTTGTGATAGCGCAGTGGTAGGGCAGTGATAGCGCGTTCGCTTTAGGTGCGAAAGTACTTCGTGCCCAACTGTAGCCGCTACGAGTGTGCCCTTAGGCAAGGCAATTACATTTCACATTGCGTCTTCTCACTCGTGGCGATAGATTCCATCAGGAATGAGGTCTCGAGAGCGATTAATCGAACGGTGTAAAAACTTCTTTCGCAATCGAGCTAAATAAATGTATATAGACTAACAATAGCATATCCAGAGAGCACTGTGCCTATTCATTCTTAGTTTGCGGTAAAGATATGCTTCCGTCTGAGTGTAGTGTATAACTAGACTTAGTGTAGATTGCCCTGGCCTTTTTAGGAGTCATACGTACAGCCATACTGTACAATCTACATGTATTGTAGAACAATATGATAGAAACATAGAACAAGATGATAGAAACATAGAACAAGATGATAGACACATAGAACAAGATGATAGACACATAGAACAAGATGATAGACACATAGAACAATATGATAGAAACATAGAACAATATGATAGACACATAGAACAATATGATAGAAACATAGAACAATATGATAGACACATAGAACAAGATGATAGACACATAGAACAAGATGATAGACACATAGAACAAGATGATAGACACATAGAACAAGATGATAGACACATAGAACAATATGATAGACACATAGAACAAGATGATAGACACATAGAACAAGATGATAGACACATAGAACAAGATGATAGACACATAGAACAAGATGATAGACACATAGAACAAGATGATAGACACATAGAACAAGATGATAGACACATAGAACAAGATGATAGACACATAGAACAAGATGATAGACACATAGAACAATATGATAGACACATAGAACAAGATGATAGACACATAGAACAAGATGATAGACACATAGAACAAGATGATAGACACATAGAACAAGATGATAGACACATAGAACAAGATGATAGACACATAGAACAAGATGATAGACACATAGAACAAGATGATAGACACATAGAACAAGATGATAGACACATAGAACAAGATGATAGACACATAGAACAAGATGATAGACACATAGAACAAGATGATAGACACATAGAACAAGATGATAGACACATAGAACAAGATGATAGACACATAGAACAAGATGATAGACACATACATTTCTTCCATTCAGTGATATAATCATACTTACTCTTAACTGAATGACTGAATGACATACAGGTATGTAGTCCAGTGGTTACTATGCTGGACTGGTAATCCAGGGATCGCAGGTTCGATCCTCCCTCTGATCCTAATAAAATTATCAGTCTTTCAGATGGGACTTTAAACCTAGGTCTCGTGTCGGTGCTTTACATTGTGCACGTAAAAGAACCAAAGGACACTCTGGAATAGGTCTCTATCTGTAGCATGCACTATCCTCCAAAAATCTAAAATGACTAATCTCTTCAGGAGGCGTCGCTCATATGGGCAACCGGTAGCGACGTTAATACACGTAAAACACACACATGTGTCAGCATATATACATTCGATTATGCACTTGATCGGTAATATGATATCATTAAGACAAAGGGAAATTAATGCCTTTAACATTCGTCTTGTCATTGATTTTACATTCGCAATTTCATATAACTCTTGTTTTTATCTCGTCTTATATCGTCTCATTTCCCTATTTATTTATATATTCGCAATGGATCTTGACAGATTAATAGATGAAATGTGTGGCCTCCAGACTCCGTATGAATGTATATTTCCAAGAAAGTATACGTGAATCAGATTATGCAAGCAGGAACGACCTCTGCGCCAAGCCATTCATTACATACAGATTATATATTTGCCAACGTATAATAGGGGATGTAATATAACAATTAAATAGATAAACAATTGCATTACACATAATTACATGTACATAATTGTATGTTATTATATTCGACATTGTAATGTGTCAGTAACTAATACCTATATTGACCTACTTGCTTACTAACGGGCTGTCTGATTCGCTGAGCCATTTATTCGACCTACTTGCACTAACGGGCTATCTGATTCGCTGAGCCATTTATTCGATCTACTTGCTTACTAACGGGCTATCTGATTCGCTGAGCCATTTATTCGACCTACTTGCTTACTAACGGGCTGTCTGATTCGCTGAGCCATTTATTCGACCTACTTGCTTACTAACGGGCTATCTGATTCGCTGAGCCATTTATTCGACCTACTTGCTTACTAACGGGCTGTCTGATTCGCTGAGCCATTTATTCGACCTACTTGCTTACTAACTGGCTGTCTGATTCGCTGAGCCATTTATTCGACCTACTTGCTTACTAACGGGCTGTCTGATTCGCTGAGCCATTTATTCGACCTACTTGCTTACTAACGGGCTATCTGATTCGCTGAGCCATTTATTCGACCTACTTGCTTAATAACGGGCTATCTGATTCGCTGAGCCATTTATTCGACCTAATTGCTTACTAACGGGCTGTCTGATTCGCTGAGCCATTTATTCGACCTACTTGCTTACTAACTAGCTGTCTGATTCGCTGAGCCATTTATTCGACCTACTTGCTTACTAACGGGCTGTCTGATTCGCTGAGCCATTTATTCGACCTACTTGCTTACTAACGGGCTGTCTGATTCGCTGAGCCATTTATTCGACCTACTTGCTTACTAACGGGCTGTCTGATTCGCTGAGCCATTTATTCGACCTACTTGCTTACTAACGGGCTGTCTGATTCGCTGAGCCATTTATTCGACCTACTTGCTTACTAACGGGCTGTCTGATTCGCTGAGCCATTTATTCGACCTACTTGCTTACTAACGGGCTGTCTGATTCGCTGAGCCATTTATTCGACCTACTTGCTTACTAACGGGCTGTCTGATTCGCTGAGCCATTTATTCGACCTACTTGCTTACTAACGGGCTGTCTGATTCGCTGAGCCATTTATTCGACTTACTTGCTTACTAACGGGCTATCTGATTCGCTGAGCCATTTATTCGACCTACTTGCTTACTAACGGGCTATCTGATTCACTGAGCCATTTATTCGACCTACTTGCTTACTAACGGGCTATTTGATTCGCTGAGCCATTGATTCGAGGAGAATTTAATCCGAGTATTAACACTTTCAACACCACATGCCTCGCAATAGGCTTACAAAAAGTGTGTGTTTATCCAGATGAGCCGGCTCGTGACGAACCGTCTCTTCGGGATGTGCACTTTTTGCCAGTAATTTTACTATATTTGGACAAAAATTACCCATTTTGATAAATGAACTGGTCCAAATGTAATTTTCTTATGAATTTATTAGACTGAAATTATCATGCACCAGTCCATGTCAGTTACTTGGTGTTGAATGGTTGTAAAACAACACATAAATTGCCTATTACATACATATTGTGTATGCAAGGGTAAAATTCGCATAGTATTACCTAAATATATATTTAAAGAAAAGGTTTAAACTTCATTTATTTAGTTTTAACAACTTATATTAATCACTCTCGTTGGAGCGGATGAAAGCGTAAATGTGGTCATTCGTGTGGGAGGAAACCAGTGTACCCGTAGAAAACATACATGTCCGATCTGACGACCACCGTACCATCTCATATACATCCCGATCCGAGGATCGAACCCGGGTTGCATTGGTGAGAAGCGAGAGCGTTAACCACTGCGCTAATCGGACAGCCCAATATAAGTAGAACTAAAACATTCGTGAATCGGCAAGAATTACTTCACTAAGGAGTCTGTTTTGTTTTGGAAAATGTAACTTGGCATGACCAAGCGCACGTATTGACTGTGTATTTAATAGTATTACTGATTCACAATAAATACAAACGTTAATACTTTGTTTAACTTTGATCTGAGTTTTAAACTTTATTTATTTTACAACGATTGGGAAGCAACTACTAACGACTTATATTAATCACTCTCGTTGGTGCTGATGAAAGCGTAAATGTGGTCATTTGTGTGGGAGGAAACCTGAGTACCCGGAAAAAAAACTCACCTGTCCGATCTGTTAGTGTGTGTGTGTGTGTGTACGTGTGCGTGTGCGTGTGTTTGTGTGTGTGTGTGTGTGCGTGCGTGCGTGCGTGCGTGCGTGCGTGCGTGCGTGCGTGCGTGCGTGCGTGCGTGCGTGCGTGCGTGCGTGCGTGCGTGCGTGCGTGCGTGCGTGCGTGCGTGCGTGCGTGCGTGCGTGCGTGCGTGCGTGCGTGCGTGCGTGCGTGCGTGCGTGCGTGCGTGCGTGCGTGCGTGCGTGCGTGCGTGCGTGCGTGCGTGCGTGCGTGCGTGCGTGCGTGCGTGCGTGCGTGCGTGCGTGCGTGCGTGCGTGCGTGCGTGCGTGCGTGCGTGCGTGCGTGCGTGCGTGGGTGCGTGCATTTTAAATTTAAACTTTATTTATGAAACAAGCTTTAACACCTTATATTACAGCTAACATGGCGAGAATGATCACTGAAGAGCGCATGCGCTAAACATACCATGGATTATGCAATTCCAAAAAAGTTTAAGAATGACACCCCGTCACTATCAAGGCTATACTTTTGAACTCGAAACCATTTATCCAGACCCTAAGCGTCTGTGCAGAAATCCTGGTGACCAGTTAGAAATTAGTGCATATATTTGGAACTCGAACCTAATGATGTAATTCTCCACTAAAATGTCTGAGTTTTCTATATTGAACAATGCAGACAATTATTCTTTTTGCAAATTATTCAAACTATTTTAAGAGAGAAGCAGTGCTTTGTAATGTCTCGTTTCCGAAAGCCTATATGGTTTCCATAGCTGTCTGACATGTTGTTTCGCATTGACATTCATTCCACTTCCTTCATTAACTATGTGTCTAGATCTTTGAATGAACTGATTGGCTGTTAGAACTGAGTGAGACAGACATAGCTGACAACAAGGTATACACGTGCTTGACATATCTGACAACACGGTATACACGTGCTCGAGTGCGCCGTATGAACCCATTGAAACGAACAGATTAATATTGAAGAAATACAAAGTATCAACCGTGGTATATCGCAGAATAACCTTCGTTTGAAGTTGTTATGCGTAGAAATATATCACGAAGGCCGACGAGGGTTATTCTGCGATATACCACGGTTGATACTTAATATTTCGATTCTAACACGACTTACTTCTAATAATTTTAGACGAGAATCAAAGGAGTATTTTCTTCAAACGCAGTGCTACTCCGCTGCATTTGGCTTTCGAAATTTCCTCCCGCGTAAGGGGTGATGACGTTATTTTTTATGGAAAATATCAATCTAGTGCATAAATGAACAAAAGTTGTAACTGATCAATAATTTTATTTATGTTGTCAACTAAAACTGTACAGAATAGTAACTGAAACGTTACTTAGCAGAAAAACAAGACGGACAAGAGATTATCTGATTCTAAAAATAGCTCACATCCGCGAATTCCCATGGTAGTATTTACAATCATCACGTGACTTTAATTCATAAAACTTTACACGCATTGTATAAATGGAATAGCCAAAACACGGTGTGCGCGCAGGATAGTTTAAGGTAGGTATATCGCAGAATAACCCGAGGTAGGTTTTACTCTACAAGTATGTATGTTATAAGCTGGGTCGTGTTAGAATATATATTAACATACTATACGGAACGGAAAGCACGTCTTACCGTTTCGGGTTTGCTTTAATCTATGCTCACACGAAAAAGAAAGTGTGCCCTTGGTTAGAGGGAAAATTTTATACTTATATATTTGAGCTATAAATAGGCAAATTTAGTATCAAATTGTGCAAAAATGTATTGGCTACACGATGTTTTACTTTTTATTGAAATTTGATAATTATCAGAACACTGTTTTACGTGTGAATATAAGTATATAAGTTTCCCTTTAACCAAGTGCACACTTTCTTTTTCGTGTGAGTATATTTTGACTTTGCTCTATTATGAGGTAGGCTCTACATGCATGACTGTTCGATTAGCGCGCTCGCGTCTCACCAATGTAACCCGGGTTCGATACTCGGACCGGGAAGTATGTGGGATGGTACGGTGGTAGCCAAATCAGACAGTTGGGTTTTCTTCGGGTACTCCGGTATCCTCCCACACGAATGACCGCATATACGCTTTCATCCGCGCCTACGCGAGTGATTAATATAAGTTGTTGAAGCTTGTTTCACGATCGCTGTAAGATTCACCATACATTGTATCAGAATCCTTACACGCAGCATAACATTCCAATCAATTAATACAAATCATGAGAAAATAGAAATATGAACAAGAATACGAATTAAAAATGAGAAACTTTATATTGCAAAAGTTAACAAAATTAATTCTGATCACATCAATAATTGTTCACATTTCTGTATGAATAATGACTTGCATATTAAGGAACCCGTGTTCTCACAGATTATTCCGGGGAATACCGCCCTATTGTACTGTCATATCAATTTACACTTACTGTCGTCTTCGATTTTATTTCCTCAATGTCAATGTTTTGGATCATTCTTGGTATAATTTCAACAGACATATTGGAACGTCCAATGGCTCAGACGGATGCTCATTAGCTTCAGTGGGAGAATATTATATAAAAAAAACCCGACACCGACTTTACAAATATAAGTTGGACGGCAGTAAATTAGTCTGTAGTGTAAGCAACGGCGCTCCTTTTTCATTTCCTGGAAGAAAAAAAGATTTCCTAGAATTTGTAAGCAGATTGAGGATGTGCCGTCTGAAATTGCTAAGAATAATAATAATTAATCCAGATATAGATCATAGATGTGCATAACGCTATGTTGTATTGGTTATGCAATACAGTCGAACTGCATTGCCTCGAATTCGGTTAACTAATCTAGAACACCCACGTTTGCTCGAACACGTCACCTGGTCCCGGAAATAATCCCAATATAATGCATAGCATTCTACCTTCGATGATTCGAACAAGGGTGACTGGTGATTGGGCTCATTTACCCTCACCGCCGGCGAACCAATTGGGCGGATGGCTGGAACTCTAGAACATGATCACTGGTCCCACGAAAGCAAATACTACTTCAATTAACACATTTAGGTCAATCGAACACAATCGGCCCAGTGCCCACCAGGTCCGTCTGTTTCACAAAATGTTGTCTCACATTTCTTTGATTTGATTGACACCTCTGTCCACGTTAACGATAGAGGCAGTAAAAAGTAATGTACAATGGGCGTAATCTTGTGTGTTTTACGTTTATTTATCATCGCTACCGGTTGCCCATATGAGCGGCGCCTCCTGAAGAGAATAGTCATTTTTGATTTTTGAAGGATAGTGCAATGATACAGACAGAGACCCATTCCACAATCTCATCTGGTTCATTTACGTGCACGGTGTACAGCACCGACACTAGACCTCGGTTTAATGTCCCATCTGAAAGACTGTTAATTATATTGGGGTCCGACAGGTATTCTTGAGACAATTTGCAGTAACATAGACATAAGGGTTAGTGGTAAATTTGATCTTTAATTGAAGAGTATTCAACTTTTCAGTTTTAGTTTACTGCCACTTGTTTTGTAGGATTACTGCCTCTATCCCTAACCCTCTTTCCATCGGTACATGCATGTAATTTACACGTCGTGAAATTGACAATTATTATTCTATCGGTAATTACTTTCGCTCACGGCGGATTTTTTATCCATATTTTAAAATGTTATTAAGCGTAAGTATGTTCAGAACAAACATATTACCCACTTATCGAGTTAAAGACTTTCTTCTTATGTAACTATTGCAGCGCTGATGTATTTGCAATATCGTGCTTTTTTAGTTTAATCATATTTTATGTGCTATTTGACATATATAGTACATATAGACTTAGGGAAGTCGTGATAGCACAGTTAGTTCGCTTCAGGTGCGAAAGGTCCGGAGTTCGAGCCCCACTGGAACCGTTACGATTGTGCCCTTAGGCAAGGCATTTAAATTCCACATTGCCTCTTCTCTCTCCCTCGTGGCGATGGATTCCATCACGAATGAGGTCTCGAGAGTGATTTATATAAGTTGAAATAACTTGTTTCGCAATCGAGCTAAAATAAATATGTATATAAAATAATTATAGACTTAGCATTCATTATATGTGATAAAATGCAAAATGGGTTGGGCAACAAGTTCTAGCAACATTAGTGAACTGCCCTCCACAAAAGCGTGCTTGTGCATGGGGAACTCAACCACAGTCAGTCACAGACGGATATGTAATCCAGTTGTTAACACGCTGGATTGGTAATCCTGGGATCGCAGGTTCGACCCCCCGTCTGACCCTAATAAAATTAACAGTCTTTCAGATGGGACTTTATACCCCAAGTCTCATATCGGTGCTTTGCACCGTGCACGAAAACGAACCACAACTCTATAATAACTAATCACTTCAGGAGGCGTCGCTCATGGCAACCGGTATCGACGATAAATAAAAAAGTGCATGGGAACTCAATCACAGTCAGTCTGGTTGTCGGTGCTGTTCAGGAAATAACACACCATATCTGCTTGAACTGTTATTTCACAATTTTCTAAAGGAATAATACTTTAATTGATATCTGTTTCAGATACGTCACGTGCTTTTGTGTAGCATAATACATAACCTATACATCCTCTCTCTGTTCTAATACATATTGTCCAAACTCAGATATGTTACAGTACATTGTAATAAACAGTCATACATACACAGCCATACCTAGCCATACACAGCCATATATAGCCATACCTAGCCATGCACAACCATACCTAGCCATACACAGCAATACCTAGACATACACAGCCATACATAGCCATACACAGCCATACATAGCCATACATAGCCATACACAACCATACATAGCCATGCACAACCATACCTAGCCATCCACAACAATACCTAGCAATACACAGTGATATATAGCCATAAACAGCCATATATAGCCATGCACAACCATACACAGCCATATATAGCCATGCACAACAATACCTAGCCATACACAACCATACCTAGCCATGCATAACAATACCTAGCCATACACAGCAATACTTAGCCATACACAGCAATAACTAGCAATACACAGCCATACATAGCCATACACAGCCATACATAGCCATGCACAACCATACCTAGCCATACACAGCCATAAATAGCAATGCACAACCATACATAGCCATACACAGCCATATATAGCCATGCACAGCAATACATATCCATAAACAGCCATACCTAGCCATACACAGCCATATATAGCCATACCTAGCCATGCACAATCATACCTAGCCACACAGCCATACCTATCCATACACAGCCATATATAGCTATACACAGCAATACCTAGCCATACACAACCATACCTAGCCATACACAGCCATATATAGCCATACCTAGCCATGCACACTCATACCTAGCCATACACATCCATATATAGCCAAACACAGCCATACCTAGCCATTCACAGCCATACCTAGCCATACGCAGCCACACCTAGCCATGCACAACCATACCTAGCCAGACACAGCCATATATAGCCATACCTAGCCATGCACAATCATACCTAGCCATACACAGCCAGATATAGCCAAACGCAGCCACATCTAGCCATACACAGCCATACCTAGCCATACGCAGCCACACCTAGCCATACACAGCCATATATAGCCATACGCAGCCACACCTAGCCATACACAGCCATACCTAGCCATACGCAGCCACCCCTAGCCATACACAGCCATACCTAGCCATACGCAGCCACATCTAGACATACACAGCGATAACTAGCCATACGCAGCCACAGCTAGCCATACACATCCATATATAGCCATACACAGCCATACCTAGCCATTCACAGCCATACCTAGCCATACGCAGCCACCCCTAGCCATACACAGCCATACCTAGCCATACGCAGCCACATCTAGACATACACAGCGATAACTAGCCATACGCAGCCACAGCTAGCCATACACATCCATATATAGCCATACACAGCCATACCTAGCCATTCACAGCCATACCTAGCCATACGCAGCCACCCCTAGCCATACACAGCCATACCTAGCCATACGCAGCCACATCTAGACATACACAGCGATAACTAGCCATACGCAGCCACAGCTAGCCATACACATCCATATATAGCCATACACAGCCATACCTAGCCATTCACAGCCATACCTAGCCATACGCAGCCACCCCTAGCCATACACAGCCATACCTAGCCATACGCAGCCACATCTAGACATACACAGCGATAACTAGCCATACGCAGCCACAGCTAGCCATACACATCCATATATAGCCATACACAGCCATACCTAGCCATTCACAGCCATACCTAGCCATACGCAGACACACCTAGCCATACACAGCCACACCTAGCCATACACATCCATATATAGCCATACATGGTGTACTGGGTACGGTATCCTCATAGCAACCACGCGGTTGTGAGTACGAGTCCCGTCCTGAACAAGTGTGGTGTTGTCCTTATACAAGACACTTCTGCATTGCCTCAGCCTATTCTCTTTCCTTCGTGCCGATCCATTTCCTCACGAATAAGGTATCATTGGAGAATAATCGTATGTTGTAAAAACATGTTTCGCAATCGAGCTCAAATAATTGTGCATAATTTTAATTTTATATTCAAACACATCCATGCACATCCATAAACAACAATACACAACCATACACAACCATACACAACCATACACAACCATACACAATCATACACAACCATACACAACCATACACAACCATACACAACCATACCACAACCATACACAACCATAAACAACCATACACAAACATACACAACCATACGCTAACCATACACATCCTTATACACAACCATAAACAACCATACACAACCATACACAACCATCCACAACAATACACATCCAAACACAACCATACACAACCATACACAATCATAAACAACCATACACAACCATACACAACCATACACAACCGTACACAACCATACACAACCATACACAACCATACACAACCATACACAACCATACACAACCAAACCATACATAACCAAACACAACCATACACATACATACATAATCATGCACATACATACATAACCATACACATACATACACAACCATACACAACCATACACATCCATACACAACCATACACAACCATACACAACCATACACAACCATACACAACCATACACAACCATACACAGCCATATACATCCTTACACATCCATACACAACCATACACAACCATACACGCCATACACAACCATACACAACCATACACAACCATACACAAACATACACAACCATACACAACCATACACAACCATATACACATTCATACACATACATACACATCCATACACATACATACACATACATACACAACCATATAAACATACATACACATACATACACATACATACACATAAATACAAATACATACACATACATACACAACCATACACATACATAAACATCCATACACATACATACACATCCATACACATACATACACATACATACTCATACATACACATACATACACATACATACACATACATATACATACATACACATACATACACAAACATACACATACATACACAGCCATACTCATACATACACATACATACACATCCATACACATCCATACACATCCATACCCATCCATAAACATACATACACATCCATACACATACATACACATCCATACCCATCCATACCCATCCATAAACATACATACACATCCATACACATCCATACACATCCATACCCATCCATACACATACATACACAACCATACACAACCATACACACCAATATAAACAAACATACACAACCATACACAACCATATACACATCAATACACATACATACACAACCATATACACAACCATACACAACCATACACATACATACACAACAATACATAACCATACACATCCATACACAACCATACACATACATACACAACCATACACATACGTACACAACCATACACATCCATACACATACATACACAACCATATACACAACCATACACATACATACACAACCATACACATACATACACAACCATATACACAACCATACACATACATACACAACCATACACATACATACACATCCATACACATACATACACATCCATACACAGCCATACACATACATACACATACATACACATACATACACATACATACACATACATACACATACATACACATACATACACATACATACACATACATACACATACATACACATACATACCATACATACACATCATATACATACATACACATACATACACATACATACACATACATAAACACCAATATACATAAATACACATACATACACAACCATACACAGCCATACACAGCCATACACATACATACACATACATACACATCCATACACATACATACACATACATACACATCCATGCACATCCATGCCCATCCATTCACATACATACTCATCCATACACATACATACACATACATACACAACCATACACATCCATACACATACATACACATCCATACACATCCATACACATCCATACCCATCAATAAACATACATACACATCCATACACATCCATACACATCCATACCCATCCATACACATACATACACATACATACACAACCATACACATCCATACACATACATACATACATCCATACACATACATATACACAACCATACACAACCATACACAACCATACACAACCATATAAACAAACATACACAACCATACACAACCATATACACATCAATACACATACAAACACAAACATATACACAACCATACACAACCATACACATACATACACAACCATACATAACCATACACATCCATACACAACCATACACATACATACACAACCATACACATACGTACACAACCATACACATCCATACACATACATACACCACCATATACACAACCATACACAAACATACACATACATACACATACATACACATACATACACAACCATACACATACATAAACATGCATACACAACCATACACATACGAACACAACCATACACATACATACACAACCATATACATACGTACACAACCATACACATACATACACAACCTTTCACATACATACACAACCATATACACAACCATACACATACATACACATACATACACATACATACACATCCATACACAACCATACACATCCATACATAACCATACACATACATACACATACATACACATCCATTCACATACATACACATCCATACACTTCCATACACAACCATACACATACATACACATCCATACACAACCATACACATCCATACACAACCATACACATACATATACATACATACACATCCATACACAACCATACACATACATACACATCCATACACATACATACACATCCATACACAACCATACACATACATACACATCCATACACATCCATATACAACCATACACATACATACACATACATACACAACCATACACATACATACACAACCATACACATACATACACATACATACACATCCATTCACATACATACACATCCATACACATACATACACATCCATACACATACATACACATACATACATATACATACACATACATACACATACATACACATACATACATACATATACATACACATACATACACATACATACACATCCATACATATACATACACATACATACACAACCATACACATACATACACAACCATACACATACATACACAACCATACACATCCATACATACACATACATACACAACCATACACATACATACACAACCATACACATACATACACATACATACACATACATACACATACATACACATACATACACATACATACACATACATACACATACATACACATACATACACATACATACACATACATACACATACATACACATACATACACATACATACACATACATACACATACATACACATACATACACATACATACCCAACCATACACATACATACACAACCATACACATACATACACACCCATACACAACCATACACATACATACACAACCATACACATACATACACATACATACACATCCATACACATACATACATCCATACACATACTTACACAACCATGCACATACATACACAACCATACACATACATACACATACATACACATACATACACATACATACATACATCCATACACATACATACATACATACATACACATACATACACAACCATGCACATACATACACAACCATACACATACATACACAACCATACACATACATACATACATACATCCATACACAACCATACACATCCATACACATACATACATACATACATACATCCATACACATACATATACATACACATACATACACATCCATACACATCCATACACATACATACATACATCCATACACATACACATCCATACACATACATACACAACCATACACATACATACACATACATACATACATCCATACACATACATATACACAACATACACAACCATATACACATACATACACAACCATATACACATCCATACACATACATACACATACATACACAACCATACACATCCATACACAACCATTCACATCCATACACAACCAAACACATACATACACATACAAACACATCCATACACATCCATACACATCCATTCACATACATACATATCCATACACATACATACACATACATACACATACATCACATACATACACATACATACACATACATACACAACCATACACAACCATACACAACCATATACACATCCGTACACATACATACACATCCATACACAACCATACACATACATACACATACATACACATACATACACAACCATACACATACATACATATACATACATACATACATACATATACATCCATACACATACATACACATCCATACACATACATACACATACATACACATACATACACATACATACACATACATACACATACATACACAACATACACATACATACACATACATACACATCCATACACATACATACACATACATACACATACATACACATACATACACATCCATTCACATACATACACACTACACATACTACACACCATACACATACATACACATACATACATATCATACACATACATATACTACATACACATACATACACAATACATATACATAAACATACATACACATACATACACATCCATACATATACATACACATACATACCATACACATACATACACATCCATACACATACATACACAACCTACACATACATACACATACATACACATACATACACATCCATACATACACATACATACACATACATACACATACATACACAACCATACACATACATACACATACATACACATACATACACATACATACACATACATACACATACATACACATACATACACATACATACACATACATACACATACATACACATACATACACATACATACACATACATACACATACATACACATACATACACATACATACACATACATACACAACCATACACATACATACACAACCATACACATACATACACATCCATACACATCCATACACATACATACACAACCATACACATACATACACATACATACACATCCATACACATACATACATCCATACACATACATACACAACCATACACATACATACACAACCATACACATACATACACATCCATACACATACATACATATCCATACACATACATACACATACATACACATACATACACATACATACACATACATACACATACATACACAACCATACACAAACATACACAACCATATACACATCCATACACATACATACACATACATACACAACCATACACATCCATACACATACATACACATACATACACAACCATACACATCCATACATATACATACATACATACATACATATACATCCATCACATACATAAACATCCATACACATACATACACATACATACACATACATACACATACATACACATACATACACATACATACACATACATACACATACATACACATACATACACAACCATACACATACATACACAAACATACACATACATACACATACATACACATCCATACACATACATACACATACATACACATACATACACATCCATACACATACATACACATACATACATATACATACACATACATATACATACATACACATACATACATACATATACATAAACATACATACACATACATACACATACATACATATACATACACATACATACACAACCATACACATACATACACAACCATACACATACATACACAACCATACACATCCATACATACACATACATACACAACCATACACATACATACACAACCATACACATACATACACATACATA